>JAUCMX010000027.1:6415859-6625859 GCA_033459395.1 Hemibagrus guttatus
ATCATACCACATTTTGGACAATTTCATCCTTTTCAATTTTCACCCAACTTTGTGGGAACAGTTTGGGGATGGTTCTTCCTGTTCCAACATGAATGTGCACCAGTGCACAAAGCAAGGTCCATAAAAACATGGATGAGCAAGTTTGTTGTGGAGGAACTCGACTGGCCTGCACAAAATCCTGACCTCAACCCGATAGAATACTCTTGGGATGAATTAGAGCAGGGACTGTGAGTCAGGCCAAAACTGGGATATCTACCTTTACATGCACATAAATGTAATATGGAGTTGGCCTGCCCTTTGCAGCTATAACAACTTCAACTCCTCTGGGAAGGCTTTCCACAAGTTTTGGGTGTGTGTTTATAGGAATTTTTGACCATTCCTCTAAAAGCACTTTTGTGAGGTCAGGCACTGATGATGGACGAGAAGGCCTGGCTCGCAATCTCCGCTCTAATTCATCCCAAAGGTGTTCTATCAGGTTGAGGTCAGGACTCTGTGCAGGCCAGTCAAGTTCCTCCAAACCTCCAAACTCATTCATCCATGTCTTTATGGACCTTGCTTTGTGCACTGAGTCATGTTGGAACAGGAAGGAGTCATCCCCAAACTGTTCCCACAAAGTTGGGAGCATGAAATTGTCCAAAATGTCTTGGAATGCTGAAGCATTAAGAGTTCCTTTCACTGAAACTAACTAAACAACAACTGAATTCAGTATTGTGGAGGTGTGTCCCAAAACATTTGGCAATATAGTGTATATATGCAAAGCAAACCATAAGATAGCTGCACAAAGCTGATTTATCTCATGATCAAGAAAATAAAAGTACTGAATCAACAAATTTCTGCTTAGGTTTGAGACTGATTTCAAACAAGCTTGAATCTTCGATCTTCAAGCTTTGATCTTTTTTTTTGCAAATGCTATTTGCAAGCTGATGAATGTTAAGGACCATTGAATGTCTAGTTTATGAATATTAATGACCAGGCGAGGTATCAGTAAAAACAGGTTTTGAGTGGGAGACTCGACATATATAGTTGCCAGTGCAATGTGCCTTATCGGCATTAATCAGCGGGAATAATATCAAAATGCCTGCAAGGAAGTACGGAATTTTTAGGGATAGCTGTTAAATTAAAGTTAATACTGATGGGGTTGAATTCCTTGAAGTAATTACTCTAAACCAGTGTTTTGATCTTATTAATACTGTTAATTGTGTTAATAGGATGAGAAGTATTAGGACCCAGCACTGCTGTCTGGAAGATGTTCAAGATTTACAGATTCTACAACTTTTTCTTACCATATCTATCAGTGTTTTCATCTTCCACCTCTCACATATTTCGCAATATTTTACATGCCATTTGTGTAGCTTTTTAGGATTAAATCAATAATGTGCTGTTGTGATTGGTTCTGGGCTTGATTACTTATCAAAAGTTGTGGAGGACCATGTGTTTGAAAATGAGTCATAAAAAAAAATGACCCATCCAAAAAGAAGATTTGTCTTAGCACAACACCAATAGGGCTGCTGTGGTGGAAGTTAATCTCTTATAGGCAAGTCCCTTCAGGAAGTAGGATTTGCAATTTAGCCTTATAATATAAGTTAAAATAAATGAAAATATTGACTTTTCTAAGGATGAAACACAATGAGAACCAGTTACCATAGCAACTTGTGTGCTTAAACTTTCCATTAATATGGAAGGTTGTAAAGAGATAAGAGTCAGCTATTTAACCAGTGTTTAATCCCGCTATTTTAATGAATGTCTTACAAGCAGGTCATTTCCTCAACCATTTTCTTTTCACCTTCCAATTCCCACCCATCAGCTTGCTCTGTCCTATTATTTGAACTGGATAAGCTGATGGCTAACACATGTTTCCACCTGTAACGAGTTCACCTGTTGTTGTCCCTCCACTCCACCAGAGGGTGTTGAACTGCTCACAGGTCAAAGTTTACTTCCGGATTGTTGGAAATTTATACCATGCTAATGCTAAGTATCAAGACTTTAGGGATGGCGCCGCAGATGGCTGCCTCAGTGTGCAGCTCTCCAGTGTTTTTGTTTTTGTTATTTTTCCCTGTTTTTTGTTTCTCAAACTTAATCAGTTTTACCAGGGATGAACTGCTGGACATTCGGCAGAACACACCACACAATATTCTACCAGTTTTCAATTATTCGGACGTTTTGCTGGACATTGTAGTTGGCGGAGCAGTGGCGCTGTTCAAACGCTTTAAGAAGCGCAAGCGGGGGAAGTGAGCCAGCGCGCTCATCAAGCTCAGACAGTGTGGCTTTAGAATGGTGCTGCCTAGCATCCATCTGGTGAATCTCCGCTCTCTACCCAACAAAATGGACAAACTTCTTCTGCTCTCCCGGACAAATAAGGATTTTTCAAACTCTGCTGCTCTGTGTTTTACCGAATCCTGGCTGAACGACACCATTCCGGACAACGCGCTTAATCTGCCGGGCTTCCAGCTGTTCAGAGCGGATTGGGTCACAGAATCAGCGGGGAAATCGCGCGGTGGTGGGACATGCTTCTACATCAACAAAAGGTGGTGTACAGATGTAACAGCATTGAAGAAGATGTGCTGTCCTGATTTGGAAGCATTCTCCATCAACTGTAAACCATTCTACTCGCCGCGGGAGTTTTCCTCATTCATTCTTGTGAGTGTTTACATTCCAACGCAAGCACACATGAGCTCGGCTCTACAACACCTGGCTGATCAGATCCCACACACAGAGCAACAACACCCGGACTCTGTTATTATCATTCTCGGGGACTTTAATAAAGCAAATCTCTCACATGAACTGCCAAAATTCAAACAACACATTTCGTGTCCCACCAGAGACCAAAATATTTTGGACCACTGCTACACCACAATAAAGGATGCATATCGTTCTGTCCCCAGAGCAGCTTTAGGACTCTCTGACCACTGCCTGGTTCATCTTCTCCCAACATACAGGCCAAAACTTAAATCTGCTAAACCTGTAGTAAGGACTGTAAAGAGATGGACCAGCGAAACAGAGCAGGACTTACAAGCCTGTTTTGAATGCACTGATTGGAGTATTTTTGAAGCTGGTGTCACTGATCTGGATGAGCTCACAGAGACTGTAACATCATATATCAGTTTCTGTGAAGACATGTGCATCCCTACCAGGACTGATTTAACATTCAACAATGATAAGCCATGGTTCACAGAAAAACTCAGACATCTTCGTCAGGCCAAAAAGGATGCCTTCAGGAATGGGGACAGAGTCTTGTACAATCAGGCCAGAAACAAACTGAATAAGGAGATTAGGGTGGCTAAGAGGAGCTACGCTAAAAAGCTGGAAAACCAGTTCTCTTCCAACGACCCTGCTTCAGTGTGGAAAGGCCTGAAAGACATCACAAACTACAAGACACCATCCCCCAGCACTGAGGCCAATCAACAACTTGCTGAAGACCTGAACGGGTTTTACTGCAGATTTGAAACTGCCGGTCTAACACCCCATGCCCCATCTGAAAATCTCTCTACACAACCATTAACACCCCCAGCAACCCCCCTCCCCCCCCTCCTGCACTTTGGATCAGTGAAGATGATGTGCGTCAGATCTTCCTGAAGCAGAAGAGAAGAAAAGCACCAGGCCCAGACGGTGTCACACCAGCCTGTCTGAAAACCTGTGCTGACCAGCTGGCCTTTTCACAGATCTTCAATAGATCACTGGAGCTGTGTGAAGTCCCTGCCTGCTTCAAACATTCCACCATCATCCCCATCCCAAAGAAACCCAAGATAACAGGACTTAATGACTACAGACCTGTTGCTTTAACGTCTGTGGTCATGAAGTCGTTTGAAAGACTGGTATTGGCTTATCTGAAGAACATCATTGGACCCTTACTGGACCCCCTGAAGTTTGCTTACCAAGCAAACAGGTCCGTGGATGATGCAGTCAACATGGGACTGCACTTCATCCTACAGCATCTGGACAAATCAGGGACTTATGTGAGGCTCCTGTTTGTGGACTTTAGTTCAGCCTTCAACACCATCATCCCAACACTCCTCCAGACCAAACTAACCCAGCTCTCTGTCTCTAGCTCTATCTGTCAGTGGATCACCAGCTTTCTGACAGATAGGCATCAGCTAGTGAAACTGGGGAAATTCATGTCAAACAGCCGCACCACCAGCACTGGCGCCCCCAGGTTTGCATCCTCTCCCCACTGCTCTTCTCCATTTACACCAATGACTGCACCTCTACTGATCCATCTGTCAAGCTCCTGAAGTTCGTGGACAACACTACAGTCATCGGCCTCATCCAGGACGGTGATGAGTCTGCTTACAAACAAAAGATTGAGCAGCTGGGTGCCTGGTGTATTCTTAACAATCTGGAGCTCAACATGCTCAAAACAGTGGAGATGATAGTGGACTTCAGGAGGAACACCCCTGCACTCCCCCCACTCACCATCATGAACAGCACTGTACCAACAGTGGAGTCATTCAGGTTCCTGGTCACCACATCTCTCAGGACCTGAAGTGGGACACTCACATAGACGCCACTATCAAAAAGGCCCAACAAAGATTGTACTTCCTTCGGCAGCTGAGGAAGTTCAACCTGCCACAGGAGCTGCTAACACAGTTCTACTCAGCCGTCATTGAGTCTGTTCTGTGCACGTCTATAACTGTTTGGTTTGGCTCAGCTACAAAATCAAACATTAGAAGACTACAGAGAACGGTTAGGACTGCTGAAAGGATTATTGGTGCTCCCCTGCCCACCCTTCAAGAACTGTATACATCCAGAGTGAGGAAAAGGGCTCAGAAAATCACTCTGGACCCCTCACATCCAGGCCATCTCCTTTTTGACCTTTTGCCATCTGGCCGACGCTACAGAGCAGCAACTACCAGGACAGCCAGGCACAAGAACAGTTTCTTCCCCCAAGAAATCTATCTTTTGAACAGTTGAATGTTCCCAACATTGGGCAATAATAAAAAATAAAAATAAAAAGTGCAATAACCTCATATTTATGTTACCACCCCCACATCCCTACATCTCAACTCATTCTATTCTATTCTGTACATACAAATTACTTTATTTTCCTATTTTAAATATGTGTATTTTTATTTCTCATTCTATTTTTTGTTGTTGTTATTTGTATTGTTGTTGTTATCTCTGTGCACTGGAGCTTGTGACACTAAAACAAATTCCTTGTATGTGCAAACATACTTGGCAATAAAGCTCTTTCTGATTCTGATTCTGATTGTGAAGTATCGACAGTTTTTCCTGTATACCAAGCCGTTTATTCTTATTAATAATTACTATGTTTATTCCCGTGTTTCTTGCCTGTGTATGACCCTGTTTTGTTTGTCTGGTTTATGCTCGCTTATTGGATTGTGTTTTTGTTTTGTTTGCTATGTTGATTGCTGTTTCTGGTTCCTGATATTGTGCCTTTTTTGACTACGATTTTGCTCACAGTTTGGATTACATGCTTTGTGTTTTCTACATTAAACTCTGTGAATTGATTGTACACTTTCTGCCTCGGGTGCTTCAGTACATCACAAAAACTGCTGCTCCTTCTGCATCACAGGGCAGCGTAACACAGAATCTGCCTTCTCCCACATATATGACCTCACAGATTTCCCTGACTGGCTAGTGTTGCTGTGATTAACAGGTCAGAGACTATGCCATCTTTTCCTCACAGAGAACATGGCAAATTATGTTCCTTTAACTCCTGGTCACAAATGGCTGTAGCATGGATTCAAACAATGTTATGCCTGTGCATGGAGCTAGGAATAATTTAAGGAAAGCTTTATACACTTAAAATATATAGTGGTGTAAATGTAACTCTGTTTCTCTGTTTAATGTAGCATCCTTTTAAGCTGACATTACAGCTCAATGTGTCATTAAAATTTTATATCATACTAAATTACTTGGCTTGGATTTACAGAAGGATATGCGGATGTTATTTATATTATACAGCTTCTAGATGTTATTTTGCTGCATTTTGTTGTATTGTGTTAGCATAATAAGTTAGAAAGAATAAATGCTAAGATTTAAGTGTTTTTATATATTACTTTTCTTTTTTAGTGTCATAAATCATCCATTATTCAGAACCACTAACACTTTCATAACACAACCTCTGCTTTCTTTAAATTAGAGACAGAATGGAAGTATCTGCTTTAATACATGGCACAAACTGAATGACTGGTCAGAAAAACAGACTATGGCACAAATATTAGACTGCTTGCTATATTTATGTTTATATACTTCGCCTTATTTTGTTGACAAGTGCTAAGTTACACCTACAGTGGGGCAAAAAAGTATTTAGTCAGCCACCAATTGTGCATGTTCACCCACTTAAAAAGATGAGAGAAGCCTGTAATTTTCATCATAGGTACACTACAACTATGAGAGACAGAATGAGAAAAAAAAATCCAGAAAATCACATTGTCTGATTTTTAAAGAATTTATTTGCAAATTATGGTGGAAAATAAGTATTTGGTCATCTACAAAAAAGCAAGATTTCTGGCTCTCACAGACCTGTAACTTCTTCTTTAAGAGGGTCCTCTGTCCTCCACTCATTACCTGTATTAATGGCACCTGTTTGAACTCGTTATCAGTATAAAAGACACCTGTCCACAACCTCAAACAGTCAGACTCCAAACTCCACTATGGACAAGACCAAAGAGCTGTCAAAGGACACCAGAAACAAAATTGTAGACCTGCACCAGGCTGGGAAGACTGAATCTGCAATAGGTAAGCAGCTTGGTGTGAAGAAATCAACTGTGGGAGTAATTATTAGAAAATAGAAGACATACAAGACCACTGATAATCTCCCTCGATCTGGGGCTCCACGCAAGATCTCACCCTGTGGGGTCAAAATGATCACAAAAACGGTGAGCAAAAATCCCAGAACCACACGGGGGGACCTAGTGAATGACCTGCAGAGAGCTGGGACCAAAGTAACAAAGGCTACCATCAGTAACACACTACGCCACCAGGGACTCAAATCCTGCAGTGCCTGACGTGTTCCCCTGCTTAAGCCAGTACATGTACGGGCCCGTCTGAAGTTTGCTAGAGGGCATTTGGATGATCCAGAAGAGGATTGGGAGAATGTCATATGGTCAGATGAAACCAAAATAGAACTTTTTGGTAAAAACTCAACTTGTCGTGTTTGGAGGAGAAAGAATGCTGAGTTGCATCCAAAGAACACCATACCTACTGTGAAGCATGGGGGTGGAAACATCATGCTTTGGGGCTGTTTTTCTGCAAAGGGACCAGGACGACTGATCCGTGTAAAGGAAAGAATGAATGGGGCCATGTATCGTGAGATTTTGAGTAAAAACCTCCTTCCATCAGCAAGGGCATTGAAGATAAAATGTGGCTGGGTCTTTCAGCATGACAATGATCCCAAACACACCGCCCGGGCAACGAAGGAATGGCTTCGTAAGAAGCATTTCAAGGTCCTGGAGTGGCCTAGCCAGTCTCCAGATCTCAACCCCATAGAAAATCTTTGGAGGGAGTTGAAAATCCATGTTGCCCAGTGACCGCCCCAAAACATCACTGCTCTAGAGGAGATCTGCATGGAGGAATGGGCTAAACTACCAGCAACAGTGTGTAAAAACCTTGTGGCGACTTACAGAAAACGTTTGACCTCTGTCATTGCCAACAAAGGGTATATAACAAAGTATTGAGATGAACTTTTGTTATTGACCAAATATTTATTTTCCACCATAACTTGCAAATAAATTCTTTAAAAATCAGACAATGTGATTTTCTGGGTTTTTTTTTTCTCATTCTGTCTCTCATAGTTGAAGTGTACCTATGATGAAAATAACAGGCCTCTCTCATCTTTTTAAGTGGGAGAACTTGCACAATTGGTTGCTGACTAAATACGTTTTTGCCCCACTGTATATCAACCGTAAAATATATGGATAGTAGCAATGCCAACACAATATCTTGGCTAAAAAATGTATTCAGGAGGCTACAAGCAGGCTACAAAACATTCTTAAAAAATGGTTGCTAGTAATTTGTGTGGCCAATTTTGTGTGGCTGTATTTATTGAAATTTTTTAAACAAATAAAACTATGACTTCATGACACACACACCCATATCTACACACACACCCAGACCAAGCACATTTATACTAAGAATTCTAAAACAGCATTTGACTTTCTGTCAAAAAAAGTTGATGTTATTGGATATTCAGTCAGCTCTCATTCGCGAAGCTGACATGTTGCTCAAGTTGACTGCTGAATACCTCATACAATGCAGGCAGAAACTATTTAGTTATAATATCCATTGTGCAAAACAACACTAAATTGATCCATTGTTCCAGTTAGACTGAACTGATCTGAATTGAAATTATCATTGATTTTTTTGGTATTGCTCCTAAATGTGATGATACTTTGTTTACTTTCTGTACTATGCAACATTTACATTTGTTCTTATAGCAGAAGCTCAACGTGCAAAGAGAATGCACCTATAAGTGTATAGAAATGTTTTTTTGTGTGTGTGTTGTTCCATCCATCCATCCATCCATCCATCCATCCATCCATCCCACTTATCCTACTGGGTCACGGGGAATCTGGAGCCTATCCAAGGAGAACTGTGGCACAAGGCAGGGTTTATCCTGGACAGGATGCCAGTCTGTCGCAGGGCACAATCACACTCACACACCCATTCGCACACTACAGACAATTTAGAAATTCCAATTATCCTACAACACATGTCTTTGGACTGTGGGAGGAGACTGGAGTACCTGAAATAAAACCCCTGAGTCACAGTAACGAAAATGACATTTTTGCAGAAGCTAATAAAAACACTACATCCAAGCATATCAATAAGCAGATATAGTTATTTTATTATACAGTAGAAGAAGAAGTTGCTTTCGGCTGCTCCCTGTTCGGGGTCGCCACAGCGGACCAACTGGTCTGCACAACAACTTGGCAAATGTTTTACGCCGGATGCCCTTCCTGACGCAACCCTCCCATTTTTCCGGGTTTGGGGCCGGCACTGCATCCAGTGGCTGGGGTTGAGGCACTGGCTGGGAATGGAACTCGGGCCTTCCGCATGATAGGCGAGAAACCTACCACTGAGCCACCAATGCCCCTATTTTTACAGTATTGTAGTTATTTATGAAGTTGTGTAGGCAATATGCTGTTATTCTTTTCATTCATTCATCATATTAATGAGGTGTTTACCTGAAAAGGTTAAATAATTCTGCTAGCACCTGAGAAACATCTGTCCAATATTAAACACCTAAAATAGTCATGCAAACTGATTAATTAACAGGGTCTAAGCAGGATTGTGTCTTTTTGGAGTTGGAGTTGTACCTTAAAGGACAGAGTGCAAGGCATTACAAATACTTTAATTCTATAATCCATTGACAGCAATATAAGTGTTAGGTATAAGAAAAGAGATTAAATAGTATTATATCTTTTTTAATGTATAAATACTTACAATGTTAAAAAAAATACAATTTTCAATTTATTTTATTTGTATAGCGCCTTTTACAATGGACATTGTCTCAAAGCAGCTTTACAAAAGTAGAGAAACAGAAAGGAGAGAAAAAAAAGAATTATTAAATTAAATTATTAAACTATTTTATCCCTATTTATCCCTAATGAGCAAGCCTGCGGTGACGATGGCAAGGAAAAACTCCCTGTGATGATATGAGGAAGAAACCTTGAGAGGAACCAGACTCAGAAGGGAACCCATCCTCATTTGGGTGACACTAGACAGTAAATAATGTACAAACCCGATTCCAAAAAAGTTGCGACACTGTACAAATTGTGAATAAAAACAGAATGCAATGATGTGGAAGTTTCAAATTTCAATATTTTATTCAGAATACAACATAGATGACATATCAAATGTTTAAACTGAGAAAATGTATCATTTTAAGGGAAAAATAAGTTGATTTTAAATTTCATGGCATCAACACATCTCAAAAAAGTTGGGACAAGGCCATGTTTACCACTGAGTGGCATCCCCTCTTCTTTTTATAACAGTCTGCAAACGTCTGGGGACTGAGGAGACAAGTTGCTCAAGTTTAGGAATAGGAATGTTGTCCCATTCTTGTCTAATACAGGCTTCTAGTTGCTCAACTGTCTTAGGTCTTCTTTGTCGTATCTTCCTCTTTATGATTCGCCAAATGTTTTCTATGGGTGAAAGATCTGGACTGCAGGCTGGCCATTTCAGTACCCGGATCCTTCTTCTATGCAGCCATGATGTTGTAATTGATGCAGTATGTGGTCTGGCATTGTCATGTTGGAAAATGCAAGGTCTTCCCTGAAAGAGATGACGTCTGGATGGGAGCATATGTTGTTCTAGAACTTGGATATACCTTTCAGCATTGATGGTGCCTTTCCAGATGTGTAAGCTGCCCATGCCACACGCACTCATGCAACCCCATACCATCAGAGATGCAGGCTTCTGAACTGAGCGCTGATAACAGCTTGGGTTGTCCTTGTCCTCTTTAGTCCGGATGACATGGCTTCCCAGTTTTCCAAAAAGAACTTCAAATTTTGATTCGTCTGACCACAGAACAGTTTTCTACTTTGCCACAGTTCATTTTAAATGAGCCTTGGCCCAGAGAAAACGCCTGTGCTTCTGGATCATGTTTAGATATGGCTTCTTTTTTGACCTATAGAGTTTTAGCCGGCAACGGCGAATGGCACGGTGGATTGCGTTCACCGACAATGTTTTCTGGAAGTATTCCTGAGCCCATGTTGTGATTTCCATTACAGTAGCATTCCTGTATGTTATGCAGTGCCGTCTAAGGGCCCGAAGATCACAGGCATCCAGTATGGTTTTCCGGCCTTGACCCTTACGCACAGAGATTGTTCCAGATTCTCTGAATCTTTGGATGATATTATGCACTGTAGATGATGATAACTTCAAACTCTTTGCAATTTTTCTCTGAGAAACTCCTTTCTGATATTGCTCCACTATTTTTTGCCGCAGCATTGGGGAAATTGGTGATCCTCTGCACATCTTGACTTCTGAGAGACACTGCCACTCTGAGAGGCTCTTTTTATACCCAATCATGTTGCCAATTGACCTAATAAGTTGCAAATTGGTCCTTCAGCTGTTCCTTATATGTACATTTAACTTTTCTGGCCTCTTATTGCTACCTGTCCCAACTTTTTTGGAATATGTAGCTCTCATGAAATCCAAAATGAGCCAATATTTGGCATGACATTTCAAAATGTCTCACTTTCAACATTTGATATGTTATCTATATTCTATTGTGAATAAAATATAAGTTTATGAGATTTGTAAATTATTGCATTCCTTTTTTATTCACAATTTGTACAGTGTCCCAACTTTTTTGGAATCGGGTTTGTAAATGTAAATAGTGTCCTATTTACAACGGCAACCATGGGCCCATGAGGAACTATTAGGTCAATGTAGTTTCTGAGTTCATTATAGGCACTAATTTCTTGCTGTCAGAAGCTGACAGATGTAACAGCAGATAGGTGACGGTGTTATAGTCCCCAGCTGTCCACAGCTGTCTCCTGGTCGCAGGCTGTCCACACAGATCCATCCACAGCATCAATAAGCACCACCAAGCGATGAGACTCCGACCAGAGGTAGAGCCAGAGGTCACACTGGAAACTCAGGACACTGGGAGCTCGGGAGTAGGACGTATAGCTCGACAGAGAAAGACAGAGAGAAAGAAAGATATTAAGTATGCTTGTGAACATGTAATGTTTAAAGACAATGTAGATTATGTGTAAAGTGCAGGCAGGGAACTCCGGCAGAACTAGCTATGACAGCATAACTGAAAGGGAGAGCCAGAAGGTGACAGACATGAAGGCTTCCCAGGACATAAAGTGTCCAACCACTTCACAGCCAGCAAACCTGAGCGACTTATGAGAGTGGTAAGGCAACAGCATCCAAACATCCCAGTAAACCAAACATTCTATGCCCATGAACCTTCCAGATCTACTCCTTTACCTAAGAAAAACTATACATTGAAGGCTTGACTAAACAAATGCGTTTTCAGCCTAGACTTCAACATTGAGACTGTGTCTGTATCCCGAACACTAATACAGGCATGCTGCTTCTAGGCTGCCCTGGATTCAGCTGCTCAAAGTGGAACTCTTGTTGGCAGCCTCCATCTGTGGTCTGTCTAGAATTAATTATTTACTGCAGCATTTACTAATCACGTCAGTCTAACCTTTTACCGTCACAGGACTGGGAAGTATGGACTTTTCCTGAACAAGCCAACCCACTGGGAATCTTGATCAGGCTTCCTGGGTCACAGAACTGAGGACACCCACAAAATATCTTGACATTTAATTGTATAACAAAATTCCTCTACAAGTTTCAAAGTACTGTAGTAGTCTAGTTTCATTAGTCACGAGTGACTGTGCCATCTATTTTTACCCAATGTAATTTAGTGTGTCAATTAAAAGTATGGCTTTTAATTGACACACACTCAAGTATACAAGAGTGTAAACACACTCAAGTGTACGAGACAGAATAAAATAATCGTACGTACATAGACATACTCTGCATAATAGAAATGGAAAAATACAATGTGCAATACAATATGTGGATTATCAAACTATATACACTCAACCACTTTATTAGAAACACCAGTTCTGCTTATTCAAACAATTATCCAGCCAACTACACATTTAGCAGCAGAACAATGCAAGTCATGCAGATACAGGGTAAAATCTTCAGTTAATGTTAATATCAGATATCAGTATGAGGGAAAATCAGATCTCAGTGTTTTTATCCACTGTCAAATATTGCTATAGATTACTATATATTTATTAGTCCATCAAATACATATTATTGATGAAACACCATTAATTTAATCATTTTGGGGAAGTTTTAATAATAAAAGAATAATCATTTTAAACTTTTGAATTTTAGACAAGAAAGAAAGCTGTTTGCAATAATGTCCATTGTTAAAAGAAAATAAAAATTTATTTATTTGAATTATATTATTACATGTCTAGCATTTGTGACAAAATTCTATTTTTTCTATATTTTATTCTATTCTACTTTCTCTAATTTTCTTCTATTGTTCATTGTTGCCCTATGGGATGAGTAACTAAGGAGCACCATTTATAAGACATTACATCACATGTACTGTATGTAATATGTATGTGACAAATAACAAACCTTGAACTTGAACCTTGGCATGGCTGTTGAACCCAGGCTGGCAGTATTCTAGAAACTGCTGATCTCCTGGGATTTTCATGCGTAACAGTTTCTAGAGTTTACACTGAATGGTGCTTGGCGAAAAAATGCATCCAGACTGGCACTTCTGTGGGTGGAGTTGTCATGGTTATTAGAGAGGTCAGAGGAAAATAACCAGAATGGTTTGAGCTGACAGTTTACTATAATAACCATTCTTTACAACCCTGGGGAGCTCTCAGAACACACAAAATGTCAAGTTGGAAACAGGAATCTGCCAAGAATAGGAACTTTTCACTCAAGTTTCTATTTTTAATTAATTCTGATTTTATATCATCACCCATAGTGTGTGTCACACGCCAGATGGTTGTACTTGTATATGACATTTAAAAAATGAATGTTTATGAATGCTAATGTGAATCTGAATGCTGTGTATTCTGTTATGCCAATCTGTACTATTTATCTCCCCGGTTGTATATGATTCCTACTGCATCCATGGCTTCATGTTTTTATGCATTCATGTACAGCTGTGTTGCAACTAAAATTATAAACGTGAGATTAAAATAAAGGATAGACACAACATCAAAATTATTCATCTTCTGAAATTCTAATACAAGGATCTACATGTTACATGGCACTGCCTGCACTTATGTTGGTTTCTCATATCCACATCTACTGCAAGTAATCTCTCACTGAATTGCTGTCCAAACATTCCATTTCACATCCAGCTACTTCACAATGGATTTGAATACTCTGCTTAAAAATGAAAAAAAAGAGGAGCAAAATACTGTGTCACAGCTACTTACAATGCCAAATTTATATGCATGGATAGGTGAGTGTGCCCTCTGGGTCTTGGGTAGAATAAGAATATGTGAGCAATAAAGCTGGAATTTTCACTCATACTGCTTAACCTACTGAGAAGAAAGAATCTTGTAGGGTGGTTTAGAAATAGACTGTGTTATACCCATTAAGCAAATACAATGTGGCAATTTGTTTTAAAACAAATTGAGGTCTATCAGCTTTTGTGTTTTTATTATGATCTTCTTGTCTTTGTAGCTACAGAGATATCTGCTTGTCATGCTAAAGGGTCAAGGTCAAAGACCCAATGTCATAGATCACTGCTAGTGCCAAACTGAACAGTCTAGAACAGGGGTGTCCAATATTATCCACAAAGGGCCAGTGTGGGTGCAGGTTTACATACCAATCCAGCAGAAGCCACACCTGATTCCACCTGTTTAATCAACTGATCTTGGCTTTTAATAGACTCAGTGCTCAGTTCTGCTCAGTTAGAATGAAAACCTACACCCACACTGGCCAGTTGTGGATAAGATTGGACAACAATGGTCTAGAACAATACTTCTATCAAGATGACGTTCAAAACAACATCAGCAACAACAACGCTACTACTAATAATAATAGTAATAATACATTTACATTTGGCAGACACCCTTATCCAGGGCAACTTACATTTATCTAGTTTACATAGCTGAACAGTTGAAGATTAGGGGCATTGCTCAGGGACCCAGGAGTGGGAGCTTGGTGGTCCTGGGATTTGAACTGAGTAATAATAATAATAACAATAATAATAATAATAATAATAGTCTGCTCCTGAATCTGACAGTCAGTTGTATGGCCTACTTATTTTGATGAACAACGTCAGGCTAAGACTGGTTGCCTATACAAATACCCACCATGTCAACAGTTAACAGATTTGTTTAAGATGTGCTGAAACAATTTAAGTAATCAAATAACTTAATACTTACTGATTATTCAAATAACACATTACTTGCACAGCTGCAGCATGTTGTTTCTTCCTTTCTAGTGTATGCTTGATACACTACACTATATAATTGACTAAAAAGTGTCACACTGGATGATATAGTACATAGTTTTAATTCTGTAAATTGGTCATACCTTTAAACCCCTAGTTACAGCCACTTCTTATTCTGCTATGCTAAAAAAAAGTAAATTATTTTTCCTTTCATTTATTTCACTTAACGTCTTTCTAATTTGCACCACACCTAAAATTGCATCCTTCTATTTGAATTTGGTTTCCTCAAAAATAAGTATGTCACTGTTGTACATTTTCATTGTTCTGTTCAGTAGCTCTTTCAGAATCATCAATTTTTCTTTAGAATTTCACGTCACTTATATTCTAAGCTTGGGGGTATAGCTATTCTGGTTTTTATTTAAAACAATCTCACACACTGTCCATGGACATTCAGTGAAAGCAATTTCTGTTGGTTATAAAAAACTTGTTTCTAACACTCCTTTTCCTTTAAACATAACTACTCACAAATTATTCATAAAAGTTGGCATATATAATATCTTGAATTGAAATCATTCAGTTCAGCTCTATCCTGTTTGTAATATAATTTAATTTAGCAAACATAGTCTTCTTCTTATTTCGGCTTTTCCCTTCAGGGGTCGCCACAGCGAATCATCTCTCTCCACCTATCCCTATCTTCTGTATCCTCAACACTTGCACCCACTAGCTTCATATCCTCATTTATTCCATCTATATACCTCCTCTTTGGCCTTCCTCTTTGCCTCCTGCCTGGCAGCTCCATGTCCAACATTCTCCTACCAATATACTCACTCTCCCTCCTCTGAACATGTCCAAACCATCTTAATCTGGCCTCCCTAACTTTGTCCCCTATATGTCCAACATGAGCTGTCCCTCTGATGTACTCGTTCCTAATCCTGTCCAATCTTGTCACTCCCAAAGAGAACCTCAACATCTTCAGCTCTGCTACCTCTAGCTCTGACTCCTGTCTCTTCCTCAGTGACACTGTCTCTAAACCATACAGCATGGCCGGTCTCACCACTGTCCTGTACACCTTCCCCTTGATTCTCGCTGATATTTTCCTATCACACAGAACTCCCGACACCTTTCTCCACCTATTCCAACCTGCCTGCACTCGCTTCTTTACCTCTTTCCCACTCTCTCCATTACTCTGGACTGTTTACCCCAAATACTTAAACTCCTGTACCTTCTTCACCTCTTCACCCTGTAACCTTACTGTTCCACTTCCCTCCCTTTCATTCACACACATGTACTCAGTCTTACTACGACTGACTTTCATTCCTCTTCTCTCCAGCGCAAACCTCCACCTCTCCAGGTTTTCCCCCACCTGCTCCCTGCTCTCACTACAAATCACAATGTCATCTGCAAACATCATTGTCGAAAAAGACTCCTGTCTGACCTCCTCTGACAACTGGTCCATCACTATAGCAAACAGGAAGGGGCTCAGAGCCGATCCCTGATGCAGTCCCACCTCCACATTGAACTCCTCTGTCTGACCTACAGCACACCACTGTCCTGCTCCTCTCATACATGTCCTGCATCACTCTGACATACTTCTCTGCTACTCCTGACTTCCTCATACAGTACCGCAGCTCTTCTCTTGGCCCCCTGTCATACACTTTCTCCAAGTCTACAAACACACAGTGCAACTCCCTCTGACCATCCCTATACTTCTCCATCAAAATTCTCAGAGCAAAAATTGCATCTGTTGTGCTCTTTCCTTCTCTCCTTCTCTAGTGTCTAGCTTAGTGTACAACTCGTCATATGCCTTCTGCTTGGCCTCAGACACCTCCCTCTTCACTCTGCGCTGTAACTCCTTGTATTCCTGTCTATTCTCTTCAGTCCTGTCCATGTCCCACTTCTTCTTGGCTAGCCTCTTCCTCTGGACACTATCCTGAACTTCCTCATTCCACCACCAAGTCTCCTTATCTTCTTTCCTCCTTCCAGATGACACATCCAGCACCTTTCTCCCTGTCTCCCTGATTACTTCTGCTGTAGCTTCCTGGTCATCTGGCAGCACTACCTGACCACCCAGAGCCTGCCTCAACGTCTGTCTAAATTCCTCACAACATTCCTCCTTTTTCAGCTTCCACCACTTGGTTTTTTTCTTTATCTTTGACCTCTTCTTCTTACAGACCATCAAAGTCATCCTACACACCACCATCCTATGCTGTCTGGCTACACTCTCTCCCACTACCACTTTACAGTCACTAATCTCTTTCAGATTGCCTCTTCTACATAGGATGTAGTCTACCTGTGTTCTCCTACCTCCACTCTTGTAAGTCACTCTATGCTCCTCCCTCTTCTGAAAATAAGTGTTAACCACAGCCATGTCCATCCTCTTAGCAAAGTCCACTACCATCTGTCCTTCTAGGTTCCTTTCCTTAAATCCAAACTTGCCCATCACCTCCTCATCACCTGTGTTCCCCTCACCAACATATCCATTAAAATCTGTTCCTATCACTACGCTCTCACCCGTGGGAATACTCTCCATCACCTCATCTAATTCACTCCAGAATCTCTCTTTCTCCTCTAACTCACAACCTATCTGTGGGGCATAACCACTAACAACATTCAACATCACCCCTTCAATCTCTAACTTTAGACTCATCACCCTGTCTGACACTCTCTTCACCTCCAGAACATTCCTCACAAACTCCTCCTTCAGGATCACACCTACACCATTTCTCTTACTATCCACACCATAATAAAACAGCTTGAACCCTGCTCCTATACTACGAGCCTTGCTACCCTTCCACCTGGTCTCCTGTACACACAGTATATCCACCTTCCTTCTCTCCATCATATCAGCCAGCTCTCTACCTTTCCCTGTCATAGTACCAGCATTCAGAGTTCCTATTGTCAGTCCTACACTCTTACCTTTCCTCTTCTCTCTCTGTCTGTGCACTCTCCTCCCTCCTCTACTTCTTCGACCAACAGTAGCCCAATTTCCACCGGCACCCTGTAGGTCAACGGCGCCGATGGCGGTCGTTGTTAACCCGGGCCTCGACCGATCCGGTATGAAATTCAGAGTACTGACGATTCGCATGGTTAAATTTGGCCATGTTTTATGCCGAATGCCCTTCCTGACGCAACCCCCTCTATTTATCCGGGCTTGGGACCGGCACAGAAGTCACTGGACTGTGACCCCCATGGCTAGATTAGTTTAGCAAACATAGTACTAGTACAAAAACATTTGGTGCAAAAATTGTGTGTGTTTTCATATTTTAGAAAAAAGCAATACATGCCAACTGAATGCTATGCGGTGTGATCAAGGAAGAGGCCCCTAGTGATGTGTGATTTTGCAGGATTAACCACTGGATTAACACACTCTGATCTTCACCCCAGTGCATTCTGGGCATTGGAAAGGTGATATGTGGTTCAGGCTAATAGTGTGGACAGCATAGAGAAGAAACTGAGGTTGCTTTGTGTGAGTGCTCACATGAGGGAAATTTCTTTTGCTTTTCTTTTTCAGAAAAGGACATAGAATAAAGCATTTCATTTATCTATCTATTTAGCTATCTATCTATATTATCTATTTTGCATTTATAACAAATTGTATGTATGTGGATCATCATTGAATATTACTGAAAGTTCTCAGAAATAGCTGAATATGTATTTTTGAATTTATGCTTATAAGTTATGTGAGTACTTAAAAGTAAAAGCAAATTAGAAAAGTTGATTTTAGGCTCAAAATGCAAAATACCATACACTTATTTGTATTTAATAATATTTAGGCAATAGGGACATAGCACATATGGCAGCTTTAAGGCCACACTGAGCCCATATCTTTTTAACAAATTAAAATCTATCTCTGAAAAAATTCTAAAAAAAACCCTCTATGAAATAAATAAGACAACATGAGAAGAAAGTATACTCAGTGTAATCAGTATTAATTTAAGAATCCACCTTTTTGCTTTTTAATCTTCACCTGTAATTTTCATTTGGATTACACTCTTTTCCCCTTTCTTTTACTTCCAATGACATTCTTCTATTTTTGTTCTTTGCCCCTTGCTTCTTCTTTGACCCATTCCAACCCTCCTCCCCAAACACATCTCTATTCTTTCTTCCATCTTCGATCACGTTCATTCCTTTCCTCTATCCCTTTTTGGCACATAGTCTTGGCTTATAATAACATTAGCAGCATCTGTTATTTAGTGTAATCCACACAGATTTGGAGCCTAGTTGAGCATCTGTTGCAGAGAACAAGGGAAACACAGACAAGGGAGAGAAAAGTGAAAAGAGGGAAAGCAAATTAAGGATTGATCGAAAAAATTACATGAAGTGAATTAGGAGAGAAAGCAGCAACTGTGAAAGTTTTTCCCTTTGGCTAAGATCAAATCCTCACTACCATCAGTGGTAAATTTTCATGTGTAGATAAGATATTTATCAAAAATATTGACATATATTATAATACAAAAATATATTGATTCACTATATATTGATATATTGGCGCACTTGATTAGAAATGTCCCTGAAGTAAAATCAGACTTTTTTGTTCTCTGTATAATCAAATAAGCATAGAGACATAACAAGAGGTTATAAGTGAATATCTGTAGTAGAAATTGGAGAAGAAAACGTATCTGAGTCCAATTTTGGTGTGTATCCTGCTGAGAGAATGACATTCATACTGTTATTAACTCTCCTGAAAACTCAACCTATTAGACCTTTTCAGTGTGTATAAACAAATTAATTATTTTATTGCAGTGTAAGACATTTTTACTTCTGTTCAGGTAACCTTTCACAGAACTTTAGTGGTTGAAGATAACGGCTTCAAATTTTAAATGCTTATAAACAAGTACATGGGGCATCCCATCAGAAATGGGTTTGATGTCAACATTTACTTTGAAGATATTTGTGTGAAAAAACCCTGGTTTTGCAACTTTTCTATGACCGCTAGGGTTAGGTAAAAACAGGAATATTTAGGAAACACTACAAATTCTAAAAGCCTTGAGTATTTCCTTTCATATGAGCTTCATATTAATCACCACTGTGGAGTGTGACATGACAAAGAAATTCAATGCTGAACATGGCCACAAAAAAACAGGCAGAAATTCCATTTTTGGCCTCTGGTAAAAAGACTTAAATCCTGGCCATTTTGTGAATTGTATCCTGTAAGATTTGTACCACATACATTTACACTTGTAATCTGGCCAGACTGCACTCCAAAGCTGCTTTGTGTGTTAACAAGCAAATTAGCTTATTACACTTGACCACCACTTATTACTTTTTGAATGCCTCCAGTGTTCTTCCTTTGAAAATTGTTTTAGAAATAAGATTCCATTTTACATATTAACTATTAACTTTTTCGGCATTCCTGGTGTACGTCATCAACTGTCAAATGGAGCTTGAAGGAACAAATGCATTTACACTTGTAGAACATGGTTAAAATTCATCTCAGCCCACTTGTGGTTTGAGCAATCAGAATTACGTTACAGAAAATATGGCTGTGTGATGCAACCTGATGCAAAGCAGAGTTCAACCACGAAGTCGAGTTCCTATAACAATCAATTACACAGTGCTTTTATAGCACAGAAAATTAAAAAATTATTAATAATGGTAATTTATTATTTAACTTGGTGGCTTGGTGGTTAGCATGCTTGCCTCACACCTCCAGGGTTGGGGGTTTGATTCCTGCCTCTCTTGTGTGTGTGGAGTTCTTGTTCTTCCTGTGACCAGTCCAAAGACATGTGTTATACGTTGATTGGCATCTCTAAATTGGACGTAGTGTGTGAATGAGTGTCTGCAATACGCTCCAGGTTCTCTGTTACCCAGTAGGATAAGTGCCGTAGAGAATGGATGTATGGCTTATTGGACAACTCTGCATATATTTAGCATAAAGTTCTGTGACTGACCAGACAGAGTGAATATGCCAGGCTTCCCACTTCTCTTACACTGCTTAGGAGCTTTAGTTTTTGATTAGCAAGTGAAAATGGTGTCTATCTGTAGAGGGTAAGTCATATTTCATGAAGTAGGATTAGAATATTTAGCACATTAGCAAACACAAGTGCAGTGTAGTGTCTAGAGTCAGATCTACCAAATTTCCCTTCTCTCTCCAGGTTGAATAGAATTACTCCAGGAAAATTAAAATTTCATAGGAAACAGTGGATAGAGACACACGCATCATTATCCTGTTGCAAAAGCCATGTATTTTCAGCTTCAATTTCCTGACTTACTGGGTCCAGCATTTTCTGATATATATTATATATATTTATAAAATCTAGCCATGGGGGTCACAGTCCAGTGACTTCTATGCCGGTCCCAAGCCCGGATAAATAGAGAGGGTTGTGTCAGGAAGGGCATCCGGCATAAAACATTGCCAAGTTTAACCATGCGAATCGTCAGTACTCTGAATTTCATACCGGATCGGTCGAGGCCCGGGTTAACAACGACCGCCATCGGCACCATTGACCTACAGGGCGCCGGTGGAAATTGGGCTACTGTTGGTCGAAGAAGTAGAGGAGGGAGGAGAGTGCATAGACAGAGAGAGAAGAGGAGAGGTAAGAGTGTAGGACCGAGAATAGAAACTCAGGAATGTTGGTATTATGACAGGAAAAGGTAGAGAGCTGGTTTATATGATGGAGATAAGGAAGGTGGATATACTGTGTGTACAGGAGACAAGGTGGAAGGGTAGCAAGGCCCGTAGTATAGGAGCAGGATTCAAGCTGTTTTATTATGGTGTGGATAGTAAGAGAAATGGGGTAGGTGTGGTCCTGAAGGAGGAGTTTGTAAGGAATGTTCTGGAGGTGAAGAGAGTGTCAGACAGGGTGATGAGTCTGAAGTTAGAGATTGAAGGGGTGATGTTATTAGTGGTTATGCCCCACAGGTAGGTTGTGAGTTAGAGGAGAAAGAGAGATTCTGGAGTGAATTAGATGAGGTGATAGAGCTGTTGACCCCAAGTACTTAAACTCCTGTACCTTCTTCACCTCTTCGCCCTGTAACCTTACTGTTCCACTTCCCTCCCTTTCATTCACACACACATGTACTCAGTTTTACTACAACTGACTTTCATTCCTCTTCTCTCCAGCGCAAACCTCCACCTCTCCAGGTTTTCCTCCAACTGCTCCCTGCTCTCACTACAGATCACAATGTCATCTGCAAACATCATTGTGCAAGGAGACTCCTGTCTGACCTCCTCTATGTGTATATACACACACACACACACACACACACACACACACACACACACACACACACACACACACACACACACACACACACACACAAAAGGTGCATCTCAATAAATTAGAATGTCATGGAAAAGTTCATTTATTTCAATAATTCAACTCAAATTGTGAAACTCGTGTATTAAATAAATTCAATGCACACAGACTGAAGTAGTTTAAGTCTTTGGTTCTTTTAATTGTGATGATTTTGGCTCACATTTAACAAAAAAAATTAATTAATCCATAACACTTTTCCAAGAAGCATTTTCCCCAAAAATTCTTCTGGCTTTTCTTGATGTTATTTTCCATAATTTAGAGGTTGACTTCACAGGTAAGGTTTCTTTTTGATGACTCTTCCATGCAGTATATATCTTTGCAAGTATATTCAAAGCATGATAAACTAGAGCTGATAAACTGCACTTGCCATATGACCATGCCCCCAGTGCAGGCTAACTGTTGGTGATGTCTGCTTGATAATTTTTATCTCACAATGTTTACCATTTTAGTTATTTACTACCATTTCTTTGGTGTTTTTATTGTAATTCTGATGCTTTGTAATTTTGTTCTACTTTGCATCTTTTGGTGTACAGATTTGAATAACAATGAGTTGAAGTTGAATTGAATTTTTACATACACTATGGAAAAATAAGATAAGGCAAATAATCTAGCTAGTGTGCTATTAGTGTCCACATTAGTCTTGTTATACTTGTGAGGACCTTCTATTATGCATATTAATTATTAATTCAGCTTATGAAATAAAATTATGAAATAAAAACAGTTTTTCTTGTTTGGGCCAGCCAAATGTCTCCAGAAGGTAAAAAATAGTCAGATATTCATATCCTCTTGCGCACACACACATAAAAAGTAATTTAATACAGATTTAAGACTAGGCCTTAACTTTAATGAATAGTACAAATGGTCCAATTTACAGAGCTGACAGGGCTTCTCCTTTTTCTCTGTTGGAATATTTAACTATTCCACCAGTACACAAATTTCACACAGCCATCTCCTTATCTCGTCTCTCGTATTATTGTGTTAGTGTTGGCTACATGCTGACTCATACTATCCTGCTCTGCATTGAACTGGAGCTCTGATAAATATGTTAATTGGACATTTGAGTGAATTATGTAGGAGCATGTTAAAAACACATTCTGATCAGTCAGCACAGACACCAAATTTAATCCTTTGTGCATCTCCTTTGCTGCACTTAATCCTAGGGTATCAACTTAAAAAAAAACACTGTGTATAACCTACTTGTACATCCTACAGTATTGTACAGTACAGTACAGTACCAACACAATTTTAGGCAGGTGGTCATAAAGTTATGGCTGATCAGTGTATGTATATATTCATTCATTCATTGTCTACCGCTTATCCGATCTATACTCGGGTCACGGGGAGCCTGTGCCTATCTCAGGCGTCATTGGGCATCAAGGCAGGATACACCCTGGACGGAGTGCCAACCCATCGCAGGGTACACACACTCTCTCATTCACTCACACACACTACGGACAATTTAGAGATGCCAATCAACCTACAACGCATGTCTTTGGACCGGGGGAGGAAACCGGAGTACCCAGAGGAAACCCCCGAGGCACGGGGAGAACATGCAAACTCCACACACACATGGCGGAGGCGGGAATCGAACCCCCCACCCTGGAGGTGTGAGGCAAACGTGCTAACCACTAAGCCACCATGCCCCCCTGTATGTATGTATGTATGTATGTATGTATGTATGTATGTATGTATGTATGTATGTATGTATGTATGTATGTATGTATGTATGTATGTATGTATGTATGTATGTATGTATGTATGTATGTATATATATATATATATGAAAAATATATATAATATATATAATATATATATATATATATATATATATATATATATATATATAAAAATATATATAATATATATAAAATATATATAAGAATAAAAAAAAATATATATATATATATATTTATTCTTATATATATATTTTATATATATATATATATATATATAAGAAATATATAAGAATATATATTTTATATATATTATATAAGCCACAGACCAGTCAGGGTGCCTATGCTGACCTCTTGTTACAGCCGAAAGTGGCAACAATGGGCACATGAGCATTAGAACTGGACCACGGAGCAATGGAAGAAGGTGGCCTGGTCTGATGAATCCTTCCATTGCTATATATATGCCTAGTCCCAGGTCCACAAAGCTGCCACTGCTGGGCCTCTGAGCTAGGTCCTCAACGCTCAATTGCTCAAATGTATAAAAAAATATATATAAAATATAAGTTGCTCTGGATAAGGGTATCTGCCAAATGCCATAAATGTTAAAAATTCATCAATACCTGTCTAAATGTACTTGTCTCACATTTATCAAATCTCAAAGTCTTTTTTTAACATTTAGGTACTGTTTTCAAATCTAATCAATATAAGTTTAGTATAAAATACAAAATACAACCAAACAAAATTCCTAAGACATTCTTAATGAAACTGGGCTCCACTTGTCCTTCATCATCATCATCATCATCATCATAGCACAACAGACATGTTTTCTTGCAAATCTTTTAACACATTGTCATTGGTTTCAAACACTGTGCAAAACTATTTTAGAAACAGTCACTTTTTCTCTCTGTAATAATGTAATTGCTCTCAAAACAATTAGTAACACAGCCAACAAAACACAAACAGTTGCATTTAATTGCATAATAAATCACTGAATTTTATTTTAGCAATGCATTTATTAAATATGAATACTAGCATCAATATTACAAGTGTGTTCTCTGTTGATTTTATAACATATTTCAAGTTAGACGATAGTTGAATAATTGATCGTCGTTTATTATACTTTGGTGAATTTCTTTTGATGTTATTGTTCTAGATGTCAACATTGGCAAGTTCTGCTTCAATTGAAAAGAGTCTTGCTCATCTTCTGAACTTCTATTCTGCAAAATGTTTAAGCAAGTCTGAGCATTTAACACAAGAATGAGAATTAGACTTCTAGACTACTGGGCTGGATTCTCTTCACAGCTTCTCTCAAGAAGAGACAATGATTTATTACATGGTCAACTGGTAGCTCTTATTTCATTTGAAACCCATCTGTACCTTGTCCTTCTACCTCTCCTTCCTCCTCTTCTACCATGTTATCCTCTTCTTTTCTGTTCATGTCTTCTTACATTTTCTTCTCTTGATCTTTCCACCACATCATTGCCCTACATTACACCCATCTTTTCCCCGTCTACTCTTCCTATATCCTCAATTTATCTAGCTTCTTCACCTCATCCTACACTGTTTTCTCCTCTGACCTCATTTCTTTCTACCTCTTCCTCTACTTCCTCTCAGTCTCATCAATAATTCAATCCAATTCACTTTTATTAGTACAACACTTTTAGCAATAGACATTGTCACAAAGCAGCTTTACAGGAATAAAAAAAAAATTAAAATCAAAATTACAAAGTTAAACAATTAAATTTACATTTATTCCTAATAAGCAAGCCAGAGGCATCAGTGGCAAGGAAAATCTCCCTGAGACGATATGAGGAAGAACTCAAAAAGGGAAACTCATCGTTATCTGGGTGACACCTATGAGTGTGATTATAAATAATTTCATATAATTTATATGATACTTATCAGCATCAGTGTTATTTTTGAATTCATTTTAATATAAATTTCTTGCTGTTGAAGCAAATGTTCAATGAACCTTCATCCACCCTCTCCACCACCTCCTCTTCCTTTTTGCCTTCTCATTCAGTCTTTTCCCCCCTTTTATTATTGTTCTAACAGTGATAGCTGTGTAAACAATTAAGAAATCTGCAAAAACTATTTTTGGTGTTATATATGTAACACCATGTAAAATTAAAAATGAGGGCTAAATGAGAATGTACCATGAGCAATATTTAATTCATTCATTGTCTACCGCTTATCCGATCTATTCTCAGGTCACGGGGAGCTCAGGTGTCATTGGGCAAGGGCCAAATTGTGAGGGCTAGAGGACTAGATCAGAGCATCTCCAAAACTGCAGCTCTTGTGGGGTGTTCCTGGCCTGCAGTGGTCAGTATCTAGCAAAAGTGGTCCAAGAAAGGAACAGTGGTGAACCGACGACAGGGTCATGGGCGGCCTAGGCTAATTGATGCATGTGTGGAGTGAAGGCTGGCCTGTGTAATCCAATCCAACAGACGACAGCAGGAAAAGAGGGACTATTAAGCAGGTGGTGATAATGTTATGCCTGGTCAATGTATGAGCTATATGAAAAGAATGAGGAATTTTGTGCACAGTGTTAATTTGTTCTGGTTGAATGATTCTGAGGCTGGAATGAGTCTCAGTATTTTGGTGGGTTTAATACATTTTGGATGTGAACCTGAAGGCTCTGCTTAGCTACATACTTTTGAAATGGTGAACATAGTGTTCAAAAATTTGTTCCCCTGTATTTGTTCTTATGGCTCATTTTCTCCTTATTTCTCCTTAATATCTCTTTTATTTGGCAGTTGGTCAGAGTGATCATTTTGACCATTTAGCTACCATTAGACAGATGTTTGACAAGTACTGTGTGAAACAACAGAAATTGTGTAAATTGTATAAATAAAGTTTTAATTCTAGTAACCTAAACCTGGATTATCACTCTGGTCTTTTAAAAGTTGCATATAGAACCTCATGGACAGTTTCCTAACAGTTTCCTAAAAGTTGAAATGTTTAGGAAGCCAAAAAATGTGGAAATGTGGGCAGGAACCTACACTAGCTAGTCCCCAAACTGGCTTTGGCTGAAATCCTGATTTAATGTCTTTCTCAGCCACTGGGTTTTAAATAGTACTCAGAAATTAAGGTCTCGGCAAGGCTGTGCCATTTTATAAACATCTGCAACCCTCCTACAATGTTGATTATGCTGATTATGACCTTCTGCAGACCTAAACAGTGGAAGGTGTATTTGATAGAGCATAGTGGCAGGACCTGGAAAGAAATAAAAGATCCTGAGTTACCGTTGAGTTGACGTGTTCATGCAAACCATGCTTGTCCTTTGGCCAACATAATATGGGATCAGGTGTTCAATATGTCTGTCATGATTCCCTGCTGTAGGCTCCGCTGCTGAGTGTTCATGCCCACATGTGTTCAAGTTATGTTTCACCCTGTCCTGTGTTTGTTTAAATTGCCACATGTCTTTGTTTTGTTTGATTTGTTTTGCATTAGCCTAGCCATAGTTCTGTGTACTTAGCCTAGTTTAGCTTTCCAGGCCCAAGTTTTTTGATTGTTTCCTTGTGTTGGATTTGGTCAGAAGAAACTGCTGAACTTATGTCCTCACGGACTGCATCTGTTCTTGAGAGCCCTGTGACAATGTCATGTAATAGTTGAGGCATGAAGTTGGTGGGTCTGGTCACATGATCTGAACACATGATCAATTTTGTAGTAAAACAAGTAAAATAAAGTGCTTTGTAACTGAAAAAAAGTAATATGTATACAATGTTTAATTCTCATATTTGATGACTCAATATTAAAAAAATACTGGACCAAGTCTTAATTTAGAAACTGCTAGATAATCATTCAAATATTCAAAGAATTATATATTTCTCATAGTGTTTATTTGTTTATTTATTTGATTTTACTTTATGTTACACCATATAATTATAAAAGTTCAGATGACAGCACAATATGCTTCATCTGTGTACATTTTCTATCCCATTTTCAGGCTTTGAGGCATGTTATTGTATTTATAATAATCTGCATGGGCCTGTGGAGATTTTTACAGTGGTGTGAAAAAGTGTTGGCTAGGTCTGCAGCAGGACAATGATCCAAAACACACCAGCAAGTCCACCTCTGAATGGCTGAAGAAAAACAAAATGAAGACTTTGGAGTGGCCTAGTCAAAGTCCTGACCTCAATCCGATTGAGATGCTGTGGCATGACCTTAAAAAGGTGGTTCTTGCTCGAAACCCTCCAATGTGGCTGAATTACAACAATTCTGCAAAGATGAGTAGGCCAAAATTCCTCCACAGCGCTGTAACAGATTCATTGCAAGTTATCGAAAATGCTTGATGGCAGTTGTTGCTGCTAAAGGTGGCCCAACCAGTTATTAGGCTTAGGGGGCAAACACTTTTTCACACAGGGCCATGTAGTTTTCCCTTAATAACAAAAACCTTCATTTAAAAACTGCATGATATGTTTACTTATGTTATCTTTGACTAATATTTAAATGTGTTTGATTATCTGAATGATGTGTTTACTTGTGTTATCTTTGACTAATATTTAAATGTGTTTGATTATCTGAAACATTAAAGTGTGACAAACATGCAAAAAAAATAAGAAATCAGGAAGGGGGCCAACACTTTTTCACACCACTGTATATATCTTTTTAATTTAAGTATCCAGCATCGAATACGGCCCAATGTGACTATCCTGTTAGAATTTATTAAACAAAGTGAATTATTCATGTGTGTAGGATTTAGTCATAAATTCAGTGCAGTGAGATTTAAGACTACTGACTCAATGGCAAATTGAGCACTGCCAAACTGTCACTGTTGGGCCCTTGAGCAGAGCTCTTAACTCTCAATTGCTCAGTTATATAAATAAGTAAAAATGTAAAAAGATGTATAAATGAGATACTGTATATTTAAGTAGTTATGGATAAAAGCATCTGTCAAATGCTGTAAATGTAATCTTTATCATTTTCCAAACGCAAGTGACCAGAGGGTTAAAAAATAAATAATGCAAGTCAAGCCAAGTGTCAAGAAGCTTTTAATGTCATTACACCCATATAAAGCTGATGCAGTACATAGTGAAATGAAACCGTGTTCCTAGGGTTAGGCTTAGAAAAACAGACAGTGCAAACAGACACTACAATACTCTATGAGACAGATATATAAAATAGCACTGGCAAGTATACAGTGTGTGTGGTTCTTAGTGCAAATAATGATGCTTTGTTTTGTAAACATATGTAGACATATGACAGCAGCAGTTTATAGCAGCATTAAAAAGTGTGGTGCAAATATTGCAGACTATTGCAGGAGTCTGATGGCTTGAGGGAAGAAACTGTTACACAGTCTGGTTGTGAGGGCTCGAATGCTTCGGTACTCTTTTCAGATTCAGATCTTTTCAGGCAGTAGGGTATAGAATGTGTTTGAGGGGTGTGTGGGGTCATCATCATCCTGCAACATGTATTGTAAATGTCCATGATAGGAAAAAGAGAGACTTGGATGATGTTCTTAGCTGTCTTCACTATCTGCTGCAGTTTAGGTGCATCAAGACGGTGCAATTCCCTAATCAGGCAGTGATGAGCTGCTTGATAGTCCCTCTGTAGAACGTGGTCGGGATGGCAGGTAGGAGATAGGCTTTCCTCAGTTTTTGTAGAAAGTAGAGACATTGCAGTTTTAATGTTCAGAGTGCGTTGTTATGATAGATTCCTGCCTTGCTCCCAGTGGTCCCTGGACAGATTCTGTATCCAGTCAGACCCAGGCCAGGATAAACTGCAGAGTGAAAATAAATGCATACAATAAAATTAAAAGCATGCATATACGCCAATAACAATAGATTTATATTATAATATTATCTATCTAGGGTATAAAATATGGCGAGTGTAGGTAGAGGCATACAATTGGTTGTGCATGTGTGTGTGTTTGGGGTTTGGGGGGATATACAGTTAGTTAGATAGTCATATATAAAAGTTTGATTTTTTTCTATATCAAACTTAAACAAGTTAAAACTTGTCCAAAGGAAAATATTTATTTATTTATTTTTGTTTTTATTTTGCAAGTTTCAACATAATATTTTCTGCAGACTTTTAAGCACAAAATAATAACAACATATCAGTGCAGCTGGATAAAAAAGCCACAGCTGGATGAATTTGTGGCTCGGTCAATAGAGACAATATGGCGTGCAAATTGAATTATCAGCAGTGGGAATAAATAGAGCTTACGCCAATACCTATTGCGTGTTATTGAACTACTCAGCTCCATAGTATTGCAGGATAGGATAACCTTATGAATCACATATATCAGAGATGTTTTAATGCTTTATCTGGACCTTGTTTTAGGGAGTGATTTCAGGGAATTTGAATTTTGCTAATAAACACTAATAAAAACTGTTTCTGCAAGCTGGGGCTCATTTCATAATGAGGCATTTAACTAAATCATATTATATTTGCATATTATAGTTTGCTATTGTGACATCAGGGCATTCACAGTGAAAATCCTGCTTCAGTTAAACATTGAAAATGTGGTCAATTATTGCTTAAAAAAAAAAAAAAAAATATGAGTGCTCTTCATATTAGAAGAAAAAGGTTTTTGAGTTGCTGTTTGTGTATGTGTGTTTCAAGAGTATATAGGTGCATCTCAATAAATTAGAATGTTGTAGAAAGGTTCATTTATTTCAGTAATTCAACTCAAATTGTGAAACTCGTGTATTAAATAAATTCATTGCACACAGACTGAAGTAGTTTAAGTCTTTGGTTCTTTTAATTGTGATGATTTTGTCTCACATTTAACAAAAACCCACCAATTCACTGTCTCAACAAATTAGAATCTGGTGACAAGCCAATCAGCTAATCAACTCAAAACACCCACAAAGGTTTCCTGAGCCTTCAAAATGGTCTCTCAGACACCCTTCACAAGGAGGGTAAGCCACAAACATTCATTGCCAAAGAAGCTGGCTGTTCACAGAGTGCTGTATCCAAGCATGTTAACAGAAAGTTGAGTGGAAGGAAAAAGTGTAGAAGAAAAAGATGCACAACCAACCGAGAGAACCGCAGCCTTATGAGGATTGTCAAGCAAAATCAATTCAAGAATTTGAGTGAGCTTCAAGGAATGGACTGAGGCTGGAGTCAAGGCATCAAGAGCCACCACACACAGAGGTGTCAAGGTATTTGGCTACAGTTGTCGTATTCCTCTTGTTAAGCCACTCCTGAACCACAGACAATGTCAGAGGTGTCTTACCTGGGCTAGAAGAATTGGACTATTGCCCAGTGGTCCAATTTGGCACCTGCCCACACTGCCAAAAGCAATTGGTCTTATGAAGTATTCTAATTTGTTGAGATAACTGTCAGATCAGCAGTCTTCCCCATGATTGTATAGCCTAGTGAACCAAACTGAGAGACCATTTTGAAGGCTCAGGAAACCTTTGTGGGTGTTTTGAGTTGATTAGCTGATTGGCATGTCACCATATTCTAATTTGTTGAGATAGTGAATTGGTGGGTTTTGTTAAATGTGAGACAAAATCATCTCAATTAAAAGAACCAAAGACTTAAACTACTTCAGTCTGTGTGCATTGAATTTATTTAATACATGAGTTTCACAATTTGAGTTGAATTACTGAAGTAAATGAACTTTTCCACAACATTCTAATTTATTGAGATGCACCTGTATATAAGTACATGCGCGCACACACACACAACCACAACATGCCCTTAACAACCCCAATCCTCATCCAACTGCATGCACACATTGTTATTGTTGTCACATAGTCTATACATATCACAGAAAATACAAACAATTGCTTGCTAAATTGGCATGCACTACACAGATATTTCTCACTGCATCTGTGCCAGACTTCTGACACACACACACACACACACATCACATCACATCACATTTGAGGCATCTGTCCCTATGTTTCAAGAACAAATTGACCTTGTTTACATCTTTAGCTGAAATTATGCATGAGTCCATGTGTGGATGTGACCTAGAGATATGACTGTTGCTGTTTTACAAACAAAAAAAACCTGTCCAGTCTTCTTAATATTCCTACTGAGGAGTTTAATTGGGATGTGTGATTACACAATTACAGCGTGTATGTTCTTAAGTATGCAGTCTCTATTTTATCATCACTTCTTACCTCTTAAAACCTTAAATAAAGTGTCTTTTTTTACAGAGCCAGAAAGAAAGTCTGTAATAGAGGATAATAGATCTAAGCATGTGCGCCTAAAGAGGCAAAGAGCAGGATTGCCTCTGCTCTCTGCGTCATATGGCTTTTCCGTCTTCATTGTCAATCAAAGTGGTGCCAGTCAATCATGGATATCTGGGAGTATTTTGCTTCAATGCAGCGTCCTATCCTTTAAAAACAAGCTGTAAGATAGGGATAAAGGCACCCAGATAAAGGGGTAGAGACCGGCTACAGATAAAGTATTTTTAAAGTAACTCATTTATACAGTGCTGGTGAATTCTCTAAGCTGATTTGTCATAAGCTGTTGGCTAATTTTCTATAACAGCACAGCTGTGACATTTGTGGCAGCTGCGATTCAAATCACAGGTTGATAACCATTAAATTGTTGTAATACACTGTTTTTAGTAGAACCTAATTCACATGGATTTGTATGGCAGATCTGCCACATAATTTAAGCCTAACAGTAAGCTGTCACATAATGTTGAGCTGACGGAGCACGCTGGTTGTGCCGGTGTAGATAAATCAGACCCAACGCGGAGATAGACGGTGGACAGGGGTTTTATTAAACAAAAGAAACAGAGATTCACGCAGACATTACACAAAGACGAGGACTAGCAACTTAACTAAGACAGACGGCCACTATAAATAAGGAACATGATTAGAGACACATTGGGAACAGGTGAACACAGGCAGGAACACATTAGGAAAAGGCGTGGCTAAAACGAACACATGACTGAATAAACAAAACCCCTGCTGAAGGCCCCCTAGTGGCCCATCGGGGGCACTTGGCCCATCGGGGGCACTTGCCCCCGTAACAGTACCCCCCCCACCCATGGCACGGCTCCCGACACACCAACCCCTCCCAACCCGGTCCAGGGAAACCCAGAGAGGAGCGAGGAACACAGAGAGGCAACAAGGGGAGGGGGGGGCGAGGAGCAAGGCGAGATAGGTGGCGGGAGCGAGGAACACGGCGAGGTAAGTGGGGGGAGCGAGGAGCAAGGCGAGGCAAGTGGGGGGAGCGATGGGCATGGCGGTAAGGCCAGAGGGTCCCAAATGATGTCCACGGCCGAGCTGAAGCACCAAGCGACGTCCACCGCTGAACAGGAGGGCCGAGCGACGTCCACCGCCGAGCAGGAGGGCCGAGCGACGTCCACCGCCGAGCAGGAGGGCCGAGCGACGTCCACCGCCGAGCAGGAGGGCCGAGCGACGTCCACCGCCGAGCAGGAGGGCCGAGCGACGTCCACCGCCGAGCAGCAGAGCCGAGCGACGTCCCCTGACACGTAGTCGGGCCGAAAACCCCCGAAGGGAGGGAGGGAGGTGTGGCCGGCGATCTCCTCTGCCGATGAGGAGTGAGGCGAAGCGAGTCCCGGCGACGACGAGGAGGAAGAAGAAGGTCTGATTGGGGCCATCCTCCGCCAACGGAAGTGAGGCGGTGTCCTGAACGGAGAGACAGAAGGAGAGCGACGCCCCCCACAGGAAACAGAGGCGGAGCGATGTACCCATACCGAAAAAAAAATTTAAACAGGAGACCCCACCGGAACAGGAAACAGGTTCATAGGGAAAAAGAAAAAAAAAATCACACTCCGGAAGAAAAACTCAAAAAACAAAAGCAAGGGCAGCCGGTAATCTACTCCTCTGACGGGAGTGAGGTAACGCCCTCCACAGAGAACCGGAAGTGGAGCCGCGTTCCTCACAGAAACAGAAGCGGAGTGAGTACCGGCAAAAAAGAAAAAAAATGCAGGTTAAAAACATCTTTCCGCTGCGAAGAATGGGGTAACGCCCTCCACGGAAACCAGGAAGTGGAGCGGCGTTCCCCACGGGGACAGACGCGGAAAGATGTGCCGGAGAAAAAAGGCCCCCTAGTGGTCCATCGGGGGCACTTGCCCCCGTAACATAAGCCTAATAGAGATTTATTTAATGTTTCTTGAAGGCATCACAATTGTTGATGCTTTATTTTTTAACAGTCAAAGAATCTCTCGAAAAGACAGAAGATGGACATGGTTAATTTTTTTGTCTCATAAATGGCAAAAGAAATAAAGGGAACGTGCTAAAATATAACTAATAACAGGAAACTTTCTGAACATTAAATATGGCTATAAATAGATTAAAAAGAATGGCAAATTGCTAAAGGAATAAATATACTCATCTCCTGGGATTGGCACACACAACAGTCAGTTTGTGCAGAAAGGTGTAAAAAAAAAAAATCATCAAGTTCTGCAGGTGGAAACACCTCGTTGATGAGAGGACAGATGAGAATGGCAAGACATTTTTGAGCTGACAGGAAGTCTTCAGTTGGCAGTAAAGCGTCCCAGAATGCACAACAGTTCAGACACTCTTGATTTCACTCCTGCCATCCAAGAACATGAATTTGAATTTATAGTGGAAACACTGTTTTATTAAATGTGCCAAAAAACTGTAATAACAGCATTTACTAATCACCAACTAAACACCTGTATGTTCTTTTACATTTATAGCATTTGGTAGACACCCGCATCCAGAGCGACTTACATTTTTATCTCATTTTGAAGAATTGAGGGTTAAAGGCCTTGCTCAGGGGCCCAACAGGGGAAGTTTGGTGGACCTGGGATTTGAACTCAAAGCCTTCCTCTTAGAAAGCCAACACTTTAACGACTAAGCTACCACATCCCCACCACATTGGTCTTATGAATAATGTTCCATAGTCCAAGAACAAGAGTCTGAGTCTGATGGGCACAGACTCACCCAAGTCTGGAAAAAGACTAGATTACTTTTTACCCTAATCCTTAGTTTAAGTGAGTCTGTGCACAGGATAACCTCCAGTTCCTGACAGGAGAGGAACCTGATGTGATCTTGATCTTTATAATATCCTTTCTGGCAGCTTCAAATAATCTGACCATATTCCTCTGACCTCTCTTATCACCCACAGAACTGTCTCTCACTAATTCTTTTTTTAATTTCACACAGAATTTTTACAGAATTGTATTCTCTGTAAACTCTCGAGAGTTCTGTGTAAAATTCCCAGAAGGTCTTCCCAGGGGTTTCTGAAATACTCAGACCAGCCCATCTGGTTCCAACCACCATGCCACTACCATGAAAGTCACAGAGATAACACCAGTTCTTCATTCTGATGCTTCATATGAACATTACCTAAAGCTATGGACCTGTTCCTGCATGATTTTTTTCCCCCCGCTGAGCTGCTACCACATGATTGGCTGATTAGATAACTGCATGAATGAGCTGTACAGATGTCATTAAAGAGGATAATGAGTGTAAATAAATATGAATATACACAGTATACATATATTCTCCTCTGAAAGTAGTGGAAGACATTTTTATTCATTGACTTTAAAATGATCGATTAAAACAGAATAAGCTCTGGAGCAGCACCTGAGATGTTATTTTGAACTAGAAAAAGAACTCCAAGATTGGCCTAAATGCCTAAATTCTGCTGCCTCTTTCTCTGCAGCACAGATCGCAGACCCACAGGGCCAGTGCCATCTTTTATATATTTGGTGTATATATTTTATCTTTATGTCTGATGCCTGAAGTGACACTCCACAGGATTCCTGGGTTGCAACATTAATTAAAACCCTAACAGCAACAAAAAGATTTGACATTAAAAAAATGCCTTGTAGAGGAAGACGTTTTAAACAAAGTATAACTGAAAAAGATAAAGCACTTGACACAAAATAATCAGCTAATAATACTCATAAAATTGCAGCAAAAGCAAGAAGGTGGGTCTCATATCATTGACATGATTATTTGTTTTGTGGCATCAGGGTCACCAAAACAGAAACTATTATGGCTATCTTCAGACTCCAATAATTACTGCAGATATATTGAAAGGCATATAACGAGATATTGTTACTAGCCCTACACCAATTTAGTCTCAGCATGCTTCTGCTACTGCTTTTAGCATCTCAGCTGTTGAAGCTGTTGAAGTGGATCAAAGAAATAGCTTCATATTAATGATGTAAATCTGACATGTTCATTGAACCACTTCAAGCAATCTTGAAACATACACGTAATTGCCTCCATTTATTGAGAAGCTTGGAAGCTTGGCCTTCTAAAGAATATTGAGATATACACTTGTATCTAAAGTGGAACTTTAAAGATGCGTCTTTACAAGGGAACAATACAGTGTACTTGCCTCTGTACAATGGCTTTGACATTTAAGTGTATTAAGGTTCACAATGAAGGCAGGCATTTAATGTAACAAGCATTTTATCATAGGCTAGCATGAATTTGATGTAACTTATACCTTTATATTATAACCTTTACTTACTACCTACTTATCTGAACACCTGAAATATCTTAAATCTGTACAACAATGCTATAAAGCATATGCTATAAAAGCCTTATTTACAGTAATTTACTCTTTACTTTCTGTAATAATAATGAGGAGTCAAATTCCATGACAGAAAGCTATGCTCCTACACAAACCTCCACCCTCACACATGCACCTTTGTGGTAGGATCGTATTCTGCCTCATTTCTAAAATGATTAGGATAAAAACTAATTGCGGGGGGCACGGTGGCTTAGTGGTTAGCACGTTTGCCTCACACTTCCAGGGTTCGGGGTTCGATTCCCACCTCTGCCGTGTGTGTGGAGTTTGCATGTTCTCCCCGTGCTTTGGGGGTTTCCTCCGGGTGCTCCGGTTTCCTCCCCCAGTCCAAAAACATGCGTGGTAGGTTGATTGGCATCTCTAAATTGTCTGTAGTGTGTGATTGCGTGAATGAGAGTGTGTGTGTGCCCTGCGATGGGTTGGCACTCTGTCCAGGGTGTATCCTGCCTTGATGCCTGAGATAGGCACAGGCTCCCCGAGACCCGAGAGTAGTTCGGATAAGCGGTAGACAATGAATGAATGAAAAAATAATTGCAGAATTAATACATCTACATTATTATGCAATAATTGATATTGTTTACTTTTTTATTATTTTGATTGTTCTTATTATATTTTAACAATGCTGGGGAGAGAAAAATCTTTTCACCATAATATAAATATGATTTTTCTTTATGGACTGTATGGAGAAATGGAAAGTGTTGAACCCTGAACATTTGTGAGGTCAGGCACTGATGTTGGATGAGAAGATCTGGATCAAAATCTCAGTTCCAGTTCAACCCAAAGGTGTTTGATGCGGTTGAGATCAGGGCTTTGCGCAGACCAGTCAAGTTTGTCCACACCTACTCATCCAACCATGTCTTTATGGACCTTTGTGTACTGGGGCATAGTCATGCTGAAATAGAAAAGGGCCTTCCCCAAAATGTTTAAAGTTAAAAGCATAGCATTATCTAAAATGTCTTGGTATGCTGAAGAATTAACATTTCCCTTCACTGGAAGTAATGGGCCTAGCCCAACCTCTGAAAAACGCTGAAATCATCACCTCCACTGACCCTTACAATTGGCACAATTCAGTCAAGCAGGTGACATTTTCCTGGCATGTGCCAAACCCAGACTCCCCCATCAGACTGCCAAACAGAGAAGCATAAGTCGTTGTTCCACAGAACACATTTCCATGACTCAAGAGTCCAGTGACAGCATTCTTTACACCACTCCATATGACGCCTAGCATTGTACTTGGTAAGGTGAGGCTTGTATTCAGCATTCCATGAAATATCAGCTGTACAGTTTTTGTCTGAATGCCAGTGGAAGTTTGAAACTCTTCAGCTATGGAATCAGTAGAGCACTGGAGACTTTTATGCACCATGCACCTCAACGCTTGGTGACTGCTCTGTGTGGTCTTCCACTTCACGGCTGACTTTCTGGCATTCCTAAATGTTTCCACTTTTCAATAATAACGCTTATAGTTGACCTTGAAATATCTAGAAGGGATGAAATTCCATGAAATATCTTATTAGGGTGGCATGCTTTGTAAGCTGACTTATTTCATGCATGCTTTGTAAGCTGTTTGTGGACCATTAGACCACAACAGTTAGATAAAACCAAGGAGATAAAATTCTACCGAAACAGCTGATCTTTATTTGTACTTAACCAAAGTAATTTTATAGATGACACCTATATGATAATTACTTTTGAACATGAGATTGAATGTGATCGGTTCATTCTGAATGCAACTGCATCCCTTATTATAAAAGTGTGTGCACACTTATGCAACCAGGCTATTGTAACTTTTTTAGCGAAATTATTTCTCTAAAAAATATATATATAAAATAAAAAGCTTTGATTTTTTTGTACATCACAAAAACTTTTAACAGGGGTGTGTAGACTTTTTATATCAATATATAATGCACTTAGTGCTGCACTTGTCTATTAGAATACCATTTATATGATCATTACATTAGAATACCATTAGACCTACAATTCACTGATGGTACAGATAATTAGATTTGCTGCTATACTTAGCATGATGAATCCTCCTTAGCAGTACAAAAACGGGAAAGAGGAAGACATTGGGGGTGACTTCCTATGTGCAGTCACATCCATGAGGCACTTGCCAAGAATGCAGAATGCTCCACTAGGACCAAATAAGACATGCAATAAAAGGAAAAACTCATAAATTAAGTACAATTTTTTCCTGTTGTTGCCCCATCCAACACAATATAATGGCTTCTGCTCAAAGGAAATAGAGTTTTAAGTTATGATTGCAATGAAATCGCATATATGCCCTGTCACTATATCATGAATTGCACTGATTGGGTCTGCTACACAAAACCTTTTAAAGAGCGCATGGGATTAGAATAATGCTGCCAGTCTTCTAAACAGTAATATGCTGTAACACAGATAACAAGGTCCCATAAAGAAGAACTTGAAGCTACTCTCTGAAGGTGATTGATAATTGTATTTGAATGGTCCCATGTTGCACACTTCATCACTGTTGTTTTGATATGCCCTCTGTATAATTATATTATGAGTTATTGCTGGTAAGTGTGAGAAAATTTTATGGTTTGCTTTGTTGACTTGAACAGCCACTGACACAGTCTGAAAGAAGGGGTAATTTTGTATTGTTATATATATAGTTTATATATATGGGAAGCATGGGTAATTTAACAGTACAATAGGCAGAGAAATTTGTGTATATGCAACTGTGTAAAAGTAGTATGGGAGCCTAGATTTCTAACAGATTTGGGATAGATGATCCCATATTACGCTTAGCTGCATTATTTGAAGGTGAGAGAAAACCAGATAACCCTGAAAAACATCAAGATTATGGGACAGCAAATGAAACTTGTGAACCAAAACTTGGGTGCTGTGAAGTAGCCAGGCTATCCCCTGTATCACTGTACTGCCACTGATATGTTTCTTTTTGATAAGTATTTCTGGACTTATTTGTATTTTATTTTTAAAGAAAAAAATACAAAGTTGAAACTTTGTGCTAATCCACCCAGGGACTGTCACATTCACCTGTGTGCAGTTTATTAGATCCACAAGCAGGATAAATTAAAAGTGTTGCTTTATTAACAAAACTACACTTACACAGAAAACTGGACAAATACAATGTGAGTAAGAAAATGTAATGATAACATGAGAACCTGGAAACACAACAGCGTCTGACCAAACCACATGAACAACAAACAAAAAACAAGACAAAAACAGATACAAAAAGGCTGGTATATATAGGACAAAACATTAGGGTAAATCGGGATCAAGGGACATAGCGGGTAAGCGGAACTATAGGAAGGGCATGGCACAACACGTGGGGACTACGGAAACAAAAAGCAGGCTATGCTGAATTGCCCCCTCTAGTGGTTTGGCAGGGAACTGCCCCAGTAGCTCCTGACACAAACCCTCAACCCTAGAGGTGTGAGGCAATATGCTAACCACCAAGCCACCATGCTACTGCCCTGAAGCTATGGTATATTAGAAATTAAGAAATGCAGGGGCTTGAAATAATAAATAAAATGTATTATTGTGTTTTGTATAAGTTCACTGCTCCTTATATCCAGGTTCTTTGACCTGCTCAAATGAGCCAATATTTTCACTAAGCTTGACTTATGCATCATGTAGTATGGGTATGCAAATGGAAACAACATTAAATTTAGTACACATGTACGTATTTGTTTATGACATTTGGATGGTTATAAACCCATGAGGTATTTCAGACTCTCATAAGTGATGTTTTGAGGGAAACAAGAAGTTTTGATTGTATATCATGATGACATCCCTTTTTTTGTTGTTTTTACATATGTGAACATATGTTACAAGAACAAATCTCATTCCTGTGAATTTCAGTCTCTTCAGAAATCAGGATGATAGTTTAAACTGTCTAGCCAGTTCCCATCACAGCGAAGCAAGGGTGCAAGCATGTAGGTGAGATAAGATTTAGATGTTTAAAGTATAATTTTAGTTTTATGGTTTCAGGGAGGGAAACTCCCCCATCCAGCAGATGCCAAGCATTTGACACCCTTAAGAATTAATTTGTCTTGGCTTTCTTAATTCTTAATCCATACCTGATTCAGCCCTTCAGTGTGAAAGTGCATGTCTCTGACACCAGTGTCATAGCAATACTTTCCAGGTAGATGCCAGCTATTAATAAGATTTGCCCCTTTGCCTTTTTTATCTCATAAACTCATCCCTCCAAAGAGGAGGGACCATTAACCTTGTGGCCTTCAACCTGACCTTGGTTGCAGTGTGGCAGCCAACCATTTCAACTGCTCACCAACCATAAGAACCTCCAGTCAAACATTCTCTTCTTCTTTGTTATTAAATACTTATTAATACATTGTATTTTATAAGCATAAATGGAGGTTTTAATGAAATCAAAATAAGCTCATGAAAACTTAAACTTTATTTAATTTTATTTTATTTAATTTTATCTTTTAACCATTTTATTTTAACTATTTTATTTTCAGAATAAAATTAAAAAGCTATACTAATTATATCTTGTACATTCAAGGGATGGTTGTATAACACCAAATATATACATTTCTGTCTGAAAGTACTGGAATAAGAAGTCAGGCTGTTTTCATTTTGCTATACAGTAAAGACATTTGGGTTAAAGATCAACAGATGAATAGATAGAATTTCAGCTTTCATTGCCTGATATTTACATCTAATTGTGCTAAACAACTTAGAAGTAACTACTATTCGTTTTAAATATGGAATGTGTAGTGGTGAAGGTGTAGGTGTGTGGTACTGCAACTTCTCCTATTTTTCATGTTAATAAATCCCGGTTACACAATATTCTTCTTCATTATCTGTTCCTCTATTTCTAATAGTTACCTTCCTGCCAAAGGGACTTAATATAGAAAAGGGCACTTTGGAAGGCAACAGGAGTGTATTCAGAGAGAAAAATATCTGATAAAATAAAATGGTGGCTTAGTGGTAAGCATGTCTGCATAACACTTTTGCCTCCACCATGCACATCAAATTTTTGTGTTCTACCTATGCATTACTGGATTTCTACAGGTAGTCTGGTTCCCTCCCCAGTACAGTTACATATGTTGTGGGTTTACTGGCATCTCTAAATTGTTTGTAGTGTGTGAACAGAAGTGTTGTGCCCTGTGATAGGTTGGTGCCCCATGTAGGGAGTCCCCTGTCTTATGCCCTGAGTCCCCTGGGATAAGCTCCAGATGCCCGTGATCCTGTGTAGTATAAGTGATACAGAAATTGTATGAAGGCTGTTTTTGCAGCAGAAGAAAGCAGACCTTATATTACCTGTACATAGCCCACTAAATACATTCACTTACTTAACAAAATATATAAAGCACAAGGAAATGATAAAAATCTGAAATGGAATTAAGGAAAATAAGGCTAAAAAGTACAGCTATCATGCATGCATTTGCATTCAGCATGCAGGGCAATCTATGCAAATGAGATGTGTGAATGCTTTCATTTTAGAGTTCTTTTTATTATGCAACACTGCTTAAAGCTAGTGATTGGGACCATATTTGCAGCATTTCAAGCACAAGGTAATAATCATTTGATGGCCCTAATCGCATAGATATTATGTTCAAAAAGGTCAAATGAGCTTTTTCTTTTGAGACCCATGTGTCCAATGATCTCTGTGTAATGCACTCATAATTCTGTGGACCCAAAGTAAAAGTCAGTGAAATGAATCACTCAGTGTAAAAAAAGCTCTAATCACTCTTCTTTGCACAGACTGACAAAGAAAGAAAGAAAAGAATAAAGGCAGATAGTAAGGGATTAGGCATTCTATTAAGAGTGATAGAGCAGAAGAATGAATGAATGTGCTATTATCCTCTGTTTAGCCACAGACTGTGGAGGAGAGAAAGGGACCAGTTTGACTTGGCTGTCTTGTTACATGCTTGAAGAAGACCATATGTCTACTGCTTTTGTATGCTACTACAGATGATCGAACACCTGACAATATGAGATTTGAAGCATAACAGTTGAACAATTATAATCACATCAGCTCCTCACTTATAAGATTAGTCAGTCTCTTATTCTAACCATAGGATGTCAAGCCAGAATCTATTTTTGTAAAAAAGAAAGCATTGAATGTCTCAGTGTCGCTGTATTGACTTTTTATTATAACAGAGCAAATAGTAAAGGCTTCAAATGGCTCAATATTCACATCTGAAATTCTATGAAAACCGTTAATTCTGGCTAGCTTGTCCTGTCAGCTCAGTGGCATGTTCTGATGTCACAGAATGTAAATAGACCATGGCATCTGTGATCATGTCAGCAATTCACATACACAGCACTTTTCTCAAAAATATCAAGCTATCTGACTAATATTAGCATGCTATCTGCATAATTAAAGTACATATGTATAGTGTAAGTACATACATACACAGTACTATAAACATAGAGCCAAAGTCATTATGAACTATCTTCAGCTTAAAGAAGAACAATGAGTCCTGGAAGTGGACTGATTTAGCTCCCACAAAACCCTGATCTCAACATTAATCATTTAGTCATTGAATACATTTGGGGCCAATCAGAAGCCTCCCTGATAGTATTGCATAATGGATAAATGTCTTCTTGTACTTCTCAGCACTGAGGACATGAATAAGCCTGCCCATATCTCCATGTCCATTTGCAGAAATGCAGCTCCAAACTTGCAAGGAACCTCCACCATGCTTCATTGTTGCCTGCAGACAGTCCTTATTGTACCACTCTCTAGCCCTTCGGCGAACAACCTGTCTCCTGCTACAGCCAATTATTTCAAATTTTGACTCATCAGTCCAGAGCTGCTGCCATTTTTCTGCATCCCAATTCCTATGATTTCATGCATAATTGAGATGCTTAGCCTTGTTTCCATGTCTGAGGTATGGCTTTGGGTCTGGCTGATTTCTGCCATTTCTTACACTTTCATCCGCTGCATTAAGTTTCCTTGGCCGACTACTGCTTTCATAGTTCTCAACACTGCCTGTTTCTTTATGCTTCTTCAAAATAGTTTGAAAAGCACATCTTGAAACCTTGCTGATGCAGTAGAACTACCTTGTGTCTTATTACTGTGCTCAGTCTTGCCATGGTGTATGACCTGTGGCACTGTCATCCACAATCTCACCTTAGTAGCAGAGTTTGGCTGTTCCTTACTCAGTATTAAGCCATTGACACAGCTGTTTCTGTTTCAGTTAATGACTGTGTTTCAACCTACATATGAAATTAATGATCACCTGCTTGGTATAATTGGTTAATCATACACCTGACACTGATCCTACAAAATCCCTGATTTTGTGCAATGTAAAAATTGATGCTGGTTTGAAGCCAAAGGGTAGCCACATCAAATATTGATTTGCTTTAAAGAATGTTCACTGAATTTTGAAGAAGAGTCTAAAAAGTTGCTACAGAATACCTTGAGAAGACATGACATGGTGTGAAAAAGGTGTTTTTGTTTTAAACCCTTTATAAATGGGTTTCTGATGCAAATTATATATTAGTAAAACTTGTTTGAACTTGTACTTGTTTTGGAGAAAATAATTAACTGTTTTTTAGTTAGTGAAGTAGCCTATTTAATGAGTTATATAGCTAGGAAACATCCCCAAATCTAAGTTGTAAGAAATTTCCACTGACTTTTGTGCTGTTCAACTCATCTCAGCAGAGCAAATAATCAAATAATTTGTATTCGAACAATTAAGATGAAACTCATTTGCAACTTCTCCCAAGGTTGCATTTGTATTGATCAATACAGAAGTTAGGGTTAAAGACAGATTTAGCATTTATTGTCAACTTTATTTGGATTAAATAGGAAAAAGGACCATTCCTCCCTCACTATATCATACAAATTATTGTCATTCTGGACAAGTATGGTTTTTGATATCTAAAAAGTAAAAGATTTTGTTTAGAGTCTCCAGGTGGTATTCCAGCCTTAAATTTTAAAAAGCTAAATTCAAGCACTGAGCACTTCAAGGACCTCTGTGAACCCTGGGGAGATATGTGAGAATCCATGTGTAGAAGACTGATTAAACGAATAGTCCACAATCCATAAATCAACATGTGGCAGACCAGGGTCTAACATAATATTCTAAATTAGAATTAGAATTAGAGCAATTCCAAAGAGCACTGAAAGAAGAAAGCAATGCTCAAACACAATATGACAAAGCCAAAGCTAACACAAACAATGATATCAGCAAAGCTTTGGGCAGACAATGAGTAAACATGTGGTTTATAGAGACTAATAAAAGAAAATAATTGAACTAGAGTCCCTGGTATTCAGGAGGCAAGGTGATAAATTGTCCAAGAGTGATGTGAAAATACCTTTTAAACAAATACAAAGGCCAAAGCAGCACTGAAAACACTACAGCATATTCAGGGGAAATGGAAAAAAGATATCGAAGGAATTAGGCAATTCAAAACACCGAATACAAATGCAATTTTTATACATGCACAATGTGAGAAACAGTCAAATATATACAGGTTAGTAAATGATGGTAAACGATTGCTAAAACAGCTCAGGGGCATGGACGAAGCAGACACGGAGCAGGAACATCTCATTTATAGGCCATAATAAAGTCCTAAAGACATCATTTAACTGAAGTAGTTTAGCAAAATGTTTTGAGAAATAATTGCCATACACAAAACTTCCTCACGTTAACCATCATGCACTATTACATAAAGACATAATGGTAAGCTAGACATACTAAACAGTCCATCTAGGGCACTTGCTTCTTATGTCTAATATATTTCTTAGACATATAGACGTGATGGGGTTACTCTGGTCTTGTATTGTATTGAAATTGCTGTATAGGTTTAAATATTTATTTGTGCAATTTGTACAATTTATTTAAAAATTTATTTATAAACCAGCACAGAACTAAAATTATTGCACAAGATACATTATCTGTGTTTCTGCAAATTAACAATAAAAAATGTTTAAGCATTATGAGTAAGTGAGCTTGCTGATTTTGTTAAAGTCTAAAAAAAGTTTTGTTAAAGTATGTACTTTTGTTAAAGTAAAAAAAAGCTCTGAGAATTCTCAAATTATTTGATTCAACTCTTAATCTGTGCTTGTTCAAGAATTTATACAACAGCCACATATACATAAACACACAACAAATGCATGAAGAGTCTGAAATATGTAATAGTATTTTCTGTGATTCTCACACTTAATGTCTTCTGTAGTTAACATGTTCTGCTAAATTCATGCCTCAACCCACTCATCTAAATTTAGAAGACACACAAATACAAACACAGGCAGGCAGCTGAGGAGGTGAGAAAACGAAATAAAAGGAAAACCCAACATAAAGTACTACTTACTAAGTCGATGTGTCACCATAAGCCACCAGAGCTGCTTAAATGCACTTTCGTATAAATTATGCAAATGTTGGAACTGTAGTGGAGGTACAGAAGACCATTCTTTCAAAAGTCATTCCTTCAGTTCGTGTTTTGATAATGGTGATATAAAGTATCAGTTGAAATGAACTCCCATTAGGTTGAGATCTGATGACTGTAATGTCCATAGCACATTTGCATCAGTAGTTATATCTTTTACATATTCATTATGTTCCTCAGTCCTGGTCCTGGAATACCACAGTTGTGAGAGTTGGTACTTCAAGACCAGAACTAAATGTCAACCTGGAAGAAACCACCCCGCAGATTATTCATTCATTCATTTTGTACCACTTATCCGATCTATTCTTGGGTCACGGGGAGCCGTCATCGGGCATCAAGGCAGGATACACCCTGAACGGAGTGCCAACCCATCACAGAGCACAATCACACACTCTCATTCACTCACGCAATCACACAGTACGGACAATTTAGAGATGACAATCAACCTACAATGCATGTCTTTGGACCGGGGGAAGAAACCCCAGAGGCACGGGGAGAACATGCAAACTCCACACACACATGGCGGAGGCGGGAATCAAAATGGGCTTTAATAATTATTCAGAATTATATTTCATTTATTTACAGTGAATGCAAACAATGACAGCAATTAAATTCTTGTTTATTTACTGCATTTAAATTTCATTTCATAATGCAGAAACCAGTTTATCACATTGCAGTACACTCACATATGGACATTTTTCAGTAAGGTGAGAAGAAATCAGTATGCCTGGAGGAAATGCATTAGGAAATATGTAGAAAGTGGGGAACACAAGCTCAGGACTGAAACCCAGAACCTGGAGCTGTGATGTTGCATGTCTGGCATTTCCTGTTTACAATAACATGTGTGTGTTTCTATGCTGAACACACAAAAAATCATCAAACAAATTAAATCTTCAATCAAACATTAAAACAAACATCTTCACTCTCAATACTACTGCACAATGTGCTTTTGCTTTTATCAATTTATTGATTGGATATATTTAAATAACATAGTGGATACGTGGTTACCACCAATTGTTTTGGTCTAGTGTACTCTTCCTTTATTTCTATTTTTGTTTTGAGTTCATTATTTAGCTGTATGCTTTGATTTTTCATTTTTTATTTTTAAGAAACCTGTCCTTGTATCCAAACCCTGTGCAATCTTCTGGCAGTGTGTAACTGTTTTCATTACTGATCGAAATGAGTTTTGATTCTCAAAATGGTTTTCCCATGGTTGATAGCAGTTCTATAGCAAAGGAAATTGCAAAAATATATTTTAAAAAACGTTGAATTTATTTGACAATATGATGTACACCCACCCAGCACCTGTACATGTACTCATTCATGCAATTATGTGGCAGTATTGCAGGATTCAGGTAATGTTCACATCAACCATCATAATGGGGAAAATGGCATGATTGCTGGTGCCAGTCAGACTGGTTTGAGTATTTCTATAACTGCTGATCTTGTGGGATTTGCATGCACAACAATCTCTAGAGTTTAGTCAAAACATCTAGTTCTGTGGACAGAAGCACCTTGTTGATGAGAGAGATCATTGGTTAGACTGCTTCAAGCTGACAGAAATCTACAGTAACCCAGATAACCACTTTGTACAATTGTAGGTGGCAGAAAAGCAACCAGAATGCACACAATGTCAAACCCTGAGGTGGAAGTATTACAATAGCAGAAGCCCATGTTGGGATCCTCTTCTGTCAGCAAAGAACAGAAAGTTAAGGCTGCAGTGAGTACAGGCTCACCAAAACTGAACTGGAAAACACTGACCTGATGTGATGAAACATGATTTCTCCTGATGCACACAGATGGCACCAAAAGCATGAATCCATGGACCCAAATTACCTTGTGTTAATAGTCCAGGCTGGTGGAGGTAGTGTAATGGTGTAAGAAATGTTTTTTGCCACACTTTGTGCAGGTAAATACCATTTTTTTGCTGAATCTTCTTCTTCTTTCGGCTTTTCCCTTCAGGGGTCGCCACAGCGAATCATCTCTCTCCACCTATCCCTATCTTCTGCATCCTCAACACTTGCACCCACTAGCTTCATATCCTCATTAATTCCATCCATATACCTCCTCTTTGGCCTTCCTCTTTGCCTCCTGCCTGGCAGCTCCATGTCCAACATTCTCCTATCAATATACTCACTTTCCCTCCTCTGAACATGTCCAAACCATCTTAATCTGGCCTCCCTAACTTTGTCCCCCAAACGTCCAACATGAGCTGTCCCTCTGATGTACTTGTTCCTAATCCTGTCCAATCATGTCACTCCCCAAGAGAACCTCAACATCTTCAGCTCTGCTACCTCTAGCTCTGACTCCTGTCTCTTCCTCAGTGACACTGTCTCTAAACCATACAGCATGGCCGGTCTCACCACTGTCCTGTACACCTTCCCCTTGATTCTCGCTGATACTTTCCTATCACACAGAACTCCCGACACCTTTCTCCACCCATTCCAACCTGCCTGCACTCGCTTCTTTACCCCTTTCCCACACTCTCCATTACTCTGGACTGTTGACCCCAAGTACTTAAACTCCTGTACCTTCTTCACCTCTTCACCCTGTAACCTTACTGTTCCACTTCCCTCCCTTTCATTCACACACATGTACTCAGTCTTACTACGATTGACTTTCATTCCTCTTCTCTCCAGCGCAAACCTCCACCTCTCCAGGTTTTCCTCCACCTGCTCCCTGCTCTCACTAGAGATCACAATGTCATCTGCAAACATCATTGTCCAAGGAGACTCCTGTCTGACCTCCTCTGACAACTGGTCCATCACTATAGCAAACAGGAAGGGGCTCAGAGCCGATCCCTGATGAAGTCCCACCTCCACTTTGAACTCCTCTGTCTGACCTACAGCACACCTCACCACTGTCCTGCTCCTCTCATACATGTCCTGCATCACTCTGACATACTTCTCTGCTACTCCTGACTTCTTCATACAGTACCACAGCTTTTCTCTTGGCACCCTGTCATACGCTTTCTCCAAGTCTAGCACCCTGTCATACGCTTTCTCCAAGTCTAAGTATTTTTGCTGAATATGTGCACTAATATTTAACCATGTATTAATGGCAGCATGATAATACATGATATCACACAGCAATGGTTGCCTCAAACTGTTTTTATGAACATTTCAATAAGATCAGTGGCCTTCCAAGTCACTGTCAAAATGGACCATGTCAAAATGGACCAGAATCTCAAAAGGTTTCCAGCATGTTGTGGAATCTGTGCCATGAAGAATTCCTAATAAACTGTTCAGTGAGTGTATCTGTTATGATCAGGGTATGCATGATGGAAGCAATAATTAAAACAAACAAAAGAAATAATCCATGGATAAGAAACATCCATACAAAGGTACTTAGAATTTCCAATTTGGTGCAAATACATCAGAAATAAATAAACTAGCCTTGAATGTTGGTTTAACATGACACACGTACAGGGCAGAATGCAGGCTAACTGAACCTGAAAACATACATCTGGCCCAAGAGGGTACTACATTTAAATTGAAAATCATTTAAATGATTTTGTAATAAAATTAAGTATACATTATCTACATTCACTGAAACATATAGCTTGAGGTCATGTCTATTAGCTGTGTTTAGATTGGTCTCAGAATCCCCCAAACCCCCAAATTTATATAGTGAGTGTTAAAATGGTGATATTTGACTCCATAAATCTGTCACTATCGATCTGTTATCTTTGAACTTTTGTGCTGCAATCATATTCCTCACTGACATATAGATTCTTTTTTTATTTCGAACACTCATACTTGACCTTTCTCTTTTCCTCTTTCATTGAAAGAAAGATGAAAGCGCTGATGGATTAGCGCTCTAGACACACATTTCACCACATTTGTGCTGAGTGAGTATCTGGTGCATATGACAGAGTCACAGAGAATTAGTTATACTGTACATTAGCTTTTATTACATTCACTCTTGTTTTCATCTCCATTCTCTCTCTCTCTCTCTCTCTCTCTCTGAGACACACACACACACTGTCACATGCATTTGACTCCAGGTGCACTACAGCACGGGCTGAATGTTTCCAGAACTTTCTGAAGTTGGGCAATTTGTTGCCAGGATACATAGATTGGCCAGGATATTTGTATTCATAGAAAGTGCTCAATAGCTGATTCTCTTTCTCTCTCTCTCTCTCTCTGTGTGTGTGTGTGTGTGTGTGTGTGTGTGTGTGTGTGTGTGCAAGAGAGAGAGAAAGAGAGAGAGTGCCTTGGCTACAAACAGAGCTACTCCCTGGTGTTAAGACAAGAGCTCAATTAGCTTCCAAGGGCTTCACTTCCTTTTATTTACAGGCAAAATCATAAGGTGGTTAAAATTAGAATTCATAACACTGTGGCTGTAATCCTAGCATACCCTCATGTCTTCAGATCAGTTCAAATGTCCTTTCAGAGTTTCCTGTGTTTTCAATCCATCACATAATTCAGAAAGCACCAACAATAACCACGTGAGCATCAGAACTGGACCACGGAGCAATGGAAGAAGGTGGCCTGGTCTGATGAATCATGTTTCCTTTTACATCACATGGATGGCCGGGTGCGTGTGCATAACTTACCTGGGAAACACATGGCACCAGGATGCAGTATAGGAAGAAGGCAAGCTGGCGGAGGCAGCGGAGTCATGCTTTGGGCAATGTTCTGTTGGGAAACTGCCATCCATGTGGATGTTACTTTGACACGTACCACCTACCTAGGCATTGTTGCAGGTCATGTACAGCCTTTCGTGGAAACGATATTTCCTGATGGCTGTGGCCTCTTTCAGCAGGATAATGCACCATGCCACAAAGCATAAAATGGTTCAGGAATGGTTTGATGAGCAGAACAGCGAGTTTGAGCTGTTGACTTGGCCTCCAGATTCCTCAGGTCTCAATCCAATTGAGCATCTGTGGGATGTGCTGGACAAACAAGTCCATGGAGGTGCATGATCCATGGAGGTCCCACCTCACAACTTACAGAACTTAAAGGATCTGCTGCTAACATCTTGGTGCAAGATACCACAGCACACCTTCAGGGATCTAGTGGAGCCCATGCCTCAACAGGTCAGGGCTGTTTGGCAGCAAAAGGGGGACCAACACTATATTAGGCAGGTGGTCATAATGTTATGCCAGATCAGTGTATAACATTCATCTATGCGATATATCTTATTCAACTGGTCACTCAGACAAATCCCAATAAGTTTTATCCAGAACTATTCATGGGCCTCTGAGCATGAATGCACAAACAATAAAAATGTACAATAAAAGTCTATACTGCTTGTCCAATATTTTCATTATTTGTCTTTTATCACAGACATAAAATCATCATTTCCTTTTGTGGTAGTTCTGGTTTGAGTCAAGTATTTACAATATAACTTTGACAAGTCATAAACCTCACTTTTTGCACAGGGCCACTGACATGCAGGAACAGTTTTGAGCTTAGCTGCTTACTTCCATTAAAGGGAAATTCTAATGCTACAGCATACAAAGACAATCTAGGTATTTTTGTGCTTCCAACTTTGTGGCAACAGTCCACATACTTTGCTTTATAGTGTATATTTGTTATAACTTGCACAAAAGGAACTGGTTGACCAAAGAATTAGTTAAGCATAGCTAAACAACCTGGAGTTTCTCTAGCAGAAATTCATTTGGAATATGATGTCAAATCTGAAAAAATTGTATGTCCACCTTATCCCTTTTAATTAAAGCAAAGATCTATCCTGGTAGACAAGAATTCATGGGAAAAATTTTATGGCATAGGTGGAAGATCAATCTTTCTTCTTAAATACCATCCAATATAGAGCATGTTTCCTCTCTAATTAAGTCTATGTTTCCCTCAAAGTCTTTTATCAATCCTGAATGCAAAGACAAATTAGGATCACCAGCACTGGCTAACTTTGCCTGGTTACTGCTGAGATTTTTGTGCAGTGCAACCAGGTCTCCCAGCCACCAAGGATAAGGCAATGAAGAAAAACAAGAACAGAGACCTAGAATCTGGATTGATGGAGAGATAGATAGATAGATAGATAGATAGATAGATAGATAGATAGATAGATAGATAGATAGATAGATAGATCTTCTGTTCTCTTTTGACAGTTGTTTGCTGTATCATCTGGTAATTTCTTTGTACAATTACATAAATATAGTTTTTCTTATTATTGGATAATGTCATAGAACAACTTTGTTCAAGTTCATGAATACATTATAAAAGATTTCCACAAGTTTTTCCCTAGTTTTAAACAGCTTGGTCTATAAATCAGAAGAGCTTTTGCTAGGTCATAGCTAGGTCAGCAATTTCAGTTTGTTTTGTCTGGTATGGTAACTCATTACAGGTTTCATGACAGTCAGGGATCCTTGAATTCAGTTCTCAATTGTGCCAGGATATAGAATTTTGTGAGCAACCAACCATCTAATGTCCAGTACTCTGGGGTTATGAAGAGATTTCATTTATGTGTATTGGGGCAGTGATTTGAGTTACATTGCCCTTTTCTCCCATCCAGAGCATGGATATCAAGTAAACATTGCAAGAGAACTGGAGCATATTACATTGTTTGGCTATTTCTTGACATTTTAGGAGATTTTTTTTTAGCAACCAGAGAATTTGCCATATTTTTGTGGGCTTGGACTGCACTGTGGACTATTAAACTTTAAGTACTTGCAGAATTCCTTAAATTGGCTACTGGACATCATTCTGGGCTAGTTAAATAGTAAAAGTTGAATAGGTAAATTTCATTAGCTGTGGCTTGATAACGTTTGCAGAAGAATGATGTGTTTTGTCACAAACAAAGCAGCAAGCATAGCTTCAGTAATGAAATAACATACCTGCAAGCAAAGAACAAAAAACTAAATCCAATTACCTAAAACCACACCAATTCACATTATGGTGAATTTTTGTAAATCAGTCATTGTGTAGAATATCCTGCATATTCCTGTAATCACACAGTGCACTAGTGCCTGAATAACTTAGCATAAATTAATTATCAGTGGTCATTTGATTATTTTAATCCTGTCCTCTCTGTGATTTTCTATGCAGATGTTGTCTCATGCTGGGAAAAAACAGATGTTTGACTGCTGCTGCTCCACCAGTTATTAAACAGTGCCCAGTTTATGATTTGTGTTGAACTGAATAAGAGCCAGCATTTACTAATTCTCTTCTCCAGTGCCTCTTCAGCCATTTAGACACCATGTTGTGAATGAAGTATCAGAGGAGACATGTAAAAACCTTATTACAGACTTCCCCCTGATAAACTAATCTAATCTGAATAAGCCTTTAGACTCGCATATGCTTTAAGTGAATGTATAAATTGCCTCATGTTTGGTCACACAGCTGGTGTGACATCTCAAGGCAAAAGACCATGAAAAACATGAGCATAACATTTGTTATCAAGCTACCCCAGAAAACCCATGTGAAAGAACAAGAAGCAAAGGTCAACCAATTACATTTTGCACACAAGTTCATATTGTATCTAAAGAAATTAATTAACATTCAAAAGAAGTGACCGATGCAAGATTTTGCCAGAGGGTGAAAACATGTTCCCTCAGCAGAGTTGTGCCAGGTTAGTTAACTTGTTTGAATAAATAAATAAATAAATTTCTTCATCAGACCTTCCAGTCAGTTTGTCATTGCTACTGTCATACAGCATCTTAAGGCTGTAAAGTTTCAGCTCCTTTGATGCATTCATGGTACAATATTATTTTGCAGTCAACTTAATAATAGTTCACACTTACACATGAGGCATTATTGTGAGCTCACAAGAATATGCCATAAGGTTAACCAAGCAGGTGTAAAGCCAGGTGTCTTATGTGTAGCAGTGTTGATGGTCAGGTGGAGGTTGGGAAGTCATCTATAACATTCTACCTGTCAGCTTCCAACAAACAAGACTTTGTAAAAGGGTTCTGTTCACTCTTTCAGTCAGGTTCAATCAGGTCCTGTTCACTCTTTCAGTGTCTGTCTGAGCTTCTGAGACACACCCTGGTATTTGTACAGTGTCGATATTTCCTGACTAGTGAACTCCAGGCTCCAGGTAGACTTGTACATGCCAGTGAAAAAAGAGTGAATTTTTAAGGAACTGACAAAGTCTTGGCATCTTTCAGTAGTTCAAGTATTCAAGTATTCAAGTAACCCAATTGGTGTGAAGATCAAAGACTTCCCTGCATTGCTCCAAGGACATAAGTTTATATGAAGTAAACATGATCACATCTAAAGATTCTATACAATGTATAGGTCCAGCAGGTTAGGCTGATCCCTTTATACTCTTGGTAGGTATGACAGGAGCAGACAAACCTCCACACATTCACCCTTATTGATCACCACCATGCAACCTTAAAGAATTTCAGCAGGATGTCTTTGTCCTCCAGAGACCAAGGACCACTAACAGATATTTAATCCTTAATACATGTTTAAATAGTACATCTTGTTGATCCTCATAATGGTTGCTATCTTGTTCAGGTTTTTAATCAGATTTTCTTATGTCTTCACATAGAGCATCAGCCTTAAAAGGAGACTGGAGACACTGGTATCTATTCCCATTGCAGACCATTCCAACAATATTGACAAAATGTGGAATGGTTTTTCAAATTCAAACTTTATTGTTCACATATACAACCATATACAGTAGGACATGCAGTGAAATGCTTTTTTCGACTGTCGTGTAATTAAAATACAATAAAAAAAAATAAAAACAAGGTTACAATAAAAACCAAATTTACCTTTACAGATAGCAAAGTGGGAAAAATGGAATATAGATATATATAATGTAGAATGGAATATAGAATATAGATTCCTGGCAGAACAGTATGGCAATTGTGTGGAATTATAAAACAGTATATGCAATATGTGCTGTGCACCATTCGGTAGAGATAGTGGGCGCAGACATGTCCAGAGAAGTCCAAGTTCTGGACATGTGTTTTCCTTGTTGATGGCCCAAATGGCTTGAGGGAAGAAACTCCTCTTCATTCTGTCTGTGTTTTCTGTCAAGGAGCAGGAGTGCTTCCCTGACCGCAAAAGCGAGAAAAGTCCATTGTTCAGATGGCTGAGGTCCTTCACTATGTTCCTGCCCTTGGTCCAGTACTGTTTGCTGTAGTCTGCTGTAAGTGCAGGTCAGGGAGCTCAATGCGGATGATATGCTCAGCTGATCACCAGCCTGTGAAGCTTCATGTCAGGATGCTCTCAGTGGTGCAGGTGTAAAAGTTCTGTCAGGTCCTGTGTGATGTGAACACTAAGGTACCAGAGACCATCCCTCTAGTGCCAGAAACAACTCAAGACACTTTCTCTCAACAAGAGGAGAGTAATTAGCAATGGCATTAACCTTGGCTGGGTCAACTGCTCTTAGAAACCTAGTGTTCTCGGAAACCTAGAGTTCCCAATTTACTTGCACTGTCAATTGGAATCAGAAGACAAGTCACTTCTTAATTCTCGAGGGTGAGACTGGCCTGATAAAAAAATCAATGTTCTTCCAACACATTCTCAATGATCCACTGAAAGGAAACATTTGTAAGTACAAGCATTTTGGATGTTTTGTTGGCCATTTTAATCCTTTCCTAATTCAAGGCTGAACTCTAAGATTATACAGACAAAACCTAAAAGAAGGTTATTTCTTTGGCCCCATGACCACAGGTAATACCGAGGTAGACAGGTATGCAATGATGATACATTACTTCAACAGCTTTACACTATGATGGCTTTATTTTGCATATATATTTGGCTGTTCAACAGTTGCAGCAAAACAACATAGCACTGGCTATTCTATGGTTACTATGGTAATGAATTAGTATTCATTGTAGTCTCTTCTCTTCTCTTCTTCTGCATTGTCTGACCACCATTTTACACAGTGTGTGGTAGTCAATTGTGAAATCCCTCATGCACTGCAATGGACAGTGTACCATGTGCCGTACTGACATACAAAGTAATAATAATAATAATAATAAGAAGAAGAAGAAGAAGAAGAAGAAGAAGAAGAAGAAAAAGTAAGCATTCCCTTTTTAAAATATATGATTTTTCACTTATTATACAAATCATAAAATGTTAATGAATGGAAATTTTTATCATTTTAAGCAACCAATATATCCAATATATAACCAATATATACAGCTGCGTTTTGCAGCTGAGTGTGAAGTGGCTGGGATTAGGGTCAGCACCTCCAAATTTGAGGCCACGGTTCTCGACCGGAAAAAGGTGGCTTGCACCCTCCAGGTTGGAGGGGAGTTCCTTCCTCAAGTGGAAGAGTTTAAGTATCTCGGGGTCTTGTTTACAAGTGAGGGAAGGATGGATCGTGAGATTGACAGATGGATCGGTGCAGCAGTAATGTGGTCTATGTACCGGTCTGTTGTGGTGAAGAAGGAGCTGAGCCGTAAGGCGAAGCTCTCGTTTTACCAGTCAATCTACGTTCCTACTCTCACCTATGATCATGAACTCTGGGTCATGACCGAAAGGATAAGATCTTGGATATAAGATAAGCCAAAATAAGCTTCTTCCATAGAGCGGCGGGGCGCTCCCTTAGAGATAGGGTAAGGAGCTCTGTCACCCAGGATGAGCTCGGAGTAGAGCCGCTGCTCCTCCACATCAAAAGAGGACAGCTGAAGTGGCTCGGGCATCTGTTTCGGATGCCTCCGGGACGTCTCCCTGGGGAGGTGTTCCGGGCATGCCCCACCAGGAAGAGACCCTGGGGAAGACCCAGGACACGCTGGAGAGACTATGTCTCTCGGCTGACCTGGGAACGCCTTGGGATCCCTCCGGAAGAGCTGGAGGAAGTGTCTGGGGAGAGGGAAGTCTGGGCATCCCTGCTTAGACTGCTGCCCCGCGACCCAGCTCCGGATAAGCGGAAGACAATGATGATGATGATGATGATGATGATGAAGCAACCAATATATTTAAATAAAATATGAAACCCTGACAAATGCCAACTAAGGAAATTCATATTTTTAGACAGGTCTTTGTCATGTATCCATGGATGTGTCATGCAGAAGGAAAACTGTATCCCTTCTGGAGTGTCATATGTTTGTCATATTTTTTTGAAGTCTGACTGAAAATGGCTCACATCAAGCTTTGCACAATAGATGTCATTTTCAGTCATCTGCCAGGCAAGGACATGGGCTCCAAATCTAAGAAAGACTAAAAAAGGAATTATATGATTTAAATCCAGAGCATATTGTAACACAGAGTTCACAGACACAGAGTATGGATCCATTTGTTAGGATTTTTATTTGGTATATAAAAAAAAGCAGTTAAAACACCGTCCAGGGTTGAAACCAGAAAATCCAAAACACAAGCAGGATAGACAAATACAAAAGTTACAAAAGAATATTCAAACAGATATTAAAACAGCATCAGAACAATAAGGCGTGGTCAGGCAAAAGGGTCATAAACAAAAGGTTTTCCAGAGATCCATCAGAATCTAAGGCTTAACAAAAAGCCCATGTGCTTTTTAAAGTGTGCAAACAGGAAATATCTGGAGAGTGTGCTCTATGGAGAGCAGGAGGGGAAATGTCCATGTTGAATGTTATATGTAATACTACATGCATTATTTTAAGTTAATTAGATAAGACGGGAATTTAATACTACAGGGATCTCAATGTAAGGCTTTAAAGTAATCATGTTTCTTCATATGATCAACAGTAGTGTAAGTGGAATCCCTTACAACCTATGATTTAACATCTGTTATGGATAACTCATGACAAAGCCACTTTACAAAGACTTCTTTGTTTTATACTTTACAGCTGGATCTTCTTTGATGTTATTGCTTTTCAAGCTGCCTGTACTAGGGTAGTTATGCATAAGTAGTAAGTAGTCTTTTTTTTTTTTTTTTAGTCCATCAGCTGTTACAAAATGTGACCCTTTAGCGTGGGAATATTAAAGCTACCTCTATCTCTATGTACTTTTTTTGGTTGTTGTTAAAATGTAATGTCTTCCTGCTTATTTTGTTTTGCAGATCATTATTCAACATATTTTACATATTGGTATTATAAAAAATGCTTATTCAGCCAGGTCGCAAGATTAGATTTGGTTATTTAATCACTCTTTACAATTGTTACGGGTGGCAGGTCCCAGGTTGGACCACTAGGGGGGTTGCTAACGGGGATTGGTTTTGTTTATGTTTTGTATGCCATGTGTCTGTTAGCCCCGCCTTGTTCCTAATGTGTCTCCATTAATGTTCACCTGTTCCCAATGTGTCCCGTAATTATGTTTGATATATATAGTGGCCTTTTGCCAGGGTTCGGGGCTAGTCCTCGTCTTTATGTAGCGTCTACGTGTGGTGTCGGTCCTGTGCTCATGTTTGTTTGTTTTATGTTCAATAAATCCCTGTCTTCATCTATCCTCACGCTGGGTCTGTTTTCCTTATGTTTTGGATACTGGAAACATGACAGAAGGACTAGCCGAAACCGTACAGACCCAGCGCGGTAGCTCACGTGAGGAGTTTATTTTTTCCGTTTCTGGTTTTATTGTTTTGTGCGATTTTGGTTTTTGTTCCGGCTCTCGCTCCGCTCATGTTTTCGTGGGGGCATCGCCCCACTGGCTGGTTTTCCATGAGGGACGCTGCCCCACTTCCTGGTTAACGGAGAAGAGTTCCGGTCTGGATTTTTTATTTTTTTTGGAGATTTTGTGTTTGCTCTGGCTCTCGCTCCGCTCATGTTCCCGTGGGGGGTGTTGCCCCACCATCTGGCTTTCCGTGGGGGGCGCTGCCCCACTTTTTTTCTAGCGGAGGAGAGTTCCGGCCAGGATTTTTGGATTTTGGTTTTTTTTTTGTTGTCCGGCCCTCGCTCCGCTCTTGCTCTGGTGAGGGACGTCGTTCCACCAGCTGGTTTTCCGTGGAAGACGTCACCTCACTTCTCGTCGCTGGAGGAGGGTACCGGCAGTATCTGGCTGCCGCCCTCCCGCCCCTTGGGGAGTTCCCGGCACCAGCGAGACAAAGATCGTTGCTCGGCGCGAGTGCTCGGCGATGGACGTCACTCGGCGTTGCTGCTCAGCGGTGGATGTCGCTCGGCCCTGCTGCTCGACTGTGGATGTCGCTCGGCGCACCTGCTCGGCTGTGGATGTCGCGTGGGACCCTTTGGCCTTGCCGGCGGTTCCTGCGCTCCCCCCACTTGTCTCACTTCTGCTTCTCACTCCCCCCACTTGCCTCGCCTTGATCCTCGTTCCCCCCACTTGCCTCACCTTTGCTCCTCGCTCCCCCCACCGACCTCTCTATGCTCCTCGCTCCTTTTCAGGACTCATGGCTTGTCCAGACTCTCGGGGATTTGGCGCGTCGGGAGCCACGCCGTAGAGAGGGGGGAGATGTTACGGGTGGCAGGTCCCAGGTTGGACCACTAGGGGGGTTGCTAACAGGGATTGGTTTTGTTTATGTTTTGTATGGCATGTGTCTGTTAGCCCCGCCTTGTTCCTAATATGTCTCCATTAATGTTCACCTGTTCCCAATGTGTCCCATAATTATGTTTGATATATATAGTGGCCGTATGCCAGGGTTCGGGGTTAGTCCTCGTCTTTATGTAGCGTCTATGTGTGGTGTCGGTCCTGTGCTCATGTTTGTTTGTTTTATGTTCAATAAATCCCTGTCTTCGTCTACCCTCGTGCTGGGTCTGTTTTTCTTATGTTTTGGATACTGGAAACGTGACAACAATGTTGTTGTTGTCCTTCAGCTACTCCCTGTTCAGAGTTGGCAAAGCAGATGATCCTATCCACATATTTTGATACTGACTTGAGATTAGCACTGAGCGTTAACCCCTGCTAAGGAATCAAACCCAGGCCCAGATGGTGAGAGCGGAGGAGCCTGCTGCTGGACCACCAATGACCTAGTGACTCTTTATCATTTGATTTTTTAATTCTAATTTATTTATTGCCTGTAAGTTATCAAATAATGCCATAGTAGTTCTTCACAATAATGATCTACTAGGCTGACTAAAGTGCAATGGTTTCTTTATCCAATTTTGAACCACTGTGTTGTGTGCACAATTTTGAACCACTGTGAAACCATCTGGGTTTATCAGTGTTGTTCACCATTGGTACTTTACATTTCAGATACATTAATTACTGATACATTAATGTTACCTACTATTTGTGCCACTACAAATAAAGTGATAAATTAAAGCTTTTTACTTTATTATTGAATCATTAGTAATTATCATACATTACATAACAATAGAATAGTATTGTTAAGTAGGCCAATTTATGTAAGTTTATTAGGGAGTCATAAGTCAATACATTTACGGCATTTAGCAGAAGCCCTTATCCAGAGCGACTTACATTTTCATCTCATTTTTTATACAACTGAGCATTTTTGGGGTTAAGGGCCTTGCTCAGGGGCCCAGTAGTTAAACTTGGCGGACCTGGGATTCGATCACACAACCTTCCGATCAGTAGTCCAATGCCTTAACCACTAAGCTACCACATCCCACGTGATAATACATTATCACAGTAATTTAATATATCAGTCTATTTAATGCATCAATTTAATGCATCTCTACTGACAAAGTAAAGACATCTTACAGATCTAATACAGATTTACTTTAGGCAACATAGTATTTGATTATATTAATTAAGTGAGAGTCAGACTGCTAAGTTAGTCAGGACTAAAGCAATGAACATATATATATATATATATATATATACAGTGGGGCAAAAAAGTATTTAGTCAGCCACCAATTGTGCAAGTTCTCCCAATTAAAAAGATGAGAGAGGCCTGTAATTTTCATCATAGGTACACTTCAACTATGAGAGACAGAATGAGAAAAAAAAATCCAAAAAATCACATTGTCTGATTTTTAAAGAATTTATTTGCAAATTATGGTGGAAAATAAGTATTTGGTCACCTACAAAAAAGCAAGATTTCTGGCTCTCACAGACCTGTAACTTCTTCTTTAAGAGGCTCCACTGTCCTCCACTTGTTACCTGTATTAATGGCACCTGTATGAACTCGTTATCAGTATAAAAGACACCTGTCCACAACCTCAAACAGTCAGACTCCAAACTCCACTATGGCCAAGACCAAAGAGCTGTCAAAGGACACCAGAAACAAAATTGTAGACCTGCACCAGGCTGGGAAGACTGAATCTGCAATAGGTAAGCAGCTTGGTGTGAAGAAATCAACTGTGGGAGCAATTATTATAAAATGGAAGACATACAAGACCACTGATAATCTCCCTCGATCTGGGGCTCCACGCAAGATCTCACCCCGTGGGGTCAAAATGATCACAAGAACGGTGAGCAAAAATCCCAGAACCACACGTGGGGACCTAGTGAATGACCTGCAGAGAGCTGGGACCAAAGTAACAAAGGCTACCATCAGTAACACACTACGCCACCAGGGACTCAAATCCTGCAGTGCCAGACGTGTCCCCCTGCTTAAGCCAGTACATGTCCGGGCCCGTCTGAAGTTTGCTAGAGAGCATTTGGATGATCCAGAAGAAGATTGGGAGAATGTCATATGGTCAGATGAAACCAATAGAACTTTTTGGTAAAAACTCAACTTGTCGTGTTTAGAGGAGAAAGAATGCTGAGTTTGCTTTGGGGCTGTTTTTCTGCAAAGGGACCAGGACGACTGATCCGTGTAAAGGAAAGAATGAATGGGGCCATGTATCGTGAGATTTTGAGTAAAAACCTCCTTCCATCAGCAAGGGCATTGAAGATGAAACGTGGCTGGGTCTTTCAGCATGACAATGATCCCAAACACACTGCCCGGGCAACGAAGGAGTGGCTTTGTAAGAAGCATTTCAAGGTCCTGGAGTGGCCTAGCCAGTCTCCAGATCTCAACCCCATAGAAAATCTTTGGAAGAAGTTGAAAATCCGTGTTGCCCAGCGACAGCCCCAAAGCATCATTGCTCTAGAGGAGATCTGCATGGAGGAATGGACCAAACTACCAGCAACAGTGTGTAAAAACCTTGTGGCGACTTACAGAAAACGTTTGACCTCTGTCATTGCCAACAAAGGGTATATAACAAAGTATTGAGATGAACTTTTGTTATTGACCAAATACTTATTTTCCACCATAACTTGCAAATAAACTCTTTAAAAATCAGACAATGTGATTTTCTGGATTTTTTTTTCTCATTCTGTCTCTCATAGTTGAAGTGTACCTATGATGAAAATTACAGGCCTCTCTCATATTTTTAAGTGGGAGAACTTGCACAATTGGTGGCTGACTAAATACTTTTTTGCCCCACTGTATATATATATATATATATATATATATATATATATATATATATATATATATATATACACACATACTTAAAGTACCCATTTTATTGACATGTCAGTAACCTGCAATTTATAACTTGGCATGTTATTAACAAAAAATTTGTAATTCAGGACAGCCTACAGCCAAAACACTTTCAGATAAGAGCAGTATTGCTGATTTGCTATGTTATAATATTTAGTCTCTTCACATCCATATGTGAATTGAGTCATTTTATACTAACTAAAGCTACACTGGAGTCAAGGTCAAGTGCAAAAGCTAAAGGCCAGAATCCTTTTTTAATGCTTTTCCGCCAGCTAGACACCACTTGGTAACACTAGTGTTTTTGTTACAGCCAGTAGTGTCCGGCAGGATGGAACAGACTCAACGCGAGGGTAGATGTCGACAGGGGTTTATTAACAGAAAAACATGGAACATGGAACAAAAGCATGACACTACTCACGGCACTTCAAACGAGGACTAGCAAATCATAAAGACACAGACACCACTATAAATAGGGAATGCAATTACAGGGAACAGGTGAACAGAGGCAGGAACACATTAGGATAAGGCGGGGCTAAAACTGACACATGGCATACATAAACAAAAACAAACATGACAGGACAACCCCTGCTGAAGGCCCCCTAGTGGTCCTATGGGGAACTCCCAACCGTGACAGTACCCCCCCTCCACAGCGCGGCTCCCGATGCGCCAACCCGTACCCATCCCCATCAGTCTGGAAGGGGTTTGGGTCCAGTAACTCGAAAAGGAGCGAGGAGCACGAGGAGGCAAGTGGGGGGAGCAAGGCGAGGCGCATAGGGGGGAGCGAGGAGCAAGGCGAGGCAAGTGGGGGGAGTGAGGAACGAGGCAAGGCAAGTGGGGGGAGTGAGGAACAAGGCGAGGCAAGTGGGGGGAGCGAGGAACAAGGCGAGGCAAGTGGGGGGAGTGAGGGGCACGGCGGCAAGGCCAGAGGGTCCCAAGCGACGTCCACAGCCAAGCAGAAGAGCTGAGCGACGTCCACCTACGAGCAGCAGGGCCGAGCGACGTCCCCCGACACGTAGTAGAGCTGAGCGACAACCTCAGCCCGGCTGAGCCGAAAGCCCCCAGAGGGAGGGACCCAGGTGCTGCCGGTAACCTCCTCCGCCGACAAGAAGTGGGGGCGGCATCCTCCATGGAGAAACAAAGGCAGAGCAATGCCCCCCACGAGGACAGGGGCGGATCGAGTACCGGCGAAGAAGAAAAAGAAAAAAAAAAGGAAGAAAAATGTTTCATGCCGGAAATCCCCTCCGCTGACGAGAGATGGGGGCGGCGTCCTCCATGAAGAAACGGAGGTGGAGCAACGGCCCCCACGGAAACAGACGCGGAGCGGGTGCCGGAGAAAAAACTAAAAATTTCAAGTCGGAAATCCCCTCCACTGACGAGAGATGGGAGCGGCGTCCTCCACGGAGAAACGGAAGTGGAGCAACAAAAAAATCCTCACGAAACTACCCCGCGTTGGGTCTGTACGGTTTTGGCTAGTCCTTCTGTTACGGCCAGTAGTGTCCGGCAGGATGGAACAGACTCAACGCGAGGGTAAACATCGACAGGGGTTTATTAACAGAAAAACTTGGAACATGGAACAAAAGCACGACACTACTCATGGCACTTCAAACGAGGACTAGCAAATCATAAAGACACAGACACCACTATAAATAGGGAATGCAATTACAGGGAACATTAGGAACAGGGGAACAGAGGCAGGAACACATTAGGATAAGGCGGGGCTAAAATTGACACATGGCATACATAAACAAAAACAAACATGACAGGACAACCCCTGCTGAAGGCCCCCTAGTGGTCCTACGGGGAACTCCCAACTGTGACAGTTTTATTCTCCTTATAGGCACAGAATTAATATACTGACAAAAGCATGCCTTAAGAGAGACACTTGGCTCTTACTATTTTATCTCCATTCCTCAATTTCAGCCTGTAAAAAGGAGGACAACATTCTTATTAAGCTCCTCTAAACTGACTTGGTAATTCAGTAGCAGCTGAGGAGTGTCAATGATGAATAGCAATGAGATATGGAAGAGCATGTGGTTTTAAATAAGACTGAGCAAGAGACCATGAAAGCAAAGAAGCCAAGTAGGGGTGCTGCTTTTGATTCAATATATTCAAGGTTACATTATCAAACATGATGAGTGTGTTTGTAAATTCACGTTGACATTTTTAGCTGAAATTATTATCACTGATTATCAGAGTTCAGCAAGATGCCTAAACACAGTGGAATGTTACTGTAAAACATCTACAATTTTTATGGTTATCTCTTATTGAATTTGTTTTATTAACTCAACATAAAACCAGTATCAATTTGATCTAAAAATGTATACAACAAAAGTAAAACTTTCTGCAATGACCTAAAAATTCTCAGTTCTCTCTTTTTTTAACATGATCGTGCTGCGCCTTAAGACTCGAAGCGCCCATTAAGCCATCTACATTAGTATGTCTCTGTTTAAAAATACAAAATAACAATAAAAGGTTTTAGAATTGGTCATGGATTGCTGTTGATGGTATTTCCATTAGAAATGTATTATATTAGAAATTATATTATTTATTAGGCATGTCTACGTCTTATATACTAATTTAAGATTGTTCATTTGTGTTATGTGTGATGTTTGATCTTCAGTTGCAGGTATTTCCTATAGAGACGCTATTACTAACCAGTTATATGCTAAATGTAAAACCTACTAAGACCCAGTAATGTATGATGCCCACAGTGTGATAGATCCAGTTTAAACTCATTGTCTTAGACCACACAGAAGGTCTGTTTAGGGTTTTGTATGACAGCAAATTGCACAAATTTCCTTAAGTTTATTTATTACTGTTGTCTTATTACTGTCTGTACTATTATGGACTGGAAGTAAGAAAACCCCCAAAAATCAAATAATAATTTGTTCATTTACGTCATCTCCATCTCTTACAATTCACCACGGCCTAGAAATGTGGCCTTACCAGACTCACCTTCCTGGAAACCATCTGCAATCCTTCTCTTACAATCACCATCTTTTCAATTTTTTCTTACCTTATCAACATAAGTTTGGCATATATGTTTGGCACTGTTTAAAAACACCTGTTCCTTTTCATGAGAACTTATGACACTGCGTCATGGCTTGACACTATGGGAACATAGCGAAAACAAGACAATCTATTGGCTCTCGAGGGAGCCACTTGCATGTATTGCGAGGGATTTTCCTTCTGTAAGCTCTGCTCTCATGGCTCGGGTCCCACATCTGCTGAGGCAGCATGCTGACTGCGGTCAGGGGTTCGCATGTTGGGGACAAGTTGGGGACAAGAAACCTTTTCTCTTGTCCTTTCCATTATCTCTGCTTCATCTTCGGGAGCTCTCTTGACCAGAAGATATGGAGCCATACATTGAGATTTTGTGTTAAAACACATGAGGTCATGAGGTCTTTGGGACTCAGACCCAACTCTAAGAGAAGTGCCCATGCCACTCTTACAGCCATGTCTGTATCAACATGCAATACAGACATGGCTGTACGAGTGGCACGGATAACTACAGGAGCAGAAAAAGGAACCACACTAGGTTACATATGTAACCAGGTTCCCTGAGAAGGGAACGAGATACTGCAATGCTTGCCACATGCTGATCATCCACTCACGCTTTCTTCAGATGCTTGGAGTGATATGGTGTAGATGCCCATTTGTGGTCTTGCTGGCATGCTTTGCTTCATCACATGATGAGATGCAGAGATGTAAGTGCATGTGGTAAAATCAAGATTAGTACATAGTCAGGCAAATAGAAAACACAGCATAGACTGTGTGTGTATATAGGGCAGTGTCAATTATTAAGCCCAGGTGTGTGTTAAGTGACAGGCATGTGTGATTAATAGGACAGTGAAAGTGAATGTGTTGGGAATGGTAGTATGTGGCAGCCATGTTTGTAGAGAACATTCTGTTCTTGGAGTTTTAGTGAGATGCTGATTCCAATGTTAACATGAAATCTATGTGGGGTTTCTCATGGGATTATGCCAGGGTTTCCACTGGTTTCTCCATTTAACAATACCATCCTCTACCTACTGTGTTTAGTTATGAAAATCTCAGGAATAATAAGTGTTATGGATCCATTAAATAGACCAAATATTCTGTTCCATCTATCCATCCATACATTAATTCTGTACACCGATTATCCTACTGGATTTTGAGAAACCTGGAGTCTGTTGCGGGAGACTCAGAGCACAAGGCAGGGTACACCATGGACAGGATGACAGTCTATCACAGGGCACAATCACACACACTCACACACCCATTCACACAGTACAGACAATTTAGAGATGCCAATCAGCATGTGACACGTCTTTGGACAAAGGGAGGAAACCCCTAAGGAACGGTGAGAACATGCAAACCCCAAACCCTGAAGGTGTGAGGCAAATGTGACTAAGCCACCTTGCCCCCATAGACAAAATATTATTATACATAATATACACAGAACAAGGAAGATTGCTTTCCTTCAAGTGTGTTACACCACCCTATGATGCAGCATGAGCAGCAGTACAAAAAGATGCAGAGGCTGGTTTCATATGTTCCAGAGCCTTTACATTCCTCAGCTGGTAATGTGATATTGACTACTGGATGTGTATTGCCAAAACCGTATGTGGGAGAAAAAGAAGAACAGAAAAGCACTTGTTTAACCATCAGCTTCCAATGTTGACAGCTTCTGTGATACCCAGAATCCTTGTTGCATCCCTGTGAATCAGAAATGTGGTGAAATGAATGCTGGTGTTTTCAGATGGTGCCAAGGTTGTGTAGCCTACCAGATATTTTACTTTACTCTGGCAAACACACAGCACCTCTACACATACACTGCAATGTCTTTTTTTTGCATGTGGGTCTTTGAATGTGTAAACAGTATTTAAATAGTGACATTACAAAATGTGATTATAACTTGCCTGAAATGTTCATGCCTATGAAATGTATAAAATTTGCCTATGAAAGTTGCAACTGTGTGTGGACATACATTTTTTGTTCATCTTGGCAATGTTAAGTTCTTGCACAGCATCATTGCTCCATAAATTAATTTAGTATATTCCATTAAATGTATTAATGGTTTGTGCTTGTTAAGACTTCCTTTATAGAACTGAATATAGCTGTGGTCATCATAAAAATCTTATATTTTTAAAGAGCATTAGCTTAACATACCAGACTCTGTCTGTGTGTGCACGTGTAGAAGAGATAGCGAGATGAAGAGAATGAGAAATGAAATGGATGAAGCCTTGTCAGCATTCCGTTACTGCTTGAAATTTTATAGACTACTCATTCACTTCACGTTAGCAATGACCTCTCCACTCCAGCTCTGTAGGGTATTATGGAGATACAACACAAATATTCTGGCTCTAGGCTATCCAGATCCACTTATTCTCATGCAAGTCATGGAGAGGATATGTGGCCAATTTTTGCAGGCATTATTACTCAAAAAAAAAAGGGGGGGGGCTGTATATTTTTCAACAGCCAAGGCCATTTATTTATATATTTAGGAAGTGATTGATTATTGATTAATATATTTTCAGCCAGGCTTCTTGGAAAACAAAATTCAACATTTCCCTTTGCGAAAAACTTTTGCCAAAACATAAAACTCACCTTAAATGATTACCTCTCCTAAGATGAGTAAGATTCGCTGTTCCCCACACACAAACACTTAAGTGTGTCTGCAGGGTAAAGTGGACGTGAGTAGAAATCAAAACTGGCTGTTCACAGCTCTTCATTATAAGCAGTGACACTAATGAATGAATTAACCACACAGCAAGGAGTCTGTTGGAGCCACTCATTCACACATGGCTTTGTCAGTTTGATGTGGCTATGGTTGTTACTCTGAATAACTTTCCAATTTTAAGACACTGACATAAAAGAGAATTAGATATATAGAGGCAGAAGTGACAAAACTCTATATGCCTTTAAGTCACAAATTGATTTTTAGTACATATCTTCCATTCCCAAAAGAATATTTTTGGTTCTTTGTTATGCTACACACACACCTGAGCTTAGTATCGAACTGGGGACCCACTGTGCCATATTTATGTTATATTTCTGTTCGAGGTAGTGTCTTATTTCTCAGAGACGTGTATCAGGGTACCTAGGAAAGCTGCAGGAAAAAGTGAAAAGTTGGTTGGATCAGTTATGTCAGGCAGGGCTGGTCTGTTTAGCATGTGATCATCTTGCTATGATAACGCACATGGTAAGCAGAGATGTAAGATGATCCAGAAGGAGGTACAGGCCAGTAGGATGCCAGGAATGCATTGATGAGATTGGAGCATGTGATGGACCAGTAGTTCACATGATCTGAGCTGTGTTGAGCTAATACTCAGAACATTTCATTCTGAGTTTCAAAAGTTTCGTTTTCAGACAGTGCTGCCCTGTCTATTCAACTTCTTTAGCTGGAGGAAGGTGCATGCGCACTGTACCAGTACAGAAGAGCACATTCAAAGCTGCTTCCTGAGGGCTATTAGAGAGAATGACTACCAAAGATGCTGAAGTTAATAGCTGAAACCATCTAAAATGGCATAAGCCATGACAGACCTCTACCTTTGTCAGAGCAGGGTAAAAGCTCAGCAGCTTATCTATCTATCTATCTATCTATCTATCTATCTATCTATCTATCTATCTATCTATCTATCTATCTATCTATTTCTTTATTTCTTTCTTTCTTTCTTTCTTACCATGTTACCATTCTCCAATATCAGAATATAGTATTATTTGTTTCTGGCAATGGAACAATTGTACAGTGTTACCATTTTAAAAACTACTTGCTTGAACCAAAAAAAGGGTGAGTGGAGCGCTCATGAGTTACCTCCAATTTAACCCCTGGTTCTTAGCCATTTAGCATAAAGAAGTTGCTTTCGGCTGCTCCCTGTTCGGGGTCGCCACAGCATACCAACTGGTCCACACAACAACTTGGCACAGGTTTTACACCAGGGTGCCCTTCCTGCCGCAACCCTCCCATTTTTCCGGGCTTGGGACCGGCACTGCAACCAGTGGCTGGGGTTGAGGCATTGGCTGGGAATCGAACCCGGGCCTTCCGCATGATAGGCAAGCAACCTACCACTGAGCCACCAATGCCTCGTTCTTAGCCATTTAGCATAAAAAGATTAATCTAAGAGCCATGCAAATATAGTCATGTTTTTCTTAATTGCTTAGCTCAAATTTTTAGACTCTTTGGTTCAGCAGGGGAAAAAAATCTTACTTTATTAGTTCATTATTAATAATATTGTATATAATTCTGACATGCTTTCAAGACAGAGGATACGATAGTTTCAGCTCGATTTATTTTTTCAGTGCTTGACTTACAAAATCCTATTTCTTGGAGGGGAAAAACAAAAGTAGCAGCTCTGGTAGTTGATCACAAAGCAGATTTTAACATTAAAACCTATTCAAATTTTATTTTTAGCATAGCTTATTATTACAATGGTTAATAATAATAATAATAATAATAATAATAATAATAATAATAATAATAATAATTTTTAAATAATAATTTTTCTGCCATGATCTCACATAAGTGTGAGAGTACTATACTTGCTGATAATTAAGCAAACAAAACAATGGTATGAAAAAAGCAAGCAGGATTGATTCCTATAATGTTTGCTCAGTAATATACTTCACTTTATGATTCCGATAGCTAACACAAATTGGTCATATTAAATCTCATTTGGGTAAAGTGAAAAAATGTGCAAAGTGCAAAAAAATCTGAGAAAATGTTCTTAGTCAAATGCAAAATTCTTTCTTAAGCATTTTGAATTTACACATGGGTTTCTGTTACTATTTACACATAGTGTTTGTTCTCTCTCTCTCTCTCTCTCTCTCTCTCTCTCTCTGTCTCTCTCTCTCTCTCTTTCGCTCTCTCTCTCTGACAGAAGTATAGTTTAAAAAATAATTTCATATCTTTCTAGACTAGAGATTCTGCAAAAAGTGTAAATGTAATAATAAATGCAATGCATTTTGATTAAAAAGGCAATATTTCTTCTCTTAACCACATGTCTACACTGGGCATTGTTTGGATGACTCGCATCTGCGTCTTTTTCACAATTTGACATTGTGTGCTCACAAACTAAGGCAGATGTTTATTCTGATTACGCCTGTACCCATTTCTAGTTGCACTTTGCTGTGACCTCCATTTCCATTGTTATGAATGTCCATGCGATAAACAAATCTCACACTATCAGACATTTTTCTCAGGGTTTTTTTCCCAGAGCTTTGGGAATTCTTCATTCATGAACTGCAGCTGCAGTGCACTTTCATCATGCATCAGTAATTTTGTAAAGCATTTTAGTGTGTGTTGTGTTTACTAAAAAAATCAATTATCAGAAGTTCTGAAATGAGTTAATTGTTAGGTGGGAAAGGTTTTGCATATTAAAATTTGGGGGGTTGGGGGGTTTGATTCCCGCCTCCACTATGTGTGTGTAGAGTGTGCATGTTCTCCCCGTGCGTCGGGGGTTTCCTCCCCCGGTCCAAAGACATGCATTGTAGGTTGATTGGCATCTCTAAATTGTCCATAATGTGTGATTGCGTGAGTGAATGAAAGTGTGTGTGCCCTGTGATGGGTTGGTACTCCGTCCAGGGTGTATCCTGCCATGATGCCCAATGATGCCTGAGATACCCCAGTATAGATTGGATAAGCGGTAGACAATAAATGAATGAATGTTCAGCTTCAATTCCTGGGCAGTCCATTAAATGAAATTATTTCCATTTAGTTAACACCTCACTGGTAGCTCCAAGAAATTGGGTTACAATAAAAAAAAAATGCATAGCTCTTCGAAGAATTTGTCATTTTGTCCAAAAGGCAGGAAAAAAATAAAGCAACAGAAAATACAGATTGCTAAAGTCAATTACATTACTGTCCAATGCAATTAATATACAAATGAGACTGCAGTACTGAATGTCTTATAATAAGCTTTTAAATAAACCTCTAATAATACCCTTCATATTGAGAATATATTATGTTTAATAATCATTAATAGCCTTAGCCATGAAAATGACATTAATTTGCAATATTTAAAAATGTGCACCAATTTAGCCAATGTAGTGTTCAGCCTATAAAATTGTAATTTGATACCACTGTGTAATAAAACTGATTCTAAAGATAATGGAAGTAAGCCAAACAAAGAAGGTCGAAAAAGAGGCTTTCCACACAGTAAAATCACCAGCATTGAGTTCTCCTGGGAGCAGAGAATACTTTAATGCTAGTGTTAAATAGTATGTTTATTAGACATTGTCTAATAAACATACTATTTAATTGCTGTAAAGCTGTAAAAACACTAGTTACAAGTTAACTTATTGTTTTGTTTTGCACCATATAGTGAAAAGTGAAAACTGCACCATAAAGCAAAAACTGTTGGCACATAGTTTGAGGCACAAAATTGGCTAGAATGCATTTTGTAGGTCCATGAAGAAAAGGCTTGCCAAAGTTGAAATGGAAGAACATGAGTGGCCTACACAGAGGCCTGACCTCAACCTACTGTCACTGTCTACACCATACAGTCAGAAGTTTGTGAACAAATGATCACTGAGCAAGGCCCTGAACCCTCAGTTGTATTAATTATATAATAAAATGCCGTAAATAAATGAAGACAAGGTTTACCAAATTTGGAATGGAAGAACTTGAGTGGCATACACAGAGCCCTGACCTTAACACCACTGAAGATCTTTGGGATGAATTGAAACATCAACTGCATGTCAGGCCTCCTTGCCCAACATCAGTGCCAAACCTCACTAATCCACTCTTGTGGATGAATGAGGAAATCCCCATAGTCACATTCAAACATCTTGTGCAAGGTATATAATGGGACATTCAACAAGCTATATACTTCTGGCCATATAGTGTATATTGTCTGTTTATAATGTTAAAGATAAATAATATTAAATATAAATCTAAAAATCAGTATTTATGTGACCTAATTTCAGAGAGTCTAGAAAATACAAGTTCCCAGTCCATGTTTCCTTTTTTTCACTCAGTGTCAGAAAGAGTTGACATATTAGCAGCCATGAATGTTGAATCTGTCGAATCTTCCAGCTAGCTGATAAGATGTAAGATTTTAAAATGTCACCTCTACAGGTAGAAAATGCTACTGCAAACTACTAGTGGAAGGAAATGTCATGGTGAGTCCTTCTGCAGCACAAGGATTAATCTACACACGTTCAGTCAGAATTCAAGGTCTTCCAAACAGCACACTACATACACTAGGTGTAGTGACATGCTATTTAGTATGGTAGTATGTGGTTTGGGATGTAATCTATGCATTTGTGCCTCCAAGGATATAAATCATTTGACATGATAGTAAGAACAAAGAATCTTACTGTCAACAATAACAACAGCAACAACAAAAGCTAGAAAGATCTCTTAAGATAAAATAACTCTCGAACTGTGTGACAATACAAATTCCATATGCATAAAAAAATGTTTTCCTTAGCTTCTCAGCAAATTAGAGCACAAATAAATAAAAATAAAGATCAAAGATAAACTCTCAGACTTGAATACATTTTTCTCTTTTTGATCACATTTGACTCTTATTCTGTCATCCTACCCTGATTAGTTGCTAGCTTGTGCCTATTACCATGTAGTCATAAGCCATGTAGATTTATTTTATTACAGAATTTGAGACAGTATGAATAGAAATTTCCCACCAATTTTCATCCAACAACCCAAACATGATAAATTACTATTACAAAATTTCAGACTTACAGCAGCTCAGGAAACACATTAAACAGGATACTTCATATTAAAATAGTGAAAATATAAATAATAATAAATAATAACTAATTACAATTTCTTTGCCACTTATGGTAGTGCTCCTGCCAAACATTAATTTCATCATGCATTATCACTCCCCAAATAACTTTGTAAAAATAAACATACACTTCAATGATGCAAGGAAAGTGTAACATGCAAGACAATTTTTTGACTTCCTAATTGGGCAATGATATGAATAAGGTAGAAATGTATATACTTACCACTGAATAGGAATAAAGGTTAGTACAAGTTCCAATCACATAATGTACATGCAGCAGCAGTAGTAGTATTCATTCATTCATTCATTGTCTGCCGCTTATCTGATCTATTCTCGGCGTGATTGGGCATCAAGGCAGGATACACCCTGAACGGAATGCCAACCCATCGCAGGGCACACACACTCTCATTCACTCACACTACAGGCAATTTAGAGATGCCAATCAACCTACAATGCATGTCTTTGTACCGGAGTACCTGGAGGAAACCCCCGAGGAACAGGGACAACAATGCAAACTCCACACACACACACACACACACACACACACACACACACACACACACACACACACACACACACACGCGGCGGAGGCAGGAATCAAACCCCCAACTCTAGAGTGTGAGGCAAATGTGCTAACCACCAAGCCACCATGCCCCAGTAGTAGCAGCAGCAGCAGTAGCAGCAGCAGTAGCAGCAGCAGTAGCAGCAGCAGCAGCAGCAGCAGCAGCAGTAGCAGCAGTAGCAGCAGTAGCAGCAGCAGTAGCAGCAGCAGTAGCAGCAGCAGCAGTAGCAGCAGCAGCAGTAGCAGCAGCAGTAGCAGCAGCAGCAGTAGCAGCAGCAGTAGCAGCAGTAGCAGCAGCAGTAGCAGCAGCAGTAGCAGCAGCAGTAGTAGCAGCAGTAGTAGTAGCAGTAGTAGTAGTAGTAGTAGTAGTAGTAGTAGTAGTAGCAGCAGCAGCAGTAGTAGTAGTAGTAGTAGTAGTATAGTAGTAGTAGTAGTAGTAGTAGTAGTAGTAGTAGTAGTAGTAGTAGTAGTATAATAATTGTGTGTTTGCATGTGTGTGTTTCAATAAGTACCCCCTTTACTTCTACAGTCATTAAAAGAGCAATCAGCAGCCAGATGTTACTAATGAAATGTATAAGATGAGATAAACATCAAGAAGTGTGACTACCTCTTATGAAAGCAGAATTTTTGCCAGTTTCATGTTCTGGAGTACTCAGGTGTATGCTTACATCATGCCAAGAAGAAAGAACATTACCCATGAGCTTAGAGAAGCAGATGTTGCTGCTCATCAAACTGGGAAGAGTAATAAGACCATCTCCAACAATAGTTTCAAATACATTGTGAAGGATTGTTTACAAATGGAGACCTTTCAAGACAGTGGCTTCCCAGCAAATTCAGTCCAATGTCAGACCCTTTAATGCTCAGAGATGTAAAGAAATACCTAAGAGCTACAGAACTCTGTAAGCACAGTAAATGTTTATGTTCATGACAGCACAATAATAAAAACTGAACTAGTATGAAAGGGTGGCTAAGAAAAAGGCCTTTCTTTCAAAAAAAAAATAAAATAGAAGCACAACTGAGGTTTACAAAATAGCATTTCAACAAAAAACAAAATTTCTGAAACAGACCAAGTGGAAGAGTGATGATATGGGCTTGATTTGAAGCCACAGAAGCTGGCAAACCTGCAGTAACTGAGACAACAAAGAGCTTCAATTTATACCAGAATATTCTTGAGACAAATGTGAGACCATCTGTGCTGCAGCTTAAGATGGGCTGAAATTGGGTCATACAACCACACCAGCAAATCAACATCTGGCTAGAAATGAATTATGGTGGTGAATTAAAGATGATAATTACTGAATTATAGGGTGTACATGTTGTTTTCCAATTGGTTTCTGAATGTTGGAAAACTTAAAAAAAAATGAGGTAATGTTCTTTTGTCACTTTGTTATTTGTTTATTGATTATAGCAGTTGGTGAGGACTACACTATTGTTAGTTAGGCCCTGATCAATAAAAACCTAGAAATGAAGAGCAGCTCCTTTCTTTTTCTCATGACTGTATATTCTCAAAGTTTCTGGAACTAAAGAATAGAGATAAAATATTATTCTTCAAAAATATATTCCCTCAACTTTGGTTCTGATGATTGTGGAGAGCACAATCTGAGATGTCAACCCAAAATAGTCAGTCCCATAGGTGTACAATTGTGTTGAGATGTGATGATTGTGAATGATAAAGCATATAATTTACATCATCTTCAGAAAACCTTTCAGCGCTCCCTCATGCCCAATGGATGGGGATATTGTTGTCCTGAAAGAGACCACTCACATCAAGATGGAAATGTTTCACCACAGGATAACAGCAATGAGTAAAAATGTATTTGTTTGAATTAATTAATAATTAATTTTGGTTTGAAGTGAGCTGTAAGGGGACACTTGGACCAAAACCATGCTGGCAATATGCCTTCCACACCACTCATTTTCTATTTTGCAGTGTGGCATCATGGTTCCAATTCCAATCCAATGAATTGGAATGCCTTTAGAGCTGTAGTGCAGCCATTTTACTTCTTTACCACCTGAATTTTGTGTTCAGTATGAAGATGAAATACATGTTCAGTGATATTCAGGATGAGAGTTTGATTGGGAAGATCCTTCCCAGCTCCTGAGAGCTGTATATTTTTTCGAAAAAGCATCTCATTCATGAATGACCTATTGTGTTTGCAAACACATGCCTATTACATAATTACATGACAATGACAAAAACCTGGTAATTATTGGCCATTGTGATAAATTTTCTATGCATTTTTGATGACATTTCCATCGATTCCGTCGCACAGGAAGAGCATATCCAAGTTGTTGATCAAGAGCTGAGCTCATCAAAATCTTTTGTATGTTGAAGTTTGACTTATCTACTTCTACTTTCTTTGTCTTTGTGGTATCCCTGAGGACATTGTCATATATGTTCACATGGGATGAAGCTCATATTTGCATCACTGATATCTGTAAACCTATGAGCTTTTCTGCAGATTAGTGTGGATCCATGTGCAAAACAGAAATCAAAAACTTAGAGCATGCCAGGAAACCTGGATAGAACCAACATAGAACTTACAACTTCACAAAAAGCAAAACTCAAAAACCAAAAGCATGCTTCATTTCAGAAAAAAAATGCCACACACTAAGAAAGTGGACTACAGAACTAAATTAAATATACAGTGTCTTTTATGTCTTTAATTTATACCCAGTGCTTATAAAACCTTCTCAACACATACTCTCCTATCTCATTCTCTGTATTCTGAATATGTAGCCATCATGAATTAGGTTCTGGAGGTAGGATGCAAATTAAGGGCATTTTAATTACAGAAATTCAAATATATCTGAACAGCCAGAAAATTAGAAACAAATAAAAATGGGAACAGTGAACAATCCAAAACATCAGGCAAAACGCTTGTCAAAAACAGGCAAGGATCAGCTGGATTAAACTAGCACACAAAGGCTAAGCAGATGTAAAGTCAAGAGTTCAAAAAATGGAAAATCACAGATATAATCAAACAGGCTTAGTAACATCACAGACCAAAAGAACTGAGAGTATACCATGCAATGAGGAACCGAAACAAGGATTTTTATAAAGTCCATGAATCAAACATACATAATTGAACACAGGTTGAACATGATGAATAAACTGGTAACTGTGAGAGTTGGAATGTTAGTGGTTGCTGGGAGTTGGAGTTTGTTGTGGCCATGTTTGTTGGCTGTGGTGAAATGGTGGAAATACTGGCTAGAGGTTAAAATAACAGTAAGATGTATACATTAGTAACAAACAAGACATGTTTTTTTCTCTCTTTCTTCAATAACAGGTAAACTTCAATATAAGGGCTATGATCAGGTTTTTAAATACATCTTGTGATGCACTTTCCCAAATTCTGATACAGCAAACTGTCACACAATTTTTTTTTTAAGAAAGTTCAAAAGAACATGACACTACGCTGGTAACTAAGAACTAAACAGTCCTCTTCTATACATCTTCTGTTTACTTGGAACAAATGTGTTTTTTTTCTTTCTTTCTTTAAAATAAATCTATATTTACAAATTTCCTTATATTAAATTAATATAAGGAAACAGTTATAATTAAATAATTCACAATTAAATAATGAAATCCTTATATTAAATATTACACATTGTAAGGGATATGGAAGCTTAGTGGATAATGTGTAGGACTACTGTTTGCAAGCTTGTGAGTCTGAATCCCAGGTCCATCAATCTCCCACTGCTGGGCCCCTGAGCAAGGCTCTTAACCCTCAGTTGCCTAAAAAAAATAGATAAAATGTAAGGTGCTCTGGATAAGGGTGTCTGCCACATGCCATAATTGTAAGTTGCATTTGGTGATTTATATTAGATATTTATTATTTGCATTTACAAACAGTACATGTGTACATGCCTATAGAAAAATCTTCCCCTCTTTCATGTTTTATCCTGGAATGTCTTGACACAACTGAAGTAGTTACAAACCATTTATGCTTCAGAAATGTAATTAATGGTGACTGTGAGAAGACGGCCCTTGGGAAACATGTTTTTCTTTATCTTAATTAGTCTTTTCATTTTATCATAGTACCAGATCCTGTTTGTCCATTTGAGAGAAAGTGTGAGAGAGTGATTATTCTATGTTTGAAATCTTAATTTTCATCACTGCTCTGCTGATTTGAGATAAAAATGATGTCTACATACAAGATTATAAGGTAACAACAGATGCACAAACACAGCCAGACAGAGCCACAAATCTCTCTCTCTCTCTCTCTCACTCACACACACACACACACACACACACAGTATTTAAGTTTAAATACTTTTGTTATTTTGCTATTTAAATGTTCAAAATTACCTACAAACAGGCTGCATAAATCATATATATTTGATTCATAATCATCTCTTTAGTAATATTAGATACACTTGCCCATATTCACAATAGCTAAAAACTATTATATTATACTGTGTGTGTGTGTGTGTGTGTGTGTGTGTGTGTGTGTGTGTTGCAGTGTTTTATTATTTATTTTGATGTCTGTTTATCATGTGACATTTACAGACCGTAATCACTAGTGACAAAGAAGCCTTCAGAGGACATGAAGGCATATGGATGTCCTCCAAAAAGCCATTTATACTTGAATCAATCAACTCTATACTCTATATATGTGTGATTTGCAGAAAACTGCAGTTTTTAATTAAAATATTTCTAAAAGTGCCAAAAATAGTCATTTTAGTTGCTAAGGATAAGTACTTTTTAGGTGTAGAATTAATTAGAATTAATTAGCTGCATCAACAATTATGTCACTGAAAGGTCCTGCAAAGATAGAGGCTTACACAGACAATTATTTCAACACACACAAACAGACCCACGCTGAAAACAATTGCTTAATGCACTCCCATAATGATTTTATTAATTTAGCACTAAATAAATACTAGTATGCAATGTATTCTCTCCTACCATGGAGTAAATTGCCAAAGAACAGTGCAAAAGTAAGTGGAACTAATTTAGCTAGTTTCTTTACATAAAGGTGACTCTTTTTTTAGACCTCAGGAGATTTTTTAGTGATTCTTACTTATATTTCATTTAGCTTTTAATCTTGGTAGCATCAGTTTTTAGTGTGCCACCTAAAAATGTGTTGATTTATACTGCAGCAAACATTTCCCTGCCTGTAACTCACTGGGTAGTTTCCTGAGTCAAGCATTTTTTTCAAGTGTAGGTAGCTGCACAGTTAAATTAAGTTACAATGATATTAAAGTAAAAGGGGAATTAAATCTCTTCTCCAATTTTAATGCTTGACAAACAGTATCGCAAATATACTAGTACACTTGATTGAATGCTCAGGTAAAAAATATCAATGTGGACAATAAATAAGTAGATCTGAGTATTTAGCATGCTCAACATTTAAACATTTAAAACTAAAATAACAGTTAAGATCAAGTGTATTTCTCTCCATGTATACTTATAAATGCAGACCTCTTCAAATGCCTCTTCAAACATACTTACACATGATGTAAATGCAAACTGTGCCTCTCTTCAAACAGTATTATATCTGTAATAATAGGACGTTAGCAGGTGAGTGTCGATCCATGTGCAATGGATTTTACTGACACAAAACTGAAATCAAACACAGAAATAGACAGGACATGAACTATTGCAAAATATTTGCTAGTTGCTTCAACATTTGGCCAAGACATAGAGACACAAGAAATTTCACAAAATAACAATTGAGAATAGACCTACAACATCTGAATATGGTTGAGACACAATTTGGGAGACAAGGTTGGAGACAGGACTGCACAATTTTAGTGCTTGCTTATATTAATGTGGTTGTAACGTCTTGTCTGGCTTCAGAGAACCAGCGGGAGCCCTCTCCTGAATTCTGAAACACCCACAAAGAACACTTCTGGGATTTTCAGCTACTTTAGCAGCACACACGCTGCATTCCACGCGAAGTATCATTCATTACTTACGTACCAAGCCTTTCATGTTTTGGATTACTGTGTATGACCAATGCCTGTTTTTCCCATGTTGTTGAGTCTGTTTTGTGATTACAGTTTTGTTTGCTTGAGTGTTTGATTTTCGGTTTTGACCCTTTTGCTACATTTCCTGACCTACGTCTTTGTTTGCCGTTTCTGTTAATAAATCTGCATGTGGATCCTACATCCTTCGCCTCCGGCGATTCATTACAGAATACTTCACCACCGATGGATCCAGCAGATCTCCAGGCTGTGGCAATGCGCCAAGGGGCGATAATCCGTGCTTATCAGGAGCAAGTCACTGCCAATCAACAACTCCGACAGCCGCCACAGATTCATGCTACACCTCCACCTCCCATAACGTCCGCACCACGAGGTGAGCTACCATGTATGGTGCTCCCAGAAAAGTTTGATGGCGCCACGGATCGCTGTCAAGGATTTCTCCAGTATTGCAACAATTTTTTCGCCCACCAGCCTGAAGTCTACAGGGAGGAGACTACCAGGTGCGCCTTTATGTTATTGCTTCTAACGAGGAGAGCATTGGACTAGGCATCAGTGGTGTGGGATCATGAACCCCTGGTAACATCCTCCTTCACCTATTTCGCCGAACTCATTCAGGAAGCAGGGGGCCAGGATATTTCAGTTTAATTACAGGAGTTACATCAAGACACTGAGTCAGCTGCAGATTATGCCATGAAATTCCATACCCTGGCTGCCCAGAGCAGTTGGAAGGACACTGCACTTCTAGCTGTGTTCCGTGAAGGACTCTGCCCAGACCTCTAAACTGAGATGGCATGTCGTGACACCAACACTACACTTTCCAGCTATATATCCACAGCTATCAGTCTAGATAACCTCCAGTGTCAGCACTGTCTGAGCACCCATGCACGCCTGAATGTTGGTCACCACACAGAGTTCCTGAGCCCTAGGGACTAGGGACCTGAACCCATGCAGCTAGGACAAACCCATGTGTCGGAGGAGAAGTGTCAACGTTGTGTCCAGCAGTGACTGTCTAAGGTGGGGGGAATTTGCTTCTTATTTCTGCTGGCCAAGATACATTATGCTCAAGAATGCTTCGTTGTCTCGGTGCTCATAGATTTCGGAGCTGCCGTCAACTTGATCATCAACCTTGTGGAGGAACTGCACCTTCCCACCATCCCTTGTACCACCCCTCTGTGAGTTACAGCTGTGAACAATCAACCAATTGGGAAGGGATATCTGATTCCCCAAACTAAACTGCTTACTCTCCAAATTGGATTATTTCATAATGAAGAATTTGCAGTTCATCATCTCCTCTCCGTCTAACCCCAACACCACAGCTACACACAGTCTTCTAGTTGAACATGTGTAGATAAACGCTGCACTTTACTTAAAGAAATGTTTACAGTTTACTTAAAGAAGTTTTTACATTAATTTCAGAGAACTATGAAAACAAACACCTTTAAAGAGAATTCCTAGTTTCAGAGGCTCATGGGCAGTGACTCTCTTCTGGCTCTTCTCTCAAGAACATATCCACCACTCAACTCTCAGCTTGTCTTCTCACTTTCTTTTTCTCTCTCTCTTTTATTCCCCTACTAGTTCTGCTCAGGGATGGCCACCAGGGATATTACACTACACGCATGACCAATCCTATTCCAACTCAGGCTGCCATAAAACTAGATTGCGTGACCTCATGGTCTTCTAATACACTCTAAACAAACTATATTAGATAACATTGCAACATCTCAGAGCATGCGTTACATCAATTTAAACCGTCCAAGGCATTCATAATATTTGGAACATTAAGATGTTACTGTATTAATACTAGATGTATTAAGATTTTACCCTACACATCGATTTTAGGGGTTTGAACACACTCACCCGAATCTTCACAAAACAGGATTTATGGAGCATGTAGAATCTGGAGGGAGATGAATGGAAGACGGCATTTCATACCACTAGAGGCCACTTTGAATACCTCCAACGCACCAGCAGTGTTTCAATCATTTATCAATGAGATCTTCAAGGACGTAATGGACAAATATGTGATTGCATACCTTTGAAGCACTCCTATGAAGATCGTACCATACTTACACGCCTTCTTCAGAATCATTCATTCATTCATTGTCTACCGCTTATCTGATCTATTCTCGGGTCACGGGGAGCCTGTCCCTATCTCAGGCATCATTGGGCATCAAGGCAGGATACACCCAGGACAGAGTGCCAACCCGTCACAGGGTGCACACACACACACACACACTCTCATTCACTCATGTAATCACACACTATGGACAATTTAGAGATGCCAATCAACCTACAATGCATGTCTTTGGACCGGGGGAGGAAACCCCGAGGCACGGGGATAAAACTCCACACACACGGCAGAGGCGGGAATCGGACCCCTAACCCTGGAGGTGTGAGGCAAACGTGCTAACCACCAAGCCACCGTGCCCCCCTCTTCAGAATCAGTTGCATACCAAAGCTGAGAAGTGTGAGTTTCACCAAGAGTCCATAAACATTCTTGGGATATCTTATTTCACGTAAAAAAGGGGTCAAGATGGACCAGAGCAAGGTGCAAGCCATCACCAAGTGGCCCGAGCCCACCACCGTAAGGAACTACAGCGCTTTCTAGGTTTTGCAAACTTCTACAGGTGCTTCATACGCAACTACAGCACCATCGCCAACATCCATGCTATGGGAGAAACCCAAAAAAATGTCATGGACAGATCAAGCCAGAACCGCTTTTACAAAACTCAAAAGTTTCACCACTGCCCCCATTCTCTGTCATCCAGATCCTGACCATCACTTCATGGTTGAGGTGGATGTCTCCAGCTGTGGGATAGGTGCAGTCCTGTCGTAGCACCACGGGGACCCTGGGAAACTACATCCCTGTGCCTACTACTCACGAAAACTGATGGCAGCGGAGGCCAATTATGACATGAGCAACAGGGAACTACTGTCCATAAAGGCTGCTGTGGAGGAATAGCGACATTGGTTGGAGGGGGCATGCCACCCCTTTCTTGTGCTCACGGATCACCGCAACTTAGTATCTCCTTGGAGCCAAACGCCCAAAGCTTAAACCCTCACCAGACTCGCTGGGCTCTGTTTTTTACCCATTTCCAGTTTTGTTGACCTATCAACCAGGCCCTAAACATGGCAAGGCAGATGCTCTGTCCAGGCAACATGACCCCATGAGTACATCCCTTCATCCAGAACCAATACTTCCTCCATCAGTCATACTTGCCCCCATTTGGTGGAACCTTGTGCTTCGCTGCCAACCTGTCCACCATCCAAGCTCTATGTCCCTACCGTGCTCCACCCCTGTGTCATGCAATGGGTCCACGAGGCACCTAGTTCCAGCCATCCAGGTATTCGGAGGACAGTTTTGCTACTACAGAACAGGTTCTGGTGGCCTTCACTTGTTCAAGATGTTGAAAACTATGTTGAGTCCTGTGCAACATGCGCCCAATCCCGTACCAGCCGGCAACTCCCTGAGGGACTGTTAGAACCTCTACCGATCCCTCAACAACCCTGATCTCACATCGCCACTGACTTCCTGACCGACCTGGCCAACTCTAATGGATTTACCACTATCCTCATGGTGATCAACCGCTCCTCTTAGTCATGCAGACAGATCCCACTCAAAGATCTTCTCACCGCCATGGAAACAGCCAAAGCATTATTCAACAATGTATTCAGGATTTATGGACTACCTGAGGATGTAGTATCCGACCGGGGCCGCCAATTCACTTCACGGATTTGGCGGGCCTTTTGCAACCAGCTTGGAATCAATGTAAGCCTGAGTTCAGAATATCACTCACAGACTAATGGTCAAACTGAATGTCTGAACCAGGAGATCAGAAGATTTCTCCGGTTGAACTATAGCCGTGAACAACACCGCTGGAGTGAGTTCCTCCCCTGGGCTGAGTATGCCCAGAATTCACTCAAGCACTCATCCACTGGTCTCATGCCATTTCAATGTGTCCTTAGCTACCAACCACTGCTGTTTCCATGGTCCTGTAAACCCTTGGACGTACCCGCAGTCGACGAGTGGACCCAGCGCATTCAGGAAGTCTGGGAAAGGGCACATGTTCGTCTTCAGAGGGCCATTAGGAGACAAAGGATTCAAGCTGATCGACGTCGATGCCAACACCCCAACCACCAGGTAGGACAACGAGTCTGGTTGTCCACGCAAAACCTGAAACTGCAACTGCCATGTCAAAAACTCAGACTAACCCCGTCTCTTACCGCGTCCAGCTCCCATCCACTTACTGCATCTCCCCCACATTCCATGTGTCACCTCTCAAGCCAGCTCACGCCCCCCCGCAATGACAGGCCATTGCCTGTTTTACCCATGTTGTTGAGTCTGTTTTGTTCTGTTAATAAATCTGCGTATGGATCCTAAATCCTTTGCCTCCAGCGATTCATTACAGTGGTAGTTTTGTGGTTAAGATGTAGGATTAATGATCGGAAAGTTGTGAGTTTGAATCTATGGTCTACCAAGCTGCCACTGCTGAGCCCTTGAGCAAGGTTCTTAACCAGTAGTTGTATAAAATGTAAGTCATTTGGATAAGTGTGTCTGCCAAAAGCCTGCAATGTAAATGTGTTTAAAAAATTGTAATCCTAATACTATAGTTGAATGAAACTGACACAATATTATTTTGCAAAATTAGTTTGACATTCCTGAGATTAGTAGTAATAATCAAGAGTTGACATGTGAGGTTATTGGGGTCTTTTGTCTTGGAAAATGAAACAACTGATCACAAAAATACATTTTTACTAAAGCAGTAGTATCAGAAATAAAATAAGCCGTGACTTTTGTGCAAATGTGCCTACAGTTTCTTAAAAAGGTTGTTACATTCCTCCAGCCTCCTGTGGTATAAATGTTGCTAATATTCACTCAGTTTGCATCAAATATTCAATCAGTTGACTGACATGTTTCACATGTTTCACATAAATGGTAGGTAACTATAGACCATGGGGTTGACAATTTGTACCTTCTAAGGAATAACACAGCTCCATTCAGAGCTTTATGGGCATTCCATTATACATTTATGAACCAGGAACACATCTGTTTGAATCATTGATGCTCAGAAATTGATTAAGTCTGGCCCATAGAAGTAAAAACAAGTGGTCTGATTGTGACTGAAAGAAAATGTCATATTTGGTATATAACCTCAGTTCTCTGAAGGAATGAGTAACTTGCTCTAATGGTGATGAATTCTCATGATGGTATGTATGGAAATCAATTAACATAATTTACTGAAATACATTATAAAGTAGACAAATAAAACACATACTGACATAAAAGACTTTTTGGAGCCTTATCTGCCAATTAATTCCTGACTTCATTCTAAAAAAAAGTGATAAAACTGGTAAGGCAATCAGTGAAAAGAAATGGATATTCTAAACAAATTAATTCTAAACATGCACAGCTGCATGTACAGCAACAAACAAAGAAAAGGTTCAAGGGCAGCCAAGATCAGTATTTGAACACTAAAGCTGTTTCTAAGGACAGGAGATGGGTGCTCTGAAAGGAATGCTGAATGCTGCAACTATAAGAAAAAAATATATATTGCGTTATTGCATGTGTCACTCATGCTGAATGCTAAATGAGGTCACAGTGGGAGATGATGAGGGTCAAAGCAGTTACTTTGGAGAAATCACACAAGTGGTGACTTGGAACTGCCTACACAGGGAATAGAGATTAACTTTAAAATTGACCCAGCCACTGATATACGTCATGTAAGAAAGGCTTATAGAGTCGTGCTGTGATGGCTTGTGGTGACATTAGATGGGAGCTAAAGTATAATATCTATAAATAGCTATGCAATTAAACCATTAAGGTTGAGTATTGCATTATATCACAAGGTCTCATTAATGACATACTAAGATTGCAAGAGATACAGACAGATAGATATCCAGACAAACACACACACACACACACACAAAGCCATACAGGGAGATGCAGTATTGATTTATAATATTTTGTGTTTCACATCCATATTCTCTCCCGGGTTTCTGCTTCCTTGAAGAAGTTTTTCTGTTTCTGTTCTAAACCAAGAAACATAAACTTACAGTTCTCAACTGTCCTTATGGGTAATGTATGCTTTGATAGGATAACATGTGCTCAGTTTATTAGGGAAAAGTATAATTGAATACACAGTCGACCTCATTTGCATTTAATTACACCCCTGACTGAGTCTGTAACAAGACATGTTATGGACGTGTTATGTAGGTGTCAGTGAAGTGGGCTGAAAAATATCAGCCCAAATGGAGATCAAATTTAGTGTGTGTTTGACTCTGTGTAATCACCTGACATGCCTGTCATTGAGAGGCTCCAGTGGGCTATTCAGACTTAGTTCCAGTCTAATTTTATTTTTCTTATGACTGTTGGTGGTGCTTTTTTACTTGGTTCTACGAAATCTAAAAAAAAATTCGCTTTAAGACATTTAGAAACCATAAATAATCTCATGTGAATGCCAGAATTGACACTACATATTGTTGTTGCTTTTTAAAAAAAAATCTTTGACAGGGGATTAGCCTGCTAACCCACTGATACCAGCCTCCCCTTGTAACAGAACAAATAATTCTAAGCTGACAAAGAGAAAACAGGACAGCCCAAAATGTAAACTGAACTACACTATTTTTATTACTGTTATGTAGTGGAAAGGGTCACAGGTACAAAATTCAAATGATTAGGAGTTCATTTAAGAGTTAATATGATTGGAAGAAAGTAAATCAAATTACCAGGGAAATCAATATCTATAAAACAAGAACAAGAGTAAAACAAAGTGATTTCTAGCTTTGTGGCATCCTTGTGCAGTTATTGATCTGCACACCTAGTCAGGAAACCATGCTTCAGTACGACCTCACTAAATAGATGTTTAATGGACAATCCATTGTTTGAGCTTCAGGCAAAATTAAGCTGTTTTTACTATACATTGGCAACATATAAGATGGCTGCATAAGCAGACAGCACATTCACCCAAGAATTCTAACTGAACAAATTGAAAATGTATATAAACAAATCTTTAGGCCAAACAGATTCATTTGACTCAGCTCCCTGAGGAGGAGAACAAAAATTTCAAGGGCTTTATCACCATATATCAGCATAATGATATCACCATGCCAACACACCCACAGCCACATCAACAGCATCATTCACTCACTGACTGAAGCATCTACAAAGAATTTATCCTTAAACACCAGTGCACAATGTGGAAGAAATATTGTGTCTGTCTTTTTTTTTTGCAATTAGTGCCATTTTATGTTTTGTGTTCTGAAAGATTAATATTATATTATGAACATTATCACTTCTGGATGCCTGATTTTATCTCTTGAAAAAAATAAAATTTGTAACCTCACCTCATCTGTTTTACCTCTATTCATATTAACCCTCATAACACATCCCAATGCTCTTTCCATTCATCACAGCCTTATTCATCCCAACTTTCTTTCCAACTTATCCCAAAACCTTTCCCATCATCCAGACATACACTGCTCCAAAAGACCCCATAATACCTTGTGACTGCATACTCACCTCCTACAATTCCTACTACCATGAAGCCTACCAAAACCATCATTTTTCTCATGATCAGCTGATCAACTAGCACTGATTAACAGACCATTAAGGATCAGTGATTCTTAGGGTTCGCCAACTTCTTTTGTCACTTCGGGGCTTCAGCATCATTGTTTTCCCTCTCATGTCTCTGTTATGTGGCAGACCCAAATACCTAACCTGGAACATTTTAGCTGACCTTGCCATGGCCCAGTTCAAGAAAGCTTCCACCGCAGACCCCATATTTAAGCACCCAAACCCATCCAGGCCCTTTATATAGCCCAGGGCTATCTTTGGGCTATCTGTGGCCATAGGTAGTAATTGTGAGATACTGGGAGTGAACTTAAGTTTGAATTCAGGCTACCACCTCAAGACCATCACCCAAGTGGTCCAAGCAAATCAGAAGATCAGGTTCTTACCCAGGGGCTGGTCCCAGTTGCTGCCACAAAACTCTGCCACAAAACTTACACCTTTCCAGTGCATTCTTGGCTACCAGCCTCCTCTGTTACTGCCACTGGCTCACCAGCGGCAGGTTAGAGCTCAGAAAACAGTTGTAGGAGGCCACCCACCATAGGCTTGAATGGGCCATCCAATTCCACAAAACCCTGAGACAATCTCATGCATTCAAAAACTCAGCCCCAGGAATGTTGGCCCCTTCTGAATCATTAAGCTCATAGTCCTGTCATTCCCCATATCCAACCTCTAACCAGTGGTACCAGGCCCCCTCACCATTCACCAGCCTGTGGCTGCTCCCCCTACACCTTGATATTGAAGGACAACTGACATACCTTGAACACATGCCACTGCAGTGGAAATCTTCAATACCTTATTGGAGGGCTATGGCAGAAGAACAGAGTTGGGTTCCAGTGCACAACATCTTCAACTTCAATCTCTGTTAGAAAATTGCACACCAAGAACCCACAAACACTTCCCCATTCACAGTCACTGTTAAACTAATCACACACCCTTATTCCTAATCACCTGCACTCATACCCACAACACAAAAGGACTTTGTTTCACTCAATGCTTCACAAAGTATAAGCCTAGTTCAGGATATAGTTTATATAAATTTGATTTGCTTTTATTCACATTGTTGTTGTTCATTTTGTTTTCCATGTAGCCCAAGTAGAAAGACAGAAAGGCATTATTTGTTACTAAGGTTAAGAAGAAGGATGAGAGGCAAGCTTTGGATTCACTCCATCAACCAGATCTGGAAGAACTACCCTGTCAGGCCTGTCACATGCTTTTGTTTCTGATTGCCAGCATACTCAGCTGTAATGTGATAGTGTTCCCCCCAACACATACAATAGGTATATAGCATTATATGTATATGTACTTTATATGATAAGCTAGAGTTGTAGTATAAATAATTTAAACATGTTTTTTTGCACAAAAAAGTCTTAGCAGTAGTGTGTTTTTGAGTATTTAACTCTTTTCCTCAGTGTTAAGAGTAATAAAGTGACTTTACACATCTCATATGTGCTTTAATGTTGAAACTGCAAATTTTTCATGTCAACCCATGATGATTTTTGTCCAGGAACAATGCACTGTCACTTTAATTCAACATGTGCAGTGCAGCAAAAATAGACACAGTGCCGAAACAATTGTGGCACTGCTGCTACTTCTCTGCTCCTGTTACACGCTGCTGAGCCACCTCGGCATGTAGTGTGAATGCTCTAACCTGTTAACATGGGTGCCAAAAAAAGTGTGCTGCTTCTGACCTGCTCACACAGCCAGTGTGAAACAGTCTCTAGACACAGCATACTATATTTCCTTGTCTGATGTATAAGAATGAAATGTTATGAGAATTTTAGGTTCTTAAAACAGTCACTTGGCAAAAAAGATTGTGAACCCCATTTAAGACTCCCCATGTCAATTCATGAATCTAATCTAGCCATGGGGGTCACAGTCCAGTGACTTCTGTGCCGGTCCCAAGCCTAGATAAATAGAGAGGGTTGCGTCAGGAAGGGCATCCGGCATAAAACATTGCCAAATTTAACCATGCGAATCGTCAGTACGAATTTCATACCGGATCGGTCCAGGCCCGGGTTAACCACGACCATCATCGGTGCCATTGACCTACAGGGCGCCGGTGGAAATTGGGCTACTGTTGGTCGAAGAAGTAGAGGAGGGAGGAGAGTGTGCAGACAGAGAGAGAAGAGGAAAGGTAAGAGTGTAGGACTGAGAATAGGAACTCTGAATGTTGGTACTATGACAGGGAAAGGTAGAGAGCTGGCTGATATGATGGAGAGAAGGAAGGTGGATATACTGTGTGTACAGGAGACCAGGTGGAAAAGGGTGGCAAGGCTCATAGTATAGGAGCAGGATTCAAGCTGTTTTATTATGGTGTGGATAGTAAGAGAAAGGGGGTAGGTGTGGTCCTGAAGGACCTGAAGTTTGTGAGGAATGTTCTGGAGGTGAAGAAAAGTGTCAGACAGGGTGATGAGTCTGAAGTTAGAGATTGAAGTAGTGATGTTGTATGTTGTTAGTGGCTATACCCCACAGGTAGGTTGTGAGTTAGATGAGAAAGAGAGATTCTGGAGTGAATTAGATGAGGTTATAGAGTATTCCCACGGGTGAGAGAGTGGTGATATGAGCAGATTTTAATGGACATGTTGGTGAGGGGAACACAGGTAATGAGGAGGTGAGGGCCCAATTTGGAGTTAAGGAAAGGAGCCTTGAAGGACAGATGGTAGTAGACTTTGCTAATAGGATGGACATGGCTGTGGTTATTAACACTTATTTTCAGAAGAGGGAGGAGCATAGAGTGACTTACAAGAGGTAGACTACATTTTATGTAGAAGAGGCAATCTGAAAGAGATTAGTGACTGTAAAGTGGTAGTGGGGGAGAGTATAGCCAGACAGCATAGAATGGTGGTGTGTAGGATGACTTTGATGGTCTGTAAGAAGAAGAAGAGATCAGAGATAGAGAAGAAAACCAAGTGGTGGAAGCTGAAAAAGGAGGAATGTTGTGCGGAATTTAGACAAAATTGAGGCAGGCCCTGAGTGGTCAGGTAGTGCTGCCAGATGACTGGGAATCTACAGCAGAAGTGATCAAGGACAAAGGTGCTGCCTGTGTCATATGGAAGGAGGAAAGAAGATAAGGAGACTTGGTGGTGGAATAAGGAAGTTCAGGATAGTATCCAGAGGAGGAGGTTAGCCAAGAAGAAGTGGGACATGGACAGGACTGAAGAGAATAGACAGGAATACAAGGAGTCACAGCGTTAAGTCAGAGAGTTAAGAGGGCGATGTCTAAGGCCAAGCAGAAGGCATATGATGAGTTGTACACTGGGTTAGACACTAGAGAAGGACAGAAGGACTTATACAGGTTAGCTAGGCAGAGGGATCGAGATGGGAAGGATGTGCAGCAAGTTAGAGTTATTAAGGATAGAGATGGAAGGGTGCTCACAAGTGAGGAGAGTGTACAGAGGAGATGGAAGGAGTACTTTGAACAGCTGATGAATGAGGAAAATAAGAGGGAAAAAAAGAGTAGAAGGGGTGAACTCTGTGGAACAGAAAGTAGATAAAATTAGAAAGTATGAAGTCAGGAAGCCTTTGAAGAGGATGAAAAGTGGAAAGGCAGTTGGTCCTGATGACATCCCGGTGGATGTCTGGAAGTGTCTGGGAGAGGCAGCAGTGGAATTTTTGACTAGTTTGTTTAACAGTGTTTTAGAGAGTGAGAGGATGCCTGAGGAATGGAGAAGAAGTGTATTAATGCCAATCTTTAAGAATAAGGGTGACGTGCAGAGTTGCAGCAACTATAGGGGGATAAAGTTGATGAGCCATACAATGAAGCTATGGGAAAGAGTAGTGGAAGCTAGGTTAAGGAAGGTAGTGGAAATTTGTGAGCAGCAGTATGGCTTCATGCCCAGAAAGAGCACAACAGTGTAATTTTTGCTCTGAGAATTTTGATGGAGAAGTATAGGGATGGTCAGAAGGAGTTGCACTGTGTGTTTGTAGACTTGGAGAAAGTGTATGACAGGGTGCCAAGAGAAGAGACGTGGTACTGTATGAGGAAGTCAGGAGTAGCAGAGAAGTATGTCAGAGTGGTGCAGGACATGTATGAGAGGAGCAGGACAGTGGTGAGGTGTGCTGTAGTGTGCATCAGGGATCGGCTCTGAGCCCCTTCCTGTTTGCTATAGTGATGGACCAGAGGTCAGACAAGAGTCTCCTTGGACAATGATGTTTGCAGATGACATTGTGATCTGTAGTGAGAGCAGGGAGCAGGTGGAGCAAAACCTGGAGAAGTGGAGGTTTGCGCTGGAGAGAAGAGGAATGAAAGTCAGTCATAGTAAGACTGAGTACATGTGTGTGAATGAAAGGGAGGGAAGTGGAACAGTAAGATTACAGGGTGAAGAGGTGAAGAAGGTACAGGAGTTGGGGTCAACAGTCCAGAGTAATGGAGAGTGTGGGAAAGAGGTAAAGAAGTGAGTGCAGGCAGGTTAGAAAGGGTGGAGAAAGGTGTTAGGAGTTCTGTGTGATCAGAAAATATCAGCAAGAATCAAGGGGAAGGTGTACAAGACAGTGGTGAGACCGGCCATGCTGTATGGTTTAGAGACAGTGTCACTGAGGAAGAGACAGGAGTCAGAGCTAGAGGTAGCAGAGCTGAAGATGTAGAGGTTCTCTTTGGGAGTGACAAGGTTGGACAGTATTAGGAATGAGTACATCAAAGGGACAGCCCATGTTGGACATTTGGGGGACAAAGTTAGGGAGGCCAGATTAAGATGGACATGTTCAGAGGAGGGAGAGTGAGTATATTGGTAGGAGGATGTTGGACATGGAGCTGCCAGGCAGGAGGCAAAGAGGAGGTAATAAATGAGGATATGAAGCTAGTGGGTGCAAGTGTTGAGGATGCAGAAGATAGGGATAGGTGGAGAGAGATGATTCGCTGTAGCGACCCCTGAAGGGAAAAGCAGAAAGAAGATGTCAATTCATAAATCTGCCACCAGATTAAATCCTTCCACAAATGAGGCTTTTCTTATATTTTTTTTTCTACATATTGTTACTCTTTTCCTTTATTTGAAATTTTACTGAAAATTCAATTTTATTATTCACTTCCACTATGCCACAGCTTGCTTTCCCTAGAGTAACTATTACTAATATTCTATTACCTTCTATTAAGTATTTCAATTTTAACTCACTTGAATGAAAAATGGTGTCACTTGCAGTTTAAAACATGTTGTCAGGAGTAGCTGGACAGTTCCCTGCCAGGCCCGGGGAGGGTGCTAGCAGGAGAATCCTGGAAGCCTGTTTATGTCTGTGTGGTTTCCTGCCTATTGTTCTCCACCCTGATTGTGCCACCTGTCCCTGATTACCCTGATGTGTTTCCCTATAAGAGGGATCCTGGTGTACATGTGTGGCGTGGGTCAATGTTTAGTGTATAGCTGTCCCGTGGGTATGTCAGGTTTTGGGGTTATGTGTGTTGATTTACGTTTCGGTTTTGGTTTAATGTAACCACGGAGTCTAGTGTTATGTTCGTCTTTCCCCTGTATCATGTTTGTGTTAATAAAAACAGTGCTTCACTGAATCCTGCGGTTGGGTCTGTTTCCACGGTGTGCTGGAGCACGCGGCACCACGGAGGTCCGGGTTCGAGCCCTGCATAGGGCGGGGGTTGCGGCGGACGTGACGGATTGACCCACCAATCTGAAGACCCAGCGGGATTCAGCAGCAACTTCCTGACTAGGGCGAGGTTTGCAGTCCGGCGGTTGAGGACATAGGTTGATGAGAGAGCCGAGCAGGTGGCTCCCAGTTCCCGTTTCCCCAGGGTGGTGCCTCTTTCTGGTGGGTTGAGGACGACGCTTCGCGATGGATTGCCGCTTGACACCGTGTTTTGGGGGGCATCCCCTTTTTATTTTTTGGCCCTTTGGAGGCGTGGCGTCAACCTCGTTTTGGCCGGGACCGCCGCCTCATGAGGGAATGTTCCGTGGGGGACGTCGCCCGGCATCCTGGGTGGAGGACGCTTCCTGCCCACCTGAGCAGCTGTTAGGTGTCACGGGACCCCTGGAATTGGGGTACCGCTGCAGACTGCAACCGCCAACTACGTCGTGTGTTTCCCCTCGCCTCTGGTATGAACTGCCCTTTTTGCCTAGCCCTGGGGCGTCTTTTCAGCGTGGCTGGAGGCGCTTCGGGAGCTGCGCCTTAGAGGCGGGGGTTATGTCAGGAGTAGCTGGACAGTTCCCTGCCAGGCCCAGGGAGGGCGCTGGCAGGAGAATCCTGGAAGCCTGTTTTTGTCTGTGTGGTTTCCTGCCCATTGTTCTCCACCCTGATTGTGTCACCTGTCCCTGATTACCCTGATGTGTTTCCCTATAAGAGGGATCCTGGTGTACATGTGTGGCGTGGGTCAATGTTTAGTGTATAGCTGTCCCGTGGGTGTTATGTCAGGTTTTGGGGTTATGCATGTTGATTTACGTTTCGGTTTTGGTTTAATGTAACCACGGAGTCTAGTGTTATGTTCGTTTTTCCCCTGTATCGTGTTTGTGTTAATAAAAACAGTGCTTCACTGAATCCTGCGGTTGGGTCTGTTTCCATGGTGTGCTGAAGCACGCAGCACCACGGAGGTCCGGGTTCGAGCCCCGCATAGGGCAGGGGCTGCAGCGGACGTGACACATGTACTTTCTTAAATCTAAGAAACACAGAAAGAGAGATAAATAGAGAGAAAAGGCATTTCTTGTTCCCCGAGGCCTTTAAAGACACTGTAGCATTTGTCATTAGTTTGTTGCAACAAACCTTCAAAAGCAATAAAAGAAGGCCAAGGCAAACAAAAAGAAGGAAGAAAAACTTTATCACTTTCAATAGTAGATGCATCCAGACAGTTTAAATAAAAAGCATAAGGTCATTCATGACCCAATCATAGAAAAATATATTGCTTAGCCATCTCTGGGATATGTACTCAGCAATGTATTTTGAGTAAAATCAACAGAATATAAAGACTATTGTCTTCTAATGTTATTGATTGATATGAAAGCACTTTAAAGTATGATTTTATATGTCTAGCTATATTTGTGAATGTATTCTTCTGTGTACCCAGTAGCATATTTATATGATCTTAACATTGTTAGAGATTTGGGACTATAGTGTACCACTCAGCTCTAGTTTCATACAAATTAAATGTGTGTGTAAAAGAGAGTGTAAAATAGAGTGTTGTTATTTAATATCATAATAATACATATGTTGCTAAATCTTAACCTTGGCAACATTCCACTTGCTGCAATATTACAGAGCATGTACGTACACATTCAAATGGTTTAAGATTTAATTAAGGATCTGTGCTCTCAACAACAAGAGATTTGTGTGTGATACACAGCAGGCCTCTTGGCTCTTGAAGACAAGAAGCTTAAGAATAAATTTTATTTGTGCACACATGGAGTAGTTTCATGTCTCTAACACTTCCTTCAGCCAGGATCTAATGATTCCTCTGAGATCTGTTTATTAGCAGGTTTTTACAAAAGCTTTGGCTCCTTCTTTGAAATAGATCTGCATGTATTAAACAAGATTGCACATTTGTTTTAGATACAGTTATTGTATAGAGGAACAATATTTCAAGGTGTAATTCAAAGTCATGCTTACAACTCCACATTTTGCAAATAGGTTTTAATAAATTATGTCTGAACAGATGACAGACAGATGCAGGTAGAGGTATTTATTTAATTAATCCATAGTAGACAAACTAAAGGAACTTGGCAATTACCAAAATGAGAGAGAAGAAGAAGGTCCAACAATCTTTGAACAGGAAGTGTGGATAATTGGGAAAAAAGGTCAAAGCAACTAGACTAAGCAGTATATGTATATAGCTCAAAAAGGTCACTGCCAAATTCTGGAGCACAGACAGAGGTCAGAGACCATACATAGAAAGTCTACACAGAGAGTAAGCCATGCTCAGGATCAAACCAGTACCTCTGGGCCACTGTGGAATAATTTAGCAGTTTAGAGGGTTTTTTTATGTGAAGGGGGGGGGGGTGCTGACTTGGCAGTTTGATTCTTGCCTCCACCCTGTGTGTGAGAAATTTTCTCTGGCTACTTTAGTTTCCTCTGCTAGTCCAAAGACATTCATTGCCTTGTGATGGGCTGGCACCTTGTCCACTCTGCCATGTGCCCCAAGTCCTCCGGGCTCCCTGTGTAGGGAAATTGATATAGAAAATGGATAGCTAATATTAAGAACTGTAGTCCTTGTCATGGTATACATTCCAGTATATAGTCACGCTCACACAAGCGCAACCATTATGTAAGTAATATTCGATTGCAATATAACTGAAACACCTTGTTTTACACCAGAATGAAACAGTGTAAAATGGTGTAGGGCCTCTTTTTTCAGCCAATGCATTGTCAATTTATCTTGGGAAGGACAGATACAAGTCCTGCACAGTGGCCAGAGGGATTTTCAGACATTTCTTCTGGAGAACATTGGCCAGGTCACTACTGATACTAGTGAAGAAAAACATTTCCTGACACACTCTTCTAAAACATGCCGAAATAGCTCAGTAATATTCAGATCTGGTGACTGTGCAGACCAAGGAAGTTGTTCAACTTCACTTTCATATTCATCAAACCACTCTGTCACCAGTCTTGCTGTGTGTATTGGTATCCTGATATGCTGCACCACCTTCAGGGTACAGTGTTTGAATCACTAGGTGTACATGATCTTTCAAAATGGTTCTGTGGTCGTTGGCAGTGATTTGCCTATTTAGCACAAGTAGTAGGCCTAGGGAATGCCATGATATTGCAGCCCAAGCAGTCACTGATCCAGCCCTGTGCTTCAATCTGGGTATGCAACATCTGGGTGATAAGTGTTTTTGGTGCTTCTCCACACCGTAAGGTCAACAGAGAACAAAACATGTTTCACACATGAGTCATGAATGACCAAAGGTTTTGCTATAGTAGCCCAACCATGAATATTGCACCTATAGGGCTCCAGACAAACAGTTTTGGTTGAAATAGATGAGTTGTGTTTACTTCTGTAGTGAGTTGGGCAGCTGTGGTTATAGATTCAATCTGGCTTAGTACCTGGGCATCCCTTTTAGACAGTTTCCTCGTGCTACAACAGTAACTTCTGCTAGATGTGGTTCATCCTTTATGGTATGCTGACATTACCCTGGATACTGTGGCTCTTGATACATCACAAAGACTTGCTTACAGATGCACCAGTGAAATGTACACCAACAATCTTTTGAACTCTCATATGAAATGAGTTTAACAGTCTACCATATTGTTCCTGGGATACAACATCAGTTCAGAGGGGGTTCTCATTGATCAAGGAAAGGTTTCTGCACTGCATGAATGGCCTAAACACTCCACTCTCAAGGTGAGTTCTGGGGTTGGTAAATTTATATTGCTGATTCATAAATTTTATAAATGTAAGTTTCACCTATCCCACTGAAGTTTTTGTTGAAAAAAGGTTCTAAAAAACTCAACTTTATACAACGAAAGGCATTCACAATGGTGCCCATCTTCAAAACAGATCTACAATAATCTCAGCTTTTTAGTGACAAGTATAAATTCCACCCCTGGCATCCTTTTCAAGGAACCTGAAGTATGACATTGGTAACAGAGAACAAGTTACCATAAAAATGGTGCTGGAAGAATGTTGTCACTGGGGGCAGCACATCAGAAGGCAGAAGCACATCAACTAAAAATTACCCAGACTTATCCCATTGATTTTTATCCCCTTTTTTATGTTCCTCTCTTAACAAGGACAGTCGACATGTCATACTGTGTATGATTTTGTATGTGACAAATAAAATTTGAATTTGAAGTTTTAAGGTATTTTGGTATTCCTGAGGACATGGTGAGCAACCAGGGTGCTCAGTTTACCTCCAGAGTCTGGGAAATTTGATGGATAAACAAGGAGCCTCCATCAGCCTCTTGTTGAGAGAGCCAACTAGGAAGTAGAAGGCAGATTCGACAGAAACTCCTGTGCATATAAACAAGTTTATTGGTTTCTTTCACAGCCAGAGTATGCCTAAAATTTACCTGCATCACTCATCTAGACAAATACAAAGGCACTGCAAAGTATTTCCGTGTCTGCCTGCCTTACCCAGCATTATTTTGAGACAGTCCTCTAGATATACAAAATGATGTAGGCAAGTACATATGTGAAGAATCATGCTCACAACTCATAACTGGCCTGATTTGCTCTGGGACACAAAGCTTCAACCTCTTTTTATCTGTTTTCTAGTGGCATTTGTATGCCATATGTCAAATAGGTAGATTGTGTGTGTTTATGTGACCTTTCCAAAACAGTAAAGTTCACTGTACCTCAAATTACTAGAGAGAGAAAGGCAGCATCAGTCATTTGGACCTGCTCTAGATGAAACATTTATTGAATGACTCATTGGGAGGTGAACATCAACCTTCAACTTCTGCTACAGAGAGAGAAAAGGCAATGTTGAATAGCCCTTAGACATGAACAGCAGCTGAATTTCCTTAAAGTTAACCAAAATAGTAATTATGCTGACATTTGACTAGGCACAATTACTATTACTATACAATTTGACTAGGCACTATTACTATTTTGAACAGATGAAGCTAATGTTATCTTGCTAGCTAGGCAGTCTTGCAGTTATTTCAGAAACAAACAAGTCCTGAAATAACTTGACACTCACATTAATGGGCTATCAAACATCTAGCTAATCACAGTAAAATCTAACTTCGTTAAAATGCAGTTTAATGTAGCTTTGTGTGTTGATATTCATTTGACAAGATGCTGCCACAGAGCTGGTACTGGCATATCATAGCCCAAACACTCTCCTGAATATTGATGTTCCCCTGCATAAAGTAAAAAGAACAAATATGCAGTGACTGGTTTCTTTAGATTTAAAGGTATTAAACAAAGCCAGTAAGCTTCTTCATTTTAGGAGGCAGATGGAGATCCTGTGGGGTCTCATATCAACAATAAATATTAGCATTAACTATGAGACATTAAATAGCATACATGCTGTAATGAATACAAACAGCATGTTTGTAAAACTTTCCAACAGACCATGTTCTAAATGTTGAACATAAGCTGGATACACTAACAGGGCAACAATCAAAGGGTTCAGATCTAGTTCTTGATCCTGCCATATTCAATATTTGATTTCATAAATTGCTGTAAGCAACACACAAATACAAAATATGGTGTGGTTGTTGTACGAATGAGAATCTTCAAAAAGAACACTATCACTTTTATTGATGAGGAGAGACCATACCTCCCACCTATAGGTATAGACAGGACTTAACCTTGCAATCCCCTGATGACAGGATTCACTAAAAGATTTATGGACAGTAGTTTGAAATGACTTTTTTAATATTTGTTCTCATGATCCTATAATTTCCCCCCACATTATGTACAAATTAAGTGTAGTAATTACGCATCTAATAAACTATTGATCTTACCTTGTCCCAGATGGTGGAGGGGGAAGAGCACCCCATGTTGTGAATCAGCCACAATCTGTTGTTGAGAGAGAGCAAGTACAGTATGACCAATGATCAAAAATGAGTCTCTACCAATACTCTGTTGGGATGGCCTTTACATGAATCATGCCAACATACAGATCCCTAGTTGGTATCTGCCACTTCTGTTTAAATTCGAGGTGGTCCACAACCTGAGACAGGTGGTGGGGATATGTGGAGGAGGCGTGGTCAAGTGTTGGATTGTGAATGGATGGCAGAACTTGGAAAAGTGATTGCTTAGTATCTATACCTTGTGCAGAATTGTGGGAAAAGATGTTTTAGTGAGGGGCAGAGAGCATAAAGTAGAGAGAGATGAACTCTGTGACCAAGAGAGCTTGTGTAAGAGTTTGTGTGTTTATGTATATATATTTGTGCTGAAAAGCCAAATAAGTAAGGATGAGAAAAAGAGTTTTCCTAAGCCTGCCTCCACCATCTCATTTCCAAACCACCCTTTAAGGTGTCACACTGAGATTGTAAATTGTTTGCCTACTCAGCCTTTTCTGTTGATTTAGCATGATTAAACTTAATTAGAAAAAACATAAGTGTCAATTCAAATAGCCATATAATTTGTGCGTGATTTCTGTTCACTCATTTTTTGTCAAATGACTTCTCTAGACATCAATGCAATAAGTATTAAAACCTCTGGTCATCATGGTTAGAGCCAAAGATATAGTATCAAGCAGTGTTGATGAGCTAGGGTGCATTACCCACTACAATGATATATGTACCATTCCTTATCAGCTAGAGCAGATTGATGTCTGAAGAGCATCCTCCTTTTGAATTACAATTAGGCTTCTTCAGACTTTAATTGAAAAAAGTGCTGATATATAAGGTAGCCTATCCACCTTAATCTTTTTTTTTGTAGAGAAAAGAAGAATTTTTTAAGAAGAAAGTGTTTCTAGATGCATTTCATATGGACATAGGCAAGAAACCACTGATCTCTTTTCCATGTAGTAAAATGTAAATATGTTTTACTTCACCTATGCTATCTTGCAGTAGCTTGTGATCACCTGTGCTCCACACACATAACAGAGCCATGCCCATGCCCATGCCCAGCTTAGATTAGTCAGTCATTCAATCCGGGTAAAGGGAACATTTTCTCTGATAAGCATGGTGAGCTCTCACCAAATCCTGTTCTATATGCTAACCATGACTAGCTCACCTCAATATCTTGTATATTTACATTGCTCTTCAGTCTTCTTTTCATTTTCTTTTTCATATTTGATTCCACTTCTCTGTATTTAATGCACTCCTCTTTTCAGTTTATGTAGCCCATGATGCAGCTTTATAAAAAAAATTACCTGGTAAGATTTTCTAAACATCTCTGAGAACCTGACATGGTTGTTCTGGTTTCTATGATTCTTTGTCAAGTTTTTGTATCTGTGTGTGTGCTTACATACATACATACATACATACATACATGCATACACACATACATACATACATACATACATACATACATACATACATAGGTGTGAAAAAGTGTTTTTCTGATTTCTTATTTTTTTTGCATGTTTGTCACACTTTAATGTTTCAGATAATCAAACACATTTAAATATTAGTCAGAGATAACAAGTAAACACATCATGCAGTTTTTAAATGAAGGTTTTTATTATTAAGGGAAAACAAAATCCAAAACTACATGGCCCTGTGTGAAAAAGTGTTTGCCCCCTAAGCCTAATAACTGGTTGGGCCACCCTTAGCAGCAACAACTGCAATCAAGCATTTTCGATACCTTGCATTGAATCTGTTACAGCGCTGTGGAGGAATTGGCCCACTCATCTTTGCAGAATTGTTGTAATTCAGCCACATTGGAGGTTTTTTGAGCATGAACCACCTTTTTAAGGTCATGCCACAGCATCTCAATCAGATTGAGGTCAGGACTTTGACTAGGCCACTCCAAAGTCTTCATTTTGTTTTTCTTCAGCCATTCAGAGGTGGATTGCTGGTGTGTTTTGGATCATTGTCCTACTGCAGAAACCAAGTTCACTTCAGATTGTGTTATCTTTGACTAATATTTAAATGTGTTTGATTATCTGAAACATTAAAGTGTGACAAAAATGCAAAAAAAATAAGAAATCAGGAAGGGGGCCAACACTTTTTCACACTACTGTACATACATACATACATACATACATACAGCGCCCTCCAAAATTATTGGCACCTCTGGTTAAAATTATTGGCACCTCTGGTTTTAATAAATTAATTTTTTATTGCAGAAGCATAATCTCACACTGACAATTTTAGAAAAATCTAACCTTTAACTCAAGTGAATTTAAAAAAATACAAAAAAAACACATGACTAAAAAATAATTGTTTTTTATAAAATCACCTGTTCCACAATTATTGGCAACCCTACCAACTCCTATAAAATAAATGTAATTGAAGCATTTTTTTAATTTTTACTGTAGTTTTTAAAGTTGATCAGAGTATCCAGAAACTTTTAATTAATAATTCATGACTTCCTGTTTCCCCGGGGTATAAATATGATGTGAGACAGAGTCCTATTTCTTTTATCCACTCTTCAACATGGGAAAGACAAGAGAACACCCTATTCAATTAAGGCAGATATGTGCTGACCTTCATAAGTCAGGCAATGGCTACAAGAAAATAGCCACTCGCCTAAACTTGCCCATATCTACCGTCAGAGGAATCATTAAGAAGTTTAAAACAACTGGAAAAGTGACAAACAAGGCTGGATGAGGACCCAAGTTTATCTTGCCACCACGCACAGTGAGGAGGATGGTCAGAGAAGTAAAAAAATCTCCAAAGCTCACTATTAAAGAACTGTGTCAAAGAGTGGCATCTTGGGGTCACAAAGTCTCCATAACAACCATCAGATGCTATCTACATGCCAACAAGCTGTTTATGAGGCATACAAGGAAAAAGACTTTTCTCACCTACAATTGCAAACATAAACGTCTGGAGTTTGCTAAGCGGTACTGGGACTTCAACTGGGACCATGTGCTTTGGTCAGATGAGACTAAGATGAGTATGCGGAAAAGCACCTCATGCCCACTGTGAAGTATGGTGGAGGATCTGTGATGCTGTGGGCCTGTTTCTCTTCCAAAGGCCCTGGGAACCTTGTTAGAGTGCATGGCATCATGAACTCTTTGAAATTATTTATTTATTTATTTATTATTTATTTATTTTAAATCAAAACCTGATGGCCTTTGTCAGAAAGCTGATGGGTCGTCATTGGGTCTTTCACGAGGATAATGACCCAAAACATGTGGCGAAATCTAAACAAAAATGTTTCAGCAGACACAAAATCAAGCTCCTCCCATGGCCATCTCACTCCCCAGATCTCAACCCATTTGAAAACCTGTGGGGTGAGCTGAAGATGAGAGTGCATAAGAGAGCACCAAGGACTCAATGGTCTAGATAGATGCAAAGAGGAAAGGTTAAAGATCCCTCTCTCTGTATTCTCCAATCGTGAAATGTTATAGGAGGAGATTAAGTGCTGTCTTGTTGGCAAAAGGGGGTTGTACAAAGTACATCAGGGATGCCAATAATTGTGGCACACGTGATTTCATGTAAAAAAAAAATTTCTTCATTAATTTAATGCATTTATGACTTACAGAACCAATATTTGCAAGTCCAGTTAGGGACAACAGGTAAGGAGATTATATCCTTAGGCTAGTCAAGACCAGGCTCATCCCTCTTCACTGAACTAAAAAAAATAAAATAAAAATAAGTAGTAGTTAATGCTTCTACTTTATCTGGTTTATTTGCCTTTTCACCTCTTCTGGTAGTCCTGAACTATGTATATTTGCTTATAATTACATTACACTCTGTTCATGTGTACTCTCATGTACTGCTTTTTGAGGTGTATTATCTATTCCCACCATGCTTTTAAGGAAAAGCAATTTCTAGTGCGGACTTCACCACCTTGCTTTAGGCAGCTTGGGATTGAAATGCACACTACAGTGTTTGATTCCATAACACAATTTCAGATCCCAGCTGCAGGACTGAATGGTATAGAGTGCCTTGTCTTGAATGCTGCAATAAGGCAGATCAGTCTTTTATGGCATAAATAAATGATTAACTGCTATTTTTTTTTTATCTGGATCAGAGATGTAGAACACATCATACAAATTTTGCAACATGTGCTGAAGAGTTTGCTGATTAGTGCTGATGTCAAACATGTCATTAGTCTTGCAGATTTCACAATATCTGTCTCAGATCAAGCCACCGCTACTGATCAGTTATAATTTTCTGCTCTTGCCAAAGCTGCTTGAGGCTGTCTTTATGTGGACAGCGGATTTGGTGCTTAGTCATTTAATGCACTCAAAGTTTTGAGTGAGACTAGGAAAAGATTGTTGTGCCAGAAAGCAAAAATGTTACTCTTCAGAAAAACTTAAAATCATTATTCAGTGCCAAAGAGTAAGCCCTGTAGGCCTATCTCAAAATAGGCCTTTTGGTTTGATTAAATTTTTCCCTTTTTATCTGCTTCTTTTTTCCATTCAAGGCTATCGTCTTTTAATTAGGATGTGATGTGTTCATCATGTAGACTGCAGGTGTGAGTTTACAGCAGACCTACTCATTAGTTCATTACAATAATACTTGCTGCTCTATACTGTCTAAGATCTAAACATCTATAAACTAAACTAAAAATGTTTAAATCATGAAGTTTTTGGTCACAAAACCTCAACAAGAGTAAGTTCCAGCAATTGTTTTAATTGGCAGCACATCAATTTAAACCATCTTTGGTGCAGTAGGCAGAATTGTTGTCTTATAGGCCCAGTTTACATGTTCTCCACATTATGTGCATGGGTTTCCTCTGGGTTCTCCGATTTCCAACTACCTCACAAAAAACTATTAAAAAGTTGGATAACTTAGGAGGAGTGGATAAGCTAAATTGCCTCTAGATGGAAATCAGTGTGTGGATATGTGTCTGAATATGAGTGCTGCTCTACAATGGACTAGATGGCTATTCTATGTGTATGCCCACCTCACTCCCAGTTTTTACAGGATTCAGTGTTTCTTTAAATCCAGTCATGACCACAATAAAGTGATTTTTGAAAATAAATTTATGAATTTAAAGCATTCAATTTTGTAAACTTTTTGTGTATATATTCCCACACCGAGGCATTGGTGGCTCAGTGGTAGGTTACTCGCCTATCATGCGGAAGGCCCGGGTTCGATTCCCAGCCAATGCCTCAACCCCAGCCACTGGATGCAGTGCCGGTCCCAAGCCCGGAAAAATGGGAGGGTTGCGGCAGGAAGGGCATCCGGCGTAAAACCTGTGCCAAGTTGTTGTGCGGACCAGTTGGTACGCTGTGGCGACCCCGAACAGGGAGCAGCCGAAAGCAACTCTCTCATATTCCCACACCGAAAATGCTGAAAATAATAACCAAATGGTAATGTTGCATGCCGAAATAAATGAAGTTCCAGGCGTGCATAGTTTTATGGGTTCGTTTAATCTCTTTCTCTTTTGTCTGCATACATCACTGAAGCACGTATTCACAGCACACATAAAACTCTGCATATGTTCACTAACTTCACTAAACAAAAACAAAACTTATTATAAAAATTATTCTGTTTCTAATCCTTGCTTACACATTTTCTTCTGCTAGAGCCCTCTATAGTCAGATGGCTAGAATAACATGCCTTCTTGTGCATTGATCACAGCAGATGTAGCAGTTTTATACATTTGCACCATCAGATTTTGTACATTAACCCCATATTGAAATTAGAACATATAACTATCAAAATGAACTACATATATAAAATAAAATAACATCTGGGGAGATACTCTTTTCCTTAAATATTAGAAACATTAACACTACAGGTTCTGTTATTATTAGCCCCACACTCTCCCCTCCAAGAACGAATGTCGTTTCGACATCTCATAGTTTCCAGTAGCACTGTCCTTAACATTAAAGCAAAATAGCACATAAGGGAGTCAGTCCCTATGCTTGATGCTAATTAGTCTTGCAACTGTGTTTGAGTGACATCTATCTCGCACTTCATGTCATCCGCTGGCATAGACACCACTGGCCATATGATGTCTGAAGAATTGCCTCGTCATAAGACGGGCTGTGCATCAAGTACTGAAAGGTTGAACCCTTCAACACACTCTATGCTCTAAACACATACCCACATATAAACTGTTTTGGCTACAGGTGCATCTCAATAAATTAGAATGTCGTGGAAAAGTTCATTTATTTCAGTAATTCAACTCAATTTGTGAAACTCGTGTATTAAATAAATTCAATGCACACAGACTGAAGTAGTTTAAGTCTTTGGTTCTTTTAATTGTGATGATTTTAGCTCACATTTAACAAAAACACACAAATTCACTCTCAACAAATTAGAATACTTCATAAGGCCAATAAAAAAAACATTTTTAGTGAATTGTTGGCCTTCTGGAAAGTAGTGTTCATTTACTGTACATGTACTCAATACTTGGTAGGGGCTCCTTTTTCTTTAATTACTGCCTCAATTCGGCAAGGCATGGAGGTGATCAGTTTGTGGCACTGCTGAGGTGGTATGGAAGCCCAGGTTTCTTTGACAGTGGCCTTCTGCTCATCTGCATTTTTGGTCTCTTGTTTCTCATTTTCCTCTTGACAATACACCATAGATTCTCTATGGGGTTCAGGTCTGGTGAGTTTGCTGGCCAGTCAAGCACACCAACACCATGGTCATTTAACCAACTTTTGGTGCTTTTGGCAGTGTGGGCAGGTGCCAAATCCTGCTGGAAAATGAAATCAGCATCTTCAAAAATCTGGTCAGCAGAAGGAAGCATGAAGTGCTCCAAAATTTATTGGTAAATGGGTGTAGTGACTGGTTTTCAAAAAACACAATGGACCAACACCAGCAGATGACATTGCACCCTAAATCATCACAGACTGTGGAAGCTTAACACTGGACTTCAAGCAACTTGGGCTATGAGCTTCTCTACCCTTTCTCCAGACTCTAGGACCTTGGTTTCCAAATGAAATACAAAGCTTATAGCCCCCCAGCTCAGCTGCCATGTGCTGAAGTTTTCCCCGGTAAACGAGAGGGTTGTTTCCCTGCGCCTTCGGGCCGGGGATAGGGCCCCTACTTGAACTGCCACCTTATTGTGGTGGAGGGGTTTGAGTACCCGAATGAACCTAGGAGCCATGTTGTCAGGGGCCTAGTGCTCCTGGTAGGGTCTCCCAAGGCAAACGGGTTCTAGGTGATGGGTCAGACTAAGAACAGTTCAAGGCCTTTTATGGAAATAAAATCAAGGACTTGGCCGGGCACAGCCCAAAGAAAAGACGTAGGCCCACCTTCCTGTAGGCCCACCGCCCGCAGGAAGGAGCATAAGGGTCCGGTGCAATGTGTTTTGGGTAGCAGTCATGGGCGGGGGCCCCGACGACCCAAACCCTGGACAAAGAATCTGGCTTTTGCTTATGTCTCACTGTTTTTTCGGCTTATGGGCTGAATGGCAGGGTAGACTACCCAACCTTCTTGGAGACCCTGCGAGGGGTGCTGGAAGTGCTCCGACTGGGGACTCCATAGTTTTGCTAGGGGACTTCAACGCCCATGTGGGCAACGACAGTGATACCTGTAGGGGCGTGATTGGGAGGAACTCGAGTGGTGTCCTGTTGCTGGACTTCTGTGCTAGTCACAGCCTATCCATAACGAACACCATGTTCAAGCATAAGGGTGCCCATCAGTACACGTGGTACCAGGACACTCTAGGGCGGAGATCAATGACCGACCTTGTGGTTGTGTCATCTGACCTTCAGCCGCATGACTTGGACACTCGGGTGAAGAGAGGGGCGGAGCTGTCAACCGATCACCACCTGGTGGTGAGTTGGATCTGCTTACGGAGGAGGATGCCGGACAGACTTGGTAGGCCCAAACGTATTGTGGGGGTCTGTTGGGAATGTCTTGCTTATCCCTCTGTTAGGGGGGTCTTCAACTCCCACCTACGGGAGAGTTTCAACCAGATCTTGAGGGAGGTTGGGGACATTGAGTCTGAGTGGACCACGTTCTCCTCCTCCATTGTTGACGCAGCTATCCGGAGCTGTGTCTGTAAGGTCTCTGGTGCCGGTCGTGGACACGGTGGTGGACACTGGAAGTAAGGGATGCTGTCAAGCTGAAGAAGGAGTCCTATCGAGCCTGGTTGGCTTGGGGGACTCCGGAGGGAGCTGAGGCATACCGGCAAGCCAAGCGAACTACAGCCATGGTCGTCTCGGAAGCAAAAACTTGGGTCTGGGAGGAGTTCGGTGAGGCCATGGAGAAGGACTATAGGACGACCTCAGGGAAATTCTGGCAGACTGTTCGACGCCTCAGAAGGGGTAAACAGCTCTCTGCCAACACTGTTTACAGTGGAGGTGGAGAGTTGCTGGCCTTGACTGGGGATATTGTCAGACGGTGGAAGGAGTACTTCAAGGATCTCCTCAACCCCACTGACACACCTTCCATAGAGGAACCAGAGGCTGAGGACTCAGATGTAGATTCATTCATCACCCAAGCTGAGGTCACTGAGGTAGTTCAGCAGCTCCTTGGTGGGAAGGCACCAGGGGTGGATGAGATTCTCCCTGAGTACCTTAAGTCTCTGGATGTTGTGGGGCTGTCTTGGCTGACATGTCTCTGCAACATAGTGTGGCGGTCAGGGACAGTGCCTCTGGACTGGGCAACCGGGGTGGTGGTTCCTCTTTTTAAGAAGGGGGACCAGAGGGTGTGTTCCAACTACAGGGGGATCACACTCCTTAGCCTCCCAGGGAAAGTCTATTCCAGAGTACTGGAGAGGAGAGTCCGACCGTTAGTTGAACCTCGGATACAGGAGGAGCAATGCGGTTTTCGACCTAGTCGTGGAACACTGGACCAGCTCTATACCCTCCACAGGGTGCTCGAGGGTTTGTGGGAGTTTGCCCAACCAGTCCACATGTGTTTTGTGGACTTGGAGAAGGCTTTCGACCATGTCCCTTGTGGCATTCTGTGGGAGGTGCTCTGGGAGTACGGGGTCTGTGGCCCTCTGTTAAGGGCTGTTCGATCTCTGTATAACCGGAGCAGGAGCTTGGTTCGCATTGCCAGCTGTAAGTCAGATCTGTTCCCAGTGCATGTTGGACTCTGACAGGGCTGTCCTTTGTCACCGGTTCTGTTCATTGTTTTTATGGACAGAATTTCTAGGCGCAGCCATGGGCTGGAGGGAGTCCGGTTTGGGGACCACAAGATTCCATCGCTGATTTTTGCAGATGATGTTGTCCTGTTGGCTCCTTCAGGCCTGGATTTACTGCATGCACTGGGGCGTTTTGCAGCTGAGTGTGAAGCGGCTGGGATGAGGGTCAGCACCTCCAAATTGGAGGCCATGGTTCTCGACCGGAAAAAGGTGGCTTGCACCCTCCAGGTTGGAGGGGAGGTCCTTCCTCAAGTGGAGGAGTTTAAGTATCTCGGGGTCTTGTTCACGAGTGAGGGAAGGATGGATCGTGAGATGACAGACGAATCGGTGCAGCGGCAGCAGTAATGCGGTCTATGTAACAGTCTGTTGTGGTGAAGAAGGAGCTGAGCCGGAAGGCGAAGCTCTCGATTTACCAGTCAATCTACATTCCTACTCTCACCTATGGTCATGAGCGCTGGGTCATGACCGAAAGGGTAAGATCCCGGATACAAGCAGCCGAAATGAGCTTCCTCCGTAGGGTGGTGGGGCGCTCCATTAGAGATAGGGTAAGGAGCTCTGTCACCCGGGAGGAGCTCGGAGTAGAGCCGCTGCTCCTCCACATCGAAAGGGGGCAGTTGTGGTGGCTCGGGCATATGTTTCGGATGCCTCCGGGACGTCTCCCTGGAGAGGTGTTCCCATCATGCCCCACCGGGAAGAGGCCCCGGGGAAGACCCAGGACACGCTGGAGAGATTATGTCTCTCGGCTGGCCTGGGAACGCCTCGGGCTCCCTCCGCAAGAGCTGGAGGAAGTGTCTGGGGGGAGGGAGGTCTGGGCATCCCTGCTTAGACTGCTGCCCCCGCGACCCGGTCCAGAACTTTGGACCACTGGGCAACAGTCCAGTTCTTCTTCCCCTTAGCCCAGGTAAGACGCCTCCCACGTTATCTGTGGTTCATTAGTGGCTTAAGAAGAGGAATACGACAACTGTAGCCAAATTCCTTGACACGTCTGTGTGTGGTGGCTCTTGATGCCTTGATCCCAGCCTCAGTCCATTCCTTGTGAAGTTCACTCAAATTCTTGAATCGATTTTGCTTGACAATCCTCATAAAGCTGCGGTTCTCTTGGTTGGTTGTGCATCTTTTTCTTCCACACTTTTTCCTTCCACTCAACTTTCTGTTAACATGCTTGGATACAGCACTCTGTGAGCAGCCAGCTTCTTTGGCAATGAATGTTTGTGGCTTACCCTCCTTGTAAAGGGTGTCAATGATTGTCTTCTGGACAACTGTCAGATTAGCAGTCTTCCCCATGATTGTGTAGCCGAGTGAACCAAACTGACAGACCATTTTGAAGGCTCAGGAAACGTTTTCAGGTGTTTTGAGCTGATTAGCTGATTGGCATGTCACCATATTCTAATTTGTTGAGATAGTGAATTGGTGGGTTTTTGTTAAATGTGAGCCAAAATCATCACAATTAAAAGAACCAAAGACTTAAACTACTTCAGTCTTTGTGCATTGAATTTATTTAATACACGAGTTTCACAATTTGAGTTGAATTACTGAAGTAAATGAACTTTTCCACGACATTCTAATTCATTGAGATGCACCTGTATATCATATTTTAGAAATCTATGTGTCAATGTCTGTTTAATGGTACTTTATGTGAATGAAATTACATAAAAAAAACATAATCCTACAACCTTTTGTGTTTTTTTTTCTTCCACATGAACTGTTTCTTAATTATTAACAATGTGTTTATATTACCTCACATAGCAACTATGAAATTAAAGAATTCTATGTGCCATAGAAGGTTTGCCTAATGTATCATATGTAAGTATTGTGGGTGGATGTTTTTGTCTGAAGGATACTTTCTTTGTGGCAGGTGAAGCACTGCCGGGCTACCATCGTCCGCCTCATCTGATGAGGTCTCTTGTACCCCTCTGCCATCTCGGTTTCATCCTCTAGTACATGTGCAACCTTTTCTGAGCTTCTGTTCCCTTCCTCACATGTCTCCACTGTGGGCATTGCCTGCTCATCATCTAGCTGTTGGTCCAGTTCTTCACCCATACCTCTTAACAGGAGCTCATCCTCTTCCAGTCTCAGCTGGCTTGTGCTCTCAGCAAGTTGCTTTGTCAGCATTTTCGTTAAGCTTCTCCAGTCATTGTCATCCTCTGAATCTTCTTCATTTCCCATATCCACTTGATGGGTGTCCCTTTTCCTCTTTGATTGCGTTTTGCTTTTCTCATGGCAGCTGTTGTCTACAGGTAGGAAGTCACAGGGCAGCAACATGTTTCTGTGTGGGACCCTCGCTACTCCTGGGCCACATTCTGGCTTTACCACATACACTGGGCCGTCTTCATATTTTCTTTTTGTCACGACATGCACTCGATCCTCCCAGTATGAGCGGAGTTTTCCTGGACCACCTCTTTCTCCACAATTCCTCACCAGCACTTTGTTTCCTGGCTGGAGATCTGCTCCATGTATTTTCCTATCATAGCCATGCTTGGCTCTTCTCTGCTCTTTCTGAACTGTTTTTGATGCCAATTCATACGCTTCCCCCTTTTTTCCACTTAGCAACAATCACTGCATGATGTTCCGCCCTCCCTTGGCTTCAAGCTGAACATTAGATCAATCGGCAGCCTTGGGTATCTCCCATACAGGAGGTAGTATAGATTTTATGTTCTATTAAATCGTTCCACCTGTCCATTTCCAGCAGGGTGATATGGGGTTATACGGGAGTATTGGATATCACAGAGTTCCTCCATCTGTGCAAACAGCTTGTTCTCAAACTCATTTCCCTGATCTTGGTGAAAAACTGTGGAGTTTGCTAGTAGATCCATGCCTGAGAACAAAGTCGCCAAAGATCTTTTCTGCTGCGGTTTTTGCAGATCTATTTTTGCAGGCATACGCTTGGGCATAGCGCGTGAAGTGGTCCATTAATACAAGGATGTATTCATAGCCACCCTTGAAGCCCTCCAGATGCAGAAAATCCACGGACACCAGTTCAAAAGGGTAAGTGGTCACTATATTTACCAGTGGTGCTCTCGTCATCTTGTTTGGATGTTTACGTTTCAAACAGCTACACACTTTGGTAACATAATGTTCCACATCTCCTTGCATGTGAGGCCAATAAAACCCCTCTCAGATGAGACTCAGTGTGTGCTCCACTCCTTAGTGTCCCATTTCCTCATGAAGCTCCTTAAGCACCAACTGGAGGTATTTTCTTGGCAGCACAATCTGGTTTAGTCCTGCTGATTGTCACCATAGTATTCCTTCTTCATCCAGACATAGCTTGCCTCTTTGCCTGTATCGAACAGTCAACCCATTGCTATGGTCTCGTCTCACTGACCTTGGCCAGCTATCTGCTATGACATACCCCTGTACTTTTCCGAGCACTGGATATTTATCTTGTGCCCCTTTCAGTTCCTCAGGTGTCACTTTTGTCATCTGTCATTCGCCTTGCTCCTGATCTGCTTCAGAACAGATTGTAGCTAGAGTGATAGGGCACATCCAAGGCTCCTCATCCTCCAGCTTCAAAAGAAGTGCCTCTGTGACAGCAGAGATAACTCTTGGACTGGCCTCCTGTGAGCAGGCCTGCATGTAACACTCCATATCCAGAAGTATCCTTGACAGTACATCAGCATCCCGGTGTATGCGGCCTGGTCTATATTTGATGGTAAAATTGTAGTCAGCCAACTCTGCTATCCATCGGTGAGTGGTGGCATTGAGCTTTGCTGTGGAAAAAACATATATCAAAGGGTTATTGTCCATATAGACCACAAAGGAGGGTGCGTAATACAGGTATTCCCAGAATCGTTCACAAACGGCCCATTTTAACGCCAGGAATTACAGTTTCCCAGAGAGCACATGACAATTCTTCTCTGGAGCCGTTAATGTGCGTGACCCATAGCCAATGACTACCAGCTTCCCTTGCTGCCTTTGACATAGTACGGCGCCAAGTCCATCTTGTGATGCATCACAATGCAGGATGAAGGGTTGTTCAAAATCAGGGTAGCCTAAAATTGGAGGGTGCAGCAAGAACTCATGTAACTGGCTGAAGACAATTTGATGTTGTTCGGTCCATGATATGGGCTGACTGGCATAAAGTTGAGCTGTTTTTCGCCCTCTTCCCCCTTTCTTCTTACTGATGATTTTAAAGCTTCCTCCCTTTTCTGGAAACCTCTCCACTGTTCATAGACAGGTTTGGCAGTCTGGGAAAAATTAGGAATATACATGCAATAGTATGACAGGAACCCCAGCAGTTGTCTCAGTTCACCCACCGTTAGGCTTACGGTCCCTTAGTGCTTGCACAGGTGCAATCTACTTGGGGTCCCTTTTGAGACTATTCCCAGGAACTTTACCTCATCCTTGAAAAGCTCACACTTCTTGGCTGTAAGCTTCACCCCATGTCTCTGGTACCGGTGTAGTACTTCTCTGACATCACAGAGATGCTCCTCAAATGTCTTACTGTGTATGAGGTTATCATCTAAGTATGGAAGGCAGGTGTCATCTCTGAGTCCCAGCAAGCATTCTTCCATACTATGCTGGAATTCAGCAGGGGCAGAGGACTGCCCGAAGGGGATCCTGACCCATTCATAAAGGCCCCAGGGTGTTATGAAAGCTGTGAAGGATCGGCTGCCCTCTTCCACAAACCACTGATGATGCGCCTTCCCCTGATCCAGGACTGAGAACCATGCACTCCCACTTAAACTGTTCAGCATGTCCTGCACCCTAGGGATAGGGTGACAGTCTGGGATGGATTTGCAGTTGAGCTCCCGGTAGTCTATACAGAGGTGTAGACTGCCATCTTTCTTCCTTACACAAACTATTGGGGACGCATAAGAGGAGCGAGACTTCTGAATCCATCCTTTATTCAAGAGGTCTTTCAAGTATTCTTTCACCTCCTTATGTAATGGTTTTGGCACAGAGACATAAGTACGTTTTACTGGAGTCATGTCACTCAGTCTGATTTTCAATTGTAGTGATGGGATTCACCCCACATCATCCTCATCCTTTGCAAATGTTTCACATTCTTCACTCAGTATCTGCTGAACTTTCCTCTGCTGCTCTGGTGTAAGATGATCAAGTAGCACTGGTGGGTCCCACAACTTTCTGCTAGCATCATGGCCTATGTCATCAATGCTGTGCACACTTGTCACACCCTTACATTCCATGTCCACTACTCCTGCCACCACACTGGAATTCCAGCCTGATGTCACTATAGCCAGTTGGGTGTCTGCTGGATACATGTCTCTGACATGCTGTACACGTCCTAGAATTGTGCAGGGAGCCAGCATGATGTCTGCCTTGCTGATGTTGTTAACAGGGATCTGTACTTGTAAGCTCCCCCTCTGAAGGCTAATTACCAACCTGGCTACATTCAGTCCTTCAGGCTACTGTGGGATATCTTCTGGTTCAAACAGGACTACCTGTTTTGCCACCAGCGGAGCAGCCCTCACATTACATTGCATTGCTGCCACTACTGTAGTAATCTGTCCAACCTTTATTATTCCCTCTCTTTCAACTTGGTCCCCATTCTGCATCATTTGGATGAGTGCAACATTTTTTTTCTGGTAAAACAAAAAAGCTTCCTCTACCACTTCTGGGACCACATCAGGGTTCTGCTCCATTTCCTTTGTCACAAGCTGCTGAATAACATTGTAGCCAATGATTGGAGACTGCCCCACACCTTGCTAATTTGAGACAAGCACTGGCACCAGGAGTTCGACCTCAGCCCCTCTTTTTGGCTCCAGTTGGAGTTTCAGCTCCACCCATCCAGAGAAGAGGATATCAGTTTGGTTTGCTGCTCGGCCAATGAGGGTTTCACCTTCATCCAACAGTTCACTCAGGCTGCGCGTCTGTAAAGCAGGTATTCTTCCATTCGTCATTGATGATGGTCACCTGAGATCCAGTGTCTCAGAGCACCTGCACTGGAACACCTTCAAAGAAGCAGTCTACCATGCATCTTGGACTCTAGGATTGCTCCGTTTTTCCTCTTTGCTCAAGTTCTGCTTCCAGTTGTTTAATTCTTTGCTGCAGGAGCTCATTCTTTGCTGCAGAGATTTTGAAATCTCTCCTCAGTGACTTCAGGGGCAAAACCAATAAATACTTGCTGTTCAATGGATCTATTTCGTCCTGCTTCATCCTCATTTCTTTGTATTTTCTCCATCACTGTATTTCCAGCATGCACATCAGGATAACTTTGATGTAAATCCAACTCATTCGCTACATCGTTTTCTGTCTGGGAAAGATCTGTTACATGTTTATGGCCGCCGCCATTTTCCTCTTTTGCTCTCTCAATCTGCGCCTCAATGAAAGACAGCAGTGAACACATATAGTGCTTTGCTACTTCTTCTGCCTCGTTGTCAAGTACAGCATCGACAGACTCGGTGCATCTCTTAATAAGTGCGCGCTTAGTAGGGACATTCCCGGTAGGGACTTTGTTACCATCACATACCTCCTTCACTTGATCAAGCCGCAGCAGCCACAATCTTTCTATCATGTGTTCAGCTAGGGCTTCCAGATCCATCTTGCTGGTACGCCCACTTACTCGGCTGTGAATCTCCTCTCTCTCGCTGGCTCGCTCCATACCCTCTCATGTGATCCCTTTGACTCACACTTCTTACAAATCCCAGCGGTGCCTCCAAGTTTGTTGCATGCCGAAATAAATGAAGTTCCAAGCGTGCATAGTTTTATGGGTTTGTTTAATCTCTTTCTCTTTTGTCTGCATACATCACCGAAGCACGTCTTCACAGCACACACGAAACTGCATACGTTCACTAACTTCACTAAACAAAAACAAATCTTATTATTCTGTTTCTAATCCTCGCTTGCACATTTTCTTCTGCTAGAGCCCTCTATAGTCAGGTGGATAGAATATCATGCCTTCTTGTGCATTGATCACAGCAGATGAAGCAGTTTTATTTATTTGCACCATCAGATTTTGTACATTAACCCCATATTGAAATTAGAACATATAACTATCAAAATGAACTCTATAAAATAAAATAACATCTGGGGGGGTACTCTTTTCCTTAAATATTAGAAACATTACCATTACAGGTTCTGTTATTATTAGCCCCACAGTAACCTGGGCTGTAGTTGTTTGCTTTGAGCGTAGTTAGCATCTTATGAGTTGTCATGCTTCACAAGAAGAATGACAGTGATTTTGTTCTGTTTATTTAAAAAATTCTAAGAATCAATTGCATGCTTTCTTTATTAACTGCATTTCCTGCCTCAGATTGCTCAAATAAACAATTTATGTGAGCTTTATGATTCAGCTTTCTATTCTGTCAAGGTAGCAAAGGTACCATCAACATTGCTTTCAATTTACTAGGAGAACAATACAACGGCAGAATTCTTTTTTTCCTACAACTCAGCTTTGCAGAAAGTTGTCAGAGGAAAGGATCAACCATAGTCCAGCACGCCTGAAAAAAAAATTGAAACGTTAAGGCCATGCTCCACAACCCAGCAGTGGCAGCTTGAAATTGCAACTTCAATTTTTGCAGCCCAAAGGCTTAACACCTATCATTTCCTTCTGAGTGTTTATCACGAACAATCAGCATAAATGACAGTGCTTTGTGAAAATGATTTTTGTTGAGCTCCTGAAGACCTGTAGATATGGCATTTCATACCTGTGCCAGACCAAGATGACTGATAAAAGGCAAAAGCCTGGAGCTTTTTTACAACTTGGATAATGTGAGTGATCTGTAGAGTGGACAGAAAAATATTGTTTATATGTCAGTTGGCAGAACAGAAAAAGTTCGTATTTGTCACCTTAAGAACAAAAATAAACTTTGTGAAGGACTGATTGTGTGTAATGTCTGAATTAAAGAGATGAGTGCAGGTTCCAAAATAGCAATACTTCAGGTGAGAACACAGAAGAGAATAAAGTAAACTTATGTATATTCAATCATTCAACCTGTAATCTTGAGTGGGAACATTTCAGGTATAGGAAGATTATTATGATTTTCAGGATGTGATAATGAAGTTGAGAAATGGATTTATCCTACATCCTCATCAAATACAGCAGGTGTATAGGCTGAGTTTTTTCCTTCATTTTTTTTTTTTTAGCAGTGTGGCTTCTTTTAAAAGGTATCTCCAAACTTAGAGCTTCTCTTTTTCTTGTGTTTCTTTAACATTTTCTGAATAGACGGAGGGGATAAAGTAGACAACTGTTTGAATTAAAAACTTCCTGAACACTGTTTCTTCAGACACTCCAAAAATCGATCGTTAAGCAGTGGCACCCTGCAGCTACAAAACCAAGAAAGCTTGCTGTTGACATAAAACAATGAAATCCACTTGCTACAGACGGTAGCTGCTCTTATTTTCAGAGGCTGTTGCAATGTGATGTAAAGTTAACATTCTCATATCTTGGCGCTTATTAGAAATAGAAATACATATTTAAAAGAAGGAGCACCTTAGTACAACAACTGTGTTGCTATTACTGATACTGACTTAAAAACACATCATAGAGAAACCTGTCATGCATTGTCTTCATACTAGTATTTCCTTACAAGAGGTGTAATAGAAGGCAAATAGACAATATAGTACCCATTTAAAAACAAGGCATTATGTGCTCAGATGTTTACACTGATAATATCAGCCTCATGCATTAGTTTTTTTTCCTCTGGTAATTGGCTTTTCGCCTCTGGTAATTAGTGTTTTTGCCCAGATCTCCTCCAATTAGCCAAGTAAGCAATCTAGAAATAGTTAAGATAATGGTACAAAGGAAGATAAATGGGCAGTTAGAAAGAGAAGCCAAGGCCAGAGTTTCAATATTCCTTTAATATTTTACACCATACTGCCTGCGGTTCAGAACGCCAGTGTCACAGACAACATCCATATAACATTCATTCATCTTCAGTTGTTGCTTAGCCTTGGTCAGAGTCCGGAGACACAATGGCCCAGGAACACCAGACACAAAGAATCCTCTAAGGGTTGGATCATCACAAGGTATCAAGCACACACATTCACATATAAGGACAATATTAACATAGCCAATCCACCTACCGGCATGATTTAAGGAAATTACGGTATAAAACCCATGCATGCATGGGAAGAATTGTACTCCACACTCCACATAGATATTAATCCAAGCTCTGGATTGAAACAGAGACCCTGAAGCTGCACCACCATGCTATCGTTCCCTAAAGCAGACAGGCTCAATTACTCAAGAAATCAAATCAAGAAAATGTTAGTCAGTAATTAGGGACTATGCAGAATGGGTTTGTTGTAGAAACTCCTCTAAACTCACTCATTATTCAGCAGGGTGGAGCTGGAATATGGTTGAATAAGGAAATAAAGTCAATATAAATGAATTTGAAAAGGATATAAATGGCAGGTGACTGTCAATCACAAACTAATATGGAGTTCATTGTATTGGGGAATTGTGGCAGAAGGTGCCTTTTCCCTTTCAGAAAGACTAATAATAATTATTTCTTGATCCCCTGCACAGACACAATAAATGGTTTTATAGTATACTGTAATGGCTACCACATACATCTTAAATATAGATAGGGACATGCTGGTGGCTAGCAGGCCCTAAAACCTTGAACAGATTTTGCTTTAGGGAATACAAGAACCATGAACTAGGGGCTTTTGCCTCAAGAGTATTTTCTAGGTCGCTTGGCCATACTCATAAACTCAGGTGATCTGGCTGTGGGTGAAAAATCACTGGCCATTTGAAGATTGAAGAGAAATTCACCAGGGTGGATTGACCACCACTGAGAGCAGTATGGGAAACAGCCATCTCAGGGCCAAAAGCACAACTTTGTGGCCTGGTTTCTTAACTCTTTGCAACATATGAACAATCATCACTAGAAAAGGAAAAGCATATAGTAAATGGTATGACCAGTCAAGGAGCTGTGCATCATGTCCTAGCAGGCTGTACTGCTCTGACTAGGACAACTATGTGTTGGCTTGACATTGGTAAATTTACAAATGCAATCTTAACAGTGTCTATTGTCTTCTTTGACAGCACTGGCAAATGATTTTGCTTTTGCTAAACCTGAGGTTAGCCATGGATGGATCAATTAATTTCTGTTCAGTTTTATTTATGGTATATAGTGCTTTTAAGAATGTACACTGGCACCAAGTAACATTACAGAAATGGCTATATGAATTTAAATGTAATGAAAAAATATATCTGAGATGGAAAAAAACTGAGAGGAACCAGACTCAAAAGGAAACCCTCAAAAGGACACTGGATTGTGTAATTATGAATGATTACACATTCACAACTGTATACTATAAGTTAGGCAGTGCTGAATGTGTTGCTATTTGTGATTTTGAGTTTGTAATATGTAAGTCTATATATACACTATATACTTCTATATATACTTCTCTGTATATATAGTCTATATATACAGAGAAGAATCCGATGACAGAAATAAGATGTGTAGCTTGACAGACAGATGGGCAGAGACAGAGATAGAGATGACCAAAATTTCATTGTGGTACTGCAGGTGCAAGCCCTTTTAATCATTTATATATCAATGGTAATATTTTATAATGCAAAATTTGAATGGGAGCTAATGCAGTGTGAATTAGATAGCGGTGGTCGAGTCTTGCTGAATGCCTCCTTTGGCTATCCACATAGTTAATAAATCCAGGAAATCTGGTGTAGAAAAACTTTATTGGAAGGAAAACTGACTACAGGTGCAGTGCTATGTGTTAGCTGGATCAAGCTAACTTAGCAGACTCAGCAGTTAATCCTAGACTTAACTTAGACTCGGCAGTTAATGCTAGACATAGAAACTAAGAGAACTGTAACAGAGTGTGAGAAATCAAATCAGCTGTAAATCAGCTGCCTGGGGTTTTTGGAAAACCCTGTAAATATGCACACATGACCAGCTCCACCATCCTGCTTAAACATGGCTACGCTGATTGGAGAGTAAGCAGATTTTTTTAGTAAACATAGATTTTACATTTTGCACATCTATTTAACATTTTTATTATACCAAAGAAGTGCTCATGATTGGTTGAGATTTCTTGGTACATTGCATAATACGTATACTTACTTAACTGATGCTAACTATATATTGTCTGATATTTAAGTCAAAAATAAACTGATCTCATTTATTCATATTAATGAACTCAAAACATTCTCCATTTATTTTGACAAATCCTTTCTAGTTTTGCATGTTGATTGTCTCATCTGACATTTTAATAGACAAATAGAAAAAAGTTCTTACACAAAATATGTCAAGGTTGAGAGGTATGAAAATTACAGGCAGAGAGAAAAAGACAATACAGTGCATATTTGGACAGGTAAAACAGCCAAACATAATAGTAAGTGAATTAATAAATATAGGTCTATATAGGTAATGCTGACACAAATGGCTAATGCGGCCATGTTCTATAGCACTAGGCAACAAAGGTATGATCACATGAGTGGAGTCATGCAGACAGACTATGTGGCCAAAAAATTTATGCAAACCCTAGTATCACACCATTATGTGGGCCTTCCCCAATCTGTTGCATCAAAGTTATATAGAAAACACACAATTGTATAGGAAGTCTTTGCATGCTACAACATCCCAATTTCTCTTCAAAGTAACTAACAAGTTTAGCACAAACCTGTTCAATATGACAATGTCCCTTTGTGCGACATAAGTTCCATAAGGTTGCCAAGGTTAGTGTTGAAAAACTTGAGTGGGCTGCACAGAACCCTATTCACACTTTCATGAGTCATGCCACTAGTTCTCATACATTTATCTCTATGATAAATTAAATCATCTTTTAACCACATTTTCACAATTCCAAATTAAAGAAAAGAAAATGAAGCTAAGTCTTATGAATTCAATCACTTCACTTACCCTTTTAAAAATCTTTTTCAAGGAGTTTAAATTCTTCTTGATCAATAAAGACTGAAAGAATTTCAATTCATTTTCTTTTGGAACTTTTAGTATGTACTTTAATAATTTTTTCTTGGTTTGATAACACTATCTTTGTGTTTATCAAATGGTCTTAGAAATAAGTTATATGAATTAAACCTAATAAAACAATGTCATGGGGGCCACGGTGGCTTGGTGGTTAGCACATATGCCTCACACCTCCAGCGTTGGGGGTTCGATTCCTTCGCTGTGTTTGGAGTTTGCATATTCTCCCTGTGCCTCGGGGGTTTCCTCTGGGTACTCCTCCCCCGGTCCAAGGACATGCATTGTAGGTTGATCGGCATCTTTAAATTGTCTGGAGTGAATGAGAATGTGTGTGCGCCCTGCGATGGGTTGGCACTCCAGGGTGTATCCTGCCTTGATGCTCAATGATGCCTCAGATAGGCACAGGCTCCCTGTGACCCAAGAATAGATCAGATAAGCGGTAGACAATGAATGAACGTAATGTCATCATTGTGGTTTTTGTTTATTTTGCTATAAGAAATAAAGTCTAGATGTGACAAAAGGGTTTTGTCCTCCATCATTTGCCATACTATCAAATTACTTTTTTGTTCATCTCTGGAAGACACATGCTATAAAACAAGCACCACACCCCCCTACCCCAGCACACACAATGTTCTATGACCCTTAAATAGTGTCTATCAATTAAAATGCCAGTCAGTGAGCAATGGCACTCTTCTGAACAGCATGCATTTGTCATGGATGGCGTGAACATACCCTGTTGGACCACTAGGGGGCTTTCGGCAGGGGGTTTTGTTTATCTGTTCCATGTGTGTTTGTTATGACATTTAGCCCCGCCTGATCCTTAATGTGTTCCCGCCTCTGTTCACCTGTCCCTCATGTTCTACTGATTACCCCTCTTATTTATAGTGGTTTCCGTGCTCGTGGTGTTTGCTAGTCCTTGTCGTTATTGTGAGTCTTTGTTCTGTGTTTGGTTTTCTTCCCCCATGTTCCTGTGTATGAGTTCTTATTTTGAATAAACCCCTGTTCTATGTCTATCTCTGTGTATAGGTCTGCTCCCTCTCACCTGGTACCACTGGTACATCACAGCATTCACCCATTTGCATGTTTTATGTGAAGAAATAATTAATAACTTTCTTTCTTTGGCCATTCTTAGAATTTTAAGCAAATTGGGTTTAACATGTACCTGGCTCCTTTAAGCACACTAGGTTTAATGTATTCTCTGCCCATTATATACACAGCTATTAAAGATGTATTAGTAAGGCTTTAGTAAAAAAAAAAAATCTATGCACAAATAAACAGCAAACACGAATAAGTGAAAAATAAGTAAAATGTATAAAAAATATTTTAATTTTCTGTGTCTGGGTTTGTGTCTTTGTATAAATGTACATGTTAAGCATTTTACATTATTGTATATGAATATCATACAGTCTGTATTCCATTCCATTGTCTGTACTGCTTATCCAATCTATCATCGGGTAATGGGGAGCCTATTTTTTTTTTATATGTTTAAAATTAATTTTCCTGCCAATGTCAATTGCATGTTTTTAATCAAATTACATTCAGGGACATGGAAAAGGCATATTAAGGCCCTAGTATTTTCACATCTCAGTGACATTTGTTCTTTCTTTTACTTTTGCACTTGGGAGTACATTCAACATCATGTGGTGTGAAACAATTTATGTTCTCTAAGTGCACAACTGTGGCAAATTGGATTTGCAGTTTCCTCTGTGAATGTAAATCTCAATAGAGAAATATCATACAGTTTTACTTGTCACATGTAATAGATTCTGGTAAAATGTGCAACCAGCAGCTCAGTAAAATTATACAGTGTTGTGTTGTTGGCATAGTTGTTTACATTGCAAAAGAAAACTGCTATATTAATTGCAATTAATATACTGTATGTAGGGCTGTATGTAAATTACATAAGTCTATAAATAGACTGTGAAATTATTCATTCATTCATTCATTGTCTGCTGCTTATCCAAACTACACTCAGGTCACGGGGAGCCTGTGCCTATCTCAGGCGTCATAGGGCATCAAGGCAGGATACACTCTGGACGGAGTGCCAACCCATCACAGGGCACACACACACACTCTCATTCACTCACGCAATCACACACTACGGACAATTTAGAGATGCCAATCAACCTACCATGCATGTCTTTAGACTGGGGGAGGAAACCGGAGCACCCGGAGGAAACCCCCGAGGCACGGGGAGAACATACAAACTCCACACACACATGCGGGAATCGAATCCCCAACCCTGGAGGTGTGAGGCAAACGTGCTAACCACTAAGCCACCGTGCCACCCCACTGTGAAATTATATTTTATATATATTTTTTTATATATTAGTATTTAAACAAGACCATCATGAATGGTCAGGAAATTTTTGCTCAGGGAACTGACAGTCTCAATATGATAGAATCTATGTTACAACTCAAGGCATTTAGCAGATAGTTCATTTAGGCTGCTTGTCTGCTCTCTGGCCTTGGCTCTGGATTGTCGCTAATTAACTAGGTCTATTCTAAGACTATGAGTTATGCTGCAAGAAATGAGAGCAGCACTTTCCTGAGTGGACTGGATATGGTCCAAACCGTAGTAAGACAGCCTTGCCCTTAAAAACTACTCCGATTATTAATAAAGTCCAAAATTATTACAAAAGAACCACCTACAAGGCCATGTTTGCAGGCCATGACAAGGAGGTATTAGTCTGTGGCTCATGGTTACTCACAGACAGACCAGACTGTATTCTGTGTATACGGTGACATTTCATTTATTATGTCATTGAGCTGAATTGAACGTTCTTTGTGTTTTATGTTATGTTAAATAATAATATAAAATAATTAGCTTTCACAAAATGATTGTTAAACGTAACAAAAAAAATGTAAATAAAAAGTAATCCTTGAAAACTATATGATTTGAAGTCAATCAATTCTGGGTTTACATTAGTTAGTATTCTTATGCATAAATCTGCACACACTAAAGATAAGATAAAATAAAATATAAAAAAGGATAATTTTTTCTAAATGTACAGGATGTGTGTGTGTGTATTTTTGATTTGCAAATAAATCCATCAAGCTTCACGTACAAGCTCATGTACATCACCTGAGACCCCCTTATACAGTAGCTCATTGACAAGCCTTTCTTGGATTGAGGATGCTATGTTTACAGCAGCATATGGCAGTAGCATATGGGACTGGATTGTCCTCTTTGAACTGGCACACGCTGCTGACATTCTGTAGATGAGTGGAATTGGATAGTGATTTGCCAAAGCACCAAGGCACACTTTTGCACATATCTGGTCATAACAATCATTGACACAGTCTAAAAATTTGTTGCAAAGGACAACATATATTTTTTAAATAAGGGTAAGAAATCTAAATTGACAATGAATAGAACCAGAATAAAAACGAATAAACTTTCACCACATTCAGTTGAGAGTGGATTTTAAGGCCACAGTTTTCCTCCTTGCTAAGACTAAACAACTATTGAGTCAGCTTGATTTGTGTTGCACAGTAAACACAGCTGTCTGATAGCACTTCCTTTAAAGTGCTGCAACTGACTCATTTTTTGCGTGTCTTACTGTCTCCTAAGATGGGTTTCTTGCATTGCCACATTTTTGTCTCCTGCTAAAACATATAATTCCTATTCCTGCATAGCTAGACAATAGTGCAACTGCATCACCTTGCAGATGCCTGAACCATTTTCACAGAGTTAAATGGGATTTTTTGCCATCATGAAATTACCATTGCAACATTCACCTATTCAGTTAAATGGACTCAACCCTCTTTCTAATGCAAGTAATCAGCGACCTAGCATGACCTGGCAGTCAATTCATTCGTTTCAGCATACCATTTTCATTCTCTTTTCCCTTACTTACACATCTATCAGACTCATCTGGCATTCCAACAGGGTTCACCTGCAGGATTGAATGGACCATGCTTTTGTACTTAAGATCTATCTTAAAGGACTTCATTATCATTTGTCTGAGGCTACCATGGAAAAATTAAAAATTCCAATCTTCAACTGTCCAGTTTCTTTGAAACTGTGCATATGATAAGCTTCGAATTCACTCACAGGAGAGGAACCTGATCTGATCTGCTTTAGCCCATCCACCTTAAGGTTTGATGTGTTGTGCATTCTAAGATGCTTTTCTGCTCACAATGGTTGTAAATAGTGTTTATTTGAGTTGCTATAGACTTCCTGTCAGCACAAACAAGTCATTCTCCTCTGATCTCTCTCATCAACAAGGTGTTTCAGCCTGCAGATCACAGGATATTTTTGGTTTTTCATACCTTTCTGTGTAAACTCTAGAGACTGGTGTATATTAAATTCAATGGAGATCAATAGCTTTTGAAATACGCAAACCAGCTCATCTGGGAACAAGAATGTTACAATCAAAGTCACAGAGGTCAAACTTTATCCCCATTCTAGTGTTTGATGTGAAAGCTCTTGGCATGTATCTATATGATTTTATGCATTGAGCTGCTATAACATGATTGGCTGATTGGATAACTGTTTAAAGAGCAGGAATACCCTACTAACTAGGCTGTTTTGCTATGAATGTTCAAATTAAATGGACTCCACTGTAGTGTGCTACAGTGTCCGCAGGCAGGATTTTTCCACTTATTTTAGCTTGCACATGTGACATATGACATTTTCAGAATCAGAAATATGCAGGTAGGTAGAAGCACTGACAAAACTAGGCAAAAATAAAGTGAAGAATAGAAAAGGTAATACAGCTCTCCTGCATACTACAGACACCTAAACTCATAGATAAACTCATAGAACTCTGGCAAATGACTTGCTGCCTTTTTTTTAGGAAAGGATGTTCAGTTTTGTCTGCTACACAGGATAGTATTTATTCATTTGTATTTATAATAATCCCAAGCCCAGATAAAATGAGAGGGTTGCTTTAGGAAGGGCACCAGCATAAAACCTGGGTCAAATCAAAACATGCAGACCAAATGATCCGCTGTGGTGACCCTGAACAGGAAGCGGCTGAAAGACAGAACTACATATAAACATGTCATGTCAAAACATGAGACATATTCCATGGGGTTTCACCATTCTGAGATGAGATCTTTCCTCATGTCATTGCTACTGTAACAGCAACTTTGATAACAACATTATTAGTGTTTTGTCCCTCACTGTTGTAGTGTCTCACCACTGAAAAGGAGAAATCATTCATTCTGTTCGTGCAAAGTCGCTCAAAGGTTCTTCTTTTGGTTTTGCTGAAGTACAGCTAGATTACATGGGAGTATATAAGGAGTGGTGAGTGATGGGAGTATATAAGGAGTGATGAGTGACTATATCTATATATGAGTGAAATATAACCAACCCAACGACTGAGGTTAACTCTTAGTACCAGTAACCAGCTTGGATTAAATGGAAGTGTTGTGTCAGGAAGTGCATCTGGCATAAAACCTGTGACAAATCAAATATGTTGATTTGGATGATCCACTGTGGCAATCCCTAAGGATAAGAACAACATATCAGTCTCAACAAAACAGACTTTTTTATGCATACCTTTTGAAAAAAAATGCTGGTTATTAAAATATATATTTCAGGCTGTGTTTTCTTTTCCATACAGTCAGATACTGGCTTAAATGAGGTTGAGTGCATTTGGCTAATGTTGTTTATTTCAAAATGAAGACTCTACACTTGGGTTACAGCTGCCCACAACCAAATGAATACTAATGAGCTGTACAGTAGAGAATCTTTTTTCCAAATCCTAATATTCTACAAATTTAAAATGGACATAAAATAATAAATAAGTTTTAATCACATTTTATGAATTGCTAGAAAACAACAAAAAGTAGCGATTTACACATTAATCTGTCTCACAGTTTGTTTCAAGCAACTGTAATCAATAAAAATAAATCATCATAAATGTTTTCTTGTTCACTGTAGCTGGTGGGCTGTACCATAATGTCAACATATTTGGAGGTTACAGTTTTCTGTGTAGTACACCACATTGTCTTCTGAAACAAGACATTAATGACTAATGACTTCCCAGTAGCAACATTCATTTCCAAAAGTATTCTCCAGTGGACCTCTATAAGTGTTTATCATTACTTCATACTGAACAATATCCCACAGCCCACTTTGGCCTCTGCTCTCCTTTAGTTTTGTGCACCAACCTCCTGTTATCTGTGTGTGTCAAATGGGTTTGTGTCCAACACTTTCATATATAGAAATGTTCACTGGGTGATGTCTTACCACTTTAATGGTTCTATTTATGTCTTTTTGTAAGTGTGAAAGATCTGTACCTGTAGTGTTAACTAAAAATGTGGGTCTATTTTGCAGGAGCAAAAAGTACTTTGATCAATAATATCCACTGCTAGTATAGTTTCAACAGCTCTGCTTACAGAAATACATTGTTAGAAATTTGCCCAACAGTCTCTTAGACTTTTCACTTATTCAGTTGCCATTGACTTTATTCATGGCCTCCTTAAAGGTCGTGCTGTTGTGTTCTACACTAGGTTAAAAGTTTGATTCCTGCAGGCTTTTACACACTTTAATTGAATAGTTGGTCCTGCTCTGTGTGGGAAGGATAGGCATCTGTTAGCTCATGTATACAAAAGAGGGCAGTTAGTATTCTTAGATTTCAGTTATTTTAATTTCACATACTGTATGTCATCTGCATCAGAAGCTCATGACCACAGATTCTATAGGAGCAGGATGACATTAATCATAAAAACTCAGTCAAAAGGCTATCACACTTATGCTATCGGCTGCTATCTAGTGACTTATAATAACCTTGTTACAGGTAGATAGTCAACAACATTATCTACTTCTTTCACTTCTTTCTACTTCTACACAATTGCTTTTAACTATATAGTACACAGTTAAAGAGAGGAAATTATTTATGATCACACTCTCCAGTGTCACACAGATGAGGATGAGGTTCCCTTTTGAGTTTGGTTCATCTCAAGGTTTCTTCCTCATATCGTCTCAAGGAGTTTTTTCTAGCCACTGTTACCTCTGGCTTGCTCATTAAGTATAAATATAAAATAAAATTTGAAACATTATCATTTTTATTCTGAATTTTATATGCTGCTTTGAGGAAATGTCCATTGTTAAAAGCACTATGCAAATATGAAACTTACTGGTTTCACTTGATGATTTAATGTGTATAATTAGATTTAATAAATATTATTTCCTATAAGTAATAATCTTGGTAGCTACAGTGTATTATTTAAGCTGCCCCAATAACAACCCTGTCATTAAATATCTAGTCCACAGCTCCTCCCCAACACATGGAGCAGCATAAGTTATTCCTCAAAGGGCTTCTTTTAGCTGTTTTTGCAGTTCCAGCTACCATTTGTGAACAGTAGGTGTGTTATTAAATTTGGATCTAAATGGGGTTGTGAGCACACACACATTTGTACAATCGGCTTGCATTTATAAAACAGCAACCATTTAAAATTCTATTATGCTAAAAGTGGTAATTAGTTATTTCAACAGAATTTTAAAGTATGTAGAGTTGTGAATGAAGAGTTTATATTTGTCAAATGGTTGGCTTCCATTTTCATCTTGACCTACAGATACGAGCAGTCCATTGAGCACATCAATGCAGGCACATTGTGATCTAAGTACAGCTTCTAGCTGGAGCATTCTGACAAAGACACAAATTGTTATGAAGCAAAATGTTTTTATCAAAAAGCTTGTGAGGTGAAAGGTGAGTTGCATATGGAAAGGTTGTATCATACATTTAGTACAAAAGACACTTAAACACACACACACACACACACACACACACACACAAGTTTTTATACTTTTCTCCGTTACTTTCCCAATGTTTTTTTGTCTGCTTCCTTTTCCTCATCTCTCAAAAACTTTTATCACCTGTCTTCATCCAGCACCTCTCTCTCTCTCTCTCTCTCTCTCTCTCTCTCTCTCTCTCTATCTATCTATCTGTCTTCTTCCTCATTGTCCCCCTTTCAACTCATCTCTCTCTATATCTCCGGATATCTCATTTGTCTGAAACCTTTGTGGCTTTGTTTGAACCACCCTCTTCAGTATGTGACAGTCCTGTAGTACGATTAATAACATACACGCAGGCAATCACACACACACACACACACACACACACACACACACACACATATATACTGAAGTGTTCCTGTCCCTGCCTTCCCATATAAATTTCAAATGAACAGGAAATCTTATCCATATATCAAAGGCTTCATTAGTCATGCAGCATCTGGGCGTGTGTGTGTGAGAGAGAGAGAGAGAGAGAGAGAGAGAGAGAGAGCTTGTGTGAAGGAGGAAATGCAGGTCAAAATTCTCATGGCTCATTTCCCTTTAATAACATAAAGATTGCGAATTTAAAATAGTCAGGTTTACATTCGCTATTCATCTCCAAGCAAAATGACTACCATTACTGTGAACTGTCCTTAGATGCACTTGTCTGTCACTGCCAACAACAGAGATTTCAACTTGTCTAAATGTACCTGAGATAATAGCAATAATTAGCTGTAAGTACGCAGTGGTCCAGGGCTCGAAATATTTCTGAAGGTTTTGTTTTTTAGCTGTCTCCAGTTGTCAAAGTCAATAAAGAAACAGTAGCATAATCTTGATAATGTGTTGGCAAAATGTAACCTTCTTGTGGAAAACTTTGAATTCCCTGAACCAACCAGCAGTGATAACGTAATCTCAACTCACAGCAGCTTAAAAATATGACCATAGTGTTGCCCAATATGTATATAACCATCACACATTATGCTTTACTTTCTGGTTGAGATGTACTGTATGTCACAAATATTATATTAAATTATATGCTAACATTTGTCATATGTATTATATAAATATGAATGTATGAGACTAATTAGTGGTTTGTAAAATGCATACTTTAGTTCATTTTGTTCTTTTTATTTGTTTGTTTTCTTATTTAGACTACATGTAATATTGCTAGCCAAATCTATTTTCTAGTTGCAGTAATGTTAGCTACTTGGCTTTCTCTACAGTCTCCTTAATTTGATGATGCAATTTATATCATGTTATGGTGACATACTGTAGATGACTGCAGTGCAGGTAGAACAGTTTTAATGAAACTAGTCAAACAAATACATAAATTAGACAGAACAGCTTAAACCAGATCAATCAAAATAAACAGCCTGGTGTAGTTATGTGCACAAGTACAAAACTTCGCAATTTGTTTTCTGAATGAAAGTCTCTTAAAGTCTGTAGAGTTATTGTCTGTTTGTGTCTGATCAGAAGCTCGATCACTGTGAGTGGGGTAGAATGTGTGTGCTCTGGGGAATGTAGTCTGGAGCAGAGATGCCTGCAGTCCACCGTCTCTGCTGGAAAAAGGAGTTTTTTGGATTGTGGTGACATAACAATTAAACATTTTAATTAAGTTTAATGTTGTGTATATTGTGTAATGTTAATACTTAATAACATATTACATGCACAGTTGTTGTTGTCCTTCGGATGCTCTCTGTTTGGGGTCACCACAGCAGATCATCTAGTCCACATATTTTGATTTTGGCACGGGTTTTTACACCAGATGCCCTTCCTGATGCAACCCTCCTATTTTATCTGGCCTTGGGACCGGCACTGAGAGTTAACCCATTAGTAGCTGGGTTGGTTCCCTGCCTTGGACTCAAATCTGGGCCACTGAACTACCAGGTACTATATTATATAGTACCAGTCTGTCATACTGGTGTATTCTAAACCAAAATATTTTAATTCAATGATAGTATATAGTCAGTAATGTGATAAATTAACTTGGACACATTTCTCATTAAAATTATAATCATGATTATGGTCTTACCTGAGGTGTCTAAGAGTGCCAGTACATATGCTATATTTAGTCATTTTGAAATAATCCTGGTATAGACCAAAACACCAGATCTGGGTAAGGTGGTCACAGTCCTCTAATAGGGTTTGAGTGAAGTTATTTATATACCACAATTCCATGGGACTAATAAACTGTTGAAGAAAGCACATTGTCACACTTTACCAAGGAGGAGGACCGAGAGGAAGCAGGTAAGTGCAGAGTGGACTTTAATTACAAAACACACTGGTGAAAATAAAGAAACTGAAACGGCACACAAATAAAAGACACTGAAAAAACAAGCTTAACTGAATCACTGTAGTTAGAACCCTAACAAAGTCCCAAGGTGAAAAAGCACGGCAGAAGCACAGACAATAGATCCACAGAGCACAGTCAGGAAGAGAAGTCTCTGAGGAAGCAACCATAATACTAGCCAATGACTGAGTGGAGTGAGGGAGCTAAATAGTGTGCTGGTAATTGGGTGCAGGTGACAGTGCTAGAACTCCAGTGATTGGGGGCGTGGTTGAGTGGCTGTGGTCGGTGCATCCGTGACAGTGCCCCCTCCTCCACGGGCATCTCCAGACACTCGGGAACAGCGACAAGGACAACCGCGGCCCCTGGGAGTGGGACAGCCTGGGTGGCGCTGATGGAATTCCACGAGAAGCGAGGGGTTGAGGGTGTCATCCCTTCAGGACCATACCCCTCCCAGTCAACCAGATATTGGAGATGGCCGCCGCGTCACCTGGAGTTCACGACTTCCTGGACCTGGTAGATTGTGTCGTCAGTGTCGATCTTGGGTGGAGGAGGTACCTCAGGTTCTACGGACGGAGGAGGAAGAACAGAATCAGTGGACAGTTTAAGTAAAGACACGTGAAAGGTCGGTGAAATGTGGTATTGACGGGGAAGCTGAAGTTCATATGTCACATCATTTATCTGCCTCTGGATGGTGAAGGGACCTATGTAGCAAGGGCTCAGCTTCTTGCAGGGGAGCCGGAGGCGGATGTCTCAAGCAGAGAGTCACCTGGATGATAGAGAGGTGCATCACGGTGGCGGACATCCACCTGAACCTTCTGACGTCGGACTGCCCGCTGCAGATGGACGTGCGCTGATTCCCATACCCTCTCACTCTCTCTGAACCAGTGGTCTACGGTGGGTACCTCGGATGGTTCTGCTGACCACGGAAAGAGAGGTGGCTGGTACCCGAGAATGCACTGAAAGGGCGTCAGTTTGGTTGATTCTTAGCATACAGAGTTCTGCGCATACTCGGCCCAGGGGAGGTATTGGCTCCAGTCGTGCTGATGGTCATGGCAATAGGCCCTGAGGTAGCGCCCAATCTCCTGGATCTTACGTTCAGTCTGGCCATTTGTCTGTGGGTGATACCCAGAGGATAGACTCACCGACATCCCCAGCAGCTTGAAGAATCCTCGTCACACTCTGGAAATGAATTGAGGCCCTCTATCAGACACAATGTCCTCCGGAATGCCAAAATGTCTGAAGACGTTGCTGAAGAGGGCCTCCACCGTTTCCAGGGCTGTAGGTAGGCCTTTGAGCGGGATGAGTTTACAGGCCTTGGAGAAACGGTCTACGGTGATGAGGATTGTGGTGAAGCCATTAGAAACTGGTAAATCCATGGCAAAGTCAATACCCAGATGGGACCAGGGGCGGCGTGGAATAGGGAGTGGTACCAGTTTACCCTCTGGTAGATGACGTGAGGTGGAGACGGATGACATCCTCAGCCATGTTGGGCCACTAATACCGTTCCTTGAGGAGTGAGAGGGTTCGCTGCCTGCCTGGGTTCCCAGATCCTGGAGAAGCATGTACTGAGTCCAGAAGGGAAAGACGTAGGGATGTTGGCACATATACTTTACCATTTGGACCTCCTGGCGGAGCAGGTTCCTCTTCAGTGGCAGCATGAATATCATCGTCCAGCGACCAGGTGATGGGACACACAAACAGGTCTGGAGGGAGTATGGGTTCCGGTTCTTCTGGCATTGGGTCTGGGGAATGGATTCTAGAAAGATCGTCGGCCTTGGTGTTTTTATTTCCAGGATGGTAGGTGACACAGAAGTTGAATCGGGTAAAAAACAGCGCCCACCAGGCTTGTCTTGGGTTCAGGTGTTTAGTTTCCCTGAGATACTGCAGGTTTTTATGATCCGTGATGACTTCAAATGGATGATTCGCTCCCTCCAGCCAGTGCCGCCACTCTTCTAAGGCCAATTTTATGGCTAACAGTTCACGGTTCCCGATATCATAGTTATGCTCCGCCGGGGATAACTTCTTGGAGAGGTAGGCACATGGGGGGAGTACTGGGGTTTCACCTCTCCGTTGGGACAAGACTGCTCCCAATCCTAGTGCAGAAGCATTCACTTCTACAACAAAAAGCCGGGTTGGGTCAATATGGATGAGAGTTGGGGCCGTACAAAAGGCGGCTTTCAGCTTCCAGAAGGCTTCGATAGCACCTGATGTCCAGCTGAGATTCTTGGGTTTCTTACACAGGAGGGAGGTGAGAGGAGTGGTGAGGTCACTGTACCCTGAGATGAATCGATGGTAAAAGTTTGCAAAGCCTAGAAAACGTTGCAGATACTTCACGGTGCCAGGTTGTGGCCAGCTCTTAATGGCTTCCACTTTGCCGCAATCCATCTGAATCCTCTCAGATAATATGACGTAGCCCAGAAACTGGGTAGTGGATTGGTGGAACTCACATTTCTCAAGCTTGAGGTAAAGGTGGTAATGGCGGAGTTGGTGGAGTACCTGTTTAATGTGATCTACATGATCAGAAAGATTGGGGGAGTAGATGAGAATATCATCAATGTAGACAACGACAAACCTGTGGAGCATGTCCCGGAAGATCTCATTCATAAAACTCTGAAAGACGGAGGGGGCGTTAGAGAGCCCATACAGCATGACCAGGTACTCATAGTGTCCCAATGGAGTTATGAAGGCCGTTTTCCACTCATCTCCCTGTCGGATGCGGATGAGGTTGTATGCGCTACGAAGGTCTAGCTTGGAGAAGATGTGAGCTCCGCCTAGTTCCTCCAGGGCCGCAGGTATTAGAGGTAGAGGATAAGCAAATTTTACCGTCTGGGAGTTGAGGACACGGTAGTCAATACAGGGTCAAAGCCCTCCATCCTTCTTGGCCACGAAGAAGAAGCTGGAAGCCGCCGGAGAGGTGGATGATCGAATGAACCCCTGTTGTAATGCCTCGCTGATGTACTCCTCCATGGCCTTATTCTCTGGGATTGAGAGTGGTAGACTCTTCCTTTGGGGAGCTTGGCACCAGGCAGGAGGTTGATCACATAGTCCCATGGTCGGTGTGGCGGCAGTTTTGTAGCAGCCATCTGGCCGAAGACATCCGAGTAATCTTGATACTCCCCTGGGAGGTTGGCCTGGATAGAGGACACCGGACTTTCAATTGTGTTAGACCCTAGGAGGGCCGTTTCCGGGGGCACATAGGGAGCGATTGCAGACAGTGTTGTACACAGTAGTCGCTCCACTGATCGATGCTTCCTGAAATCCACCTGATGTTCGGTTGGTGTTTAGCCAGCCAGGGGCGTCCCAGGACGACATCTACCGCTGACTCCTCCAGCACCAGCAGAGATAACGTCTCCTCGTGAAGACAGCCAATCCGTAGAGTCAATTCCGGCGTTTTCCACTGCACCAGCCCCTTGCCCAACGGCTTTCCCTGAATAGTGGTTATTCGGTAATGAGTGGGGTTTCTTTGGCGTGGTACCTTGCAGGTGGACAGCAGATGTGAGGAGAAGAAGTTCCCAGATGACCCAGAGTCAAAGAGGACTTTCACAGAGAAGGATCGAGAGGCATGGATTAACACGGCTTCATGGTAACATGGAGTAGCTATGGTAGAGCTGATATGGATAATACTCACCGTTGCGCGTGGAGGACGGGCTGGGCAGGTTTGGAGGTGGTGGTCATTTTCTCCACAGTACAGGCATAACCTTTGGTGTAAACGACGTTGGCGTTCATCGGCCGATAAGCGTTACTGGTCTGTCTGCATAGGTTCTGGTGCTGGGGAGCTGCAGGAGGATAAGGTTTCAGAAGGTGTCCCTTCTTCGATGGAGACCGCGAAGAGACGTTGTGAGATATGCTGGGCCTCCAATATGAAGAGTTCCAGTCCCATAGATTCATCATATATCGCCATCTGCTGTCGGATTTAGGCCGCGCCGGTAAGCCGATAGTAGCCCTACCTCGTTCCAGCCGCTAGAGGCCGCCAGCGTGCGGAAATGAAGGGTGTAGTCGTGAATGGCCCGATTGGCTTGCCGCAACCCGAACAGTTCGTCATGTACAGATAAGGCGGAAGTGCTCGTGCCAAACACATCCTTAAAGTGCACTAAAAAAGGGTCAAGGGATTGCATTACCGGACTTTCCGTGGTCCACATTGACTTGGCCCAGCGACGAGCTTTTCCTGACAGCAGTGAGATGATGAATGCGATCTTTGCGCGGTCTCCAGAGAATTGATGGGGAAGCATTTCGAAGTACAGCTGACACTGCATAAGGAAACCCTGACACTGACACCTCATCCAAATAAGCTGCCGGTACGACCATGGGACAGGCGGAGGCAGATGGAGTAGATGGGGTGAGTGACGATTGAAGGGCGGCATGCAGGGAAGAGACAAGTTCGGTGACTGGGTCTGGTGTGGTTGGATCTCCAGCTTCCATCTCAGTGTGACTTTTAGTCTTTAATGGGGCTAGTATTCTGTCACACTTTACCAAGGAGGAGGACCGAGAGGAAGCATGTAAGTGCAGAGTGGACTTTAATTACAAAACACACTGGTGAAAATAAAGGAACTGAAACGGTGCACGAATAAATGACACTGAAAAAACAAGCTAAACTGAATCACTGTAGTTAAAACCCTAACAAAGTCCCAAAGTGAAAAAGCACAGACGTTGGATCCAAAGAGCACAGTCAGGAAGAGAAGTCTCTGAGGAAGCAACCATAATACTAGCCAATGACTGAGTGGAGTGAGGGAGCTAAATAGTGCGCTGGTAATTGGGTGCAGGTGACAGTGCTAGAACTCCGGTGATTGGGGGGCGTGGTTGAGTGGCTGTGGTTGGTGCATCCGTGACACACATTATTTATATTTACATTATTTACTGTCCAGTGTCACTCAAATGAGGATGGGTTCCCTTCTGAGTCTGGTTTCTCTCAAGGTTTCTTCCTCATATAATCTCAGGGAGTTTTTCCTCACTACCATCGCTAACCCTCAGTCTTGCTCATTAGGGATAAATGTTAGGGATAAATAGTAACTTAACTTTAAACTTTATCATTTTATTCTGTTTCTTTACTTCTGTAAAGCTGCTTTGAAACAATACCTATTATTAAAAGCACTATACAAATAAATTGAATTGAAATTGAATTGAAAATATTTATATTATTTAAATTATATTCTAGTCATTTATTGAGTGCCATCTCCACCATGTTCTCCATGCTCCAATGCTCCATGCTGTGTGTACTGGGAAAAGGTTTGTTTACCTTTTCCCCCATGTCATTATTGTCAAGTTTTACAAGTATGCTTTCATACTACATGCATCTACATCTACAGCTACATGCTCCATAGTCAGGTTTTTTTTTTTTGTCTTTTGAGTTTGAGAATAGAAAAAGGAGCAAACAAACCAAAAGTACCAACAGGTGTGGAAGTGGTGCATGCAATCTGCACAACACTAACAAAATATTTATACAAGTGTTAACTAATATACAGATATAGGGTACATACATTATACATACTGTATCCATACAAATGAGCAGGGTTGGGGAGTAACTAGTTACATGTAACGGCGTTACACAATTTAATTATAAAATAAATGTAACAGTAATTCGTTACAGTTACTGAGAAAAAATATGTAATTAAATTACAGTTACTTATGAAAATGTTAAAGATTACAAATAGGGTTACATCTGAATATTTTCTTTAAAAAACTAGGATATGTTGAATAATATTAATGTGTTGCTAGAATTGGTTAAAGTGGTGCTATTCTGATGCTTTTGATTGGTTCTCTGGTTTGAATTCACGGCGCCAAGTATGTCAATTACGTTCATCCACATTAACGCTGAAAGCTTTAAGCTACTGCAACCTGTCTGACAGTTGGCACCATGGTGAGTGATAAAAATGTATTTCAGTGCTGGAAATTAAAAAATAATTTCATCCTGAAATCCGATAAAGGCGCAAATATAACAATTCAGTGCAAAATTTGTTTGCCAGCTGAGGAAGCATCTGCAGGTATGTAACCTAGCCTTTCTTTATTTTATAAAAGCATATTGTTTTTGTCATTATTGTGAGTGTACAGAAATAAAAACAGACCCTTTAGTTTGGAATGATATTGTCACGGGACGCTGCTACAGGTGATGGTGAGTGGAGCAGAGCTGATGCAGCCGGTTTAAAGGAAGCAGACCCAACGCGGAGTTAGACGGCGGACAGGGGTTTTATTAAATAAAAGACACAGAAGCACACGGACATACACAAAGACGAAGACTGGCAAACTAACGACGACAGACGGCCACTATAAATAAGGAACATAATTACAGACACATTAGGAACAGGTGACAGGCATGAACACATTAGGGAAAGGCACATTAGGCACGTTTGCCTCACACCTCCAGGGTTGGGGGTTCGATTCCCGCCTCCGCCATGTGTGTATGGAGTTTGCATGTTCTCCCCGTGCCTCGGGGGTTTCCTCCGGGTACTCCGGTTTCCTCCCCCGGTCCAAAGACATGCATTGTAGGTTGATTGGCATCTCTAAATTGTCCGTAGTGAGTGAATGAGTGTGTGTGTGTGTGTGTGTGCGCTCTGCGATGGGTTGGCACTCCGTCCAGGGTGTATCCTGCCTTGATGCCCAATGATGCCTGAGATAGGCACAGGCTCCCTGTGACCCGAGAATAGATCAGATAAGCGGTAATGAATGAATGAATGAATGAATGAATGAATGAATGTTTTATTAACTGTTTTATGGCCTATTTGGGTTTATGTATATGCTTTATTTCTTCAGATTATGTTTTTTTTTTCAAGGCATTGTTACTTGCCAGTGTGTCCTGTCATAGCTATGCAATGATTTGATTGAACAGTATTAAACAATTTTTGTTATGAAGTCTGATTTTGTGGTAGCTGTGCTTAAAATTAAATGAATATAATCTTAATTCAAGTGATGAAAGATTTTGAAATTCTAACAGTAAACAGAGTTGTGTACTACTGTAAGGTTAACCCTGCCTGGTATAAATGTTTGGAAATGATTTAGTTGAAAATATCCATTAGAAACTTAAAAGTAATCAAAAAGTAATCGTGTAATCAGTTACTTTACTTTTATAAAGTAATTGAAAAGTTACACTACTTATTACATTTTAAATAGGATAATTTGTAATCTGTAACCTATTACATTTCCAAAGTAACCTTCCCAACCCTGCAAATGAGCATATAAAAACATCACATACAGCTAAATTCAGCTTTTTAAGCTATAGCATAATATATTGTATATAATCACTATGTTGAACTTTGCTAAGCATTTATAATTATTGTTAAGTATTAATAAGTATTGTAAGCATTTATGTAGTTGTTGCCTGATGACATGCATATGACTCCACATAAATGATTCCACAAAGATAAGTGTAATCTTAATCTTAGCCATTGCTTTAATCAACATGGATAATGTTTGACCTGTTGTAATTGAACTGTTATTAAATATGCAAAAATGACACAAATGAAGTCCAGACTGATTTCTTTCATGTGATTATCAATTCTCTGTGGTGTCTCATGTAAATGATTTGATTATGCATGAACAGTTTGACTATAAATAATTAAAAATAGCAGGATTTTATGTACCTAAAGACCAATGTAGACCAGAGTGGGGACTGGGTTTGCGCTACTTTTTTGTACTTGGTCTTTCATGGTAAAACTGCAAGCATTTCGCCTTAGTCTGCATCATGGAATTGAGTGGTTTGGTCCTGACTGGGTCTTGACTCAGTGGACACATTTTTCTGTCCACCTCAGCAAAGCTAAACCATGCATGCTCACTTATTAGCCGGCTAAATTAAAAACATGACAATTTCATTATGAATCTGGGAACAATGGTTGAAAAAAGCAGTTAAAGATGAGGATGGGGAACATTTTAATCAAGGCATTTTATGGCTGGTAATGAGTGCCGCTCTACCACCTTCTTTAATTTAATCGAGTTGCAAATAATAGAGAAAGAAACAGCTACTGTAACAATTGTAACAGCAGGTCAGGACATTACCCCTTACTGGCAGCAGGGGTCATTCTCTCCAGAGTTCTAGTGTGACCGCTGACCCTCATTTAATGTATTTGACCTGAATGTTTTCAGTAGTTCATTCTTGCCAGTTATCTAACTGTCACGTACCGGTGGTTCCAGGCGAGGAAGAACAGACCCATATGCAGGGAAAGACGCAACAGGTTTTTATTCCAAAGTAAGAACACTCAGGAACACGAAGGGAAAAAACAAAACACAGCACAAACACTCACATTAAAGACGAGGACTAGCAACAAACACAGGCACGACAACCAATATAAATAAGGGTAATAATCAAGGGAACACAAGGGACAGGTGAACAGAGGCGGGAACAGGTGGGGCTAAAATGTCAAAACAAAACACACATGGCACAGAGAAACAAAACTCCTGCTAGAAGCCCCCTAGTGGGCCAACAGGGAACTTTTCCAACCATGACACTAACAGTGTGCGTTTTGTGTATTGTTAACAGTAGTTAGCCTTGAATGTCAAGACTGCTTGCTTGTTCATTTGAATTCTTTACATATTATTGTCTAGTTCTGTTTTCTAAAACCTGATTATACTTTGACTTTTGCTTGCTTTCATTTTGGAATTAACAAATAGTACACAAGTACTAGTACATAGGAACATATACTCCAGATACAATATCATCCATACAAATTATTCAAAAGGATCTCGAGAAAGGTAAATACAGCTCAACAGGGAATTTGTGGAGGTCGCCAGGTTTATTCACAGCAAGATGCATACAACTGAATACATGACTACAAATGATTTTGGGAAAAACATCTGGATCATAGCAAAGGTCCTACTACTCTGTTCTCAGTGAAGTAATGTACCAGGAAATATGGTAGCTCCCAAGACCATGCAATCCTTACATTTGTCACAGACACGCCAGGCTCCAACGAAGACCAATCACAGCACACTCACTCACCCGAATACTAACCACACACACCTGCACGCTATCACCAGCTTAATCACCATCTCCATCACCTCCCATATGAAAGACACGCACACACACCACTCACCGTGCGGTCTCGTTTTAGACTGAAGGACTCACTCTGTAAGCTGAGACGTATTCTCCGCTCCAGCATTCTGTGTTTCTCCGCATCTCGTGTCTCCCTGTGTGTGTGTGTGTGTGTGTGTGTGTTCGTCTCCTACCTCCAGTTCTGCTCCCGTTCCTGCCATCCCATCCAGCTCCTCCTCAGCATTCAGCTAAGGGCAGTATCACTCTCTCACTGTCATTCATCTCCATTTCATTCATCTCCGACAGTTTCATTCTGCTGCTTGGTCCAATAAACATACGAACTGTGAATCTCTGTCTTCGTGCCTTCTGTCCCGTAACAGAAGACCGGACCAACAGCATGGACCCAAGCAGCAGTCCACCAGACCCACTCCGCGATCTGGTCGCTGCCTTGCAGCAGGCTCTTGCCGCGCTTCTGGCTCCCGCTCCGACACCACCCGCTACTACTTCCGTAAACACCGTCACCACTTCTTCTGCGCCTCTGTATTCCAGTCCCATGGCCCAACCAGCGCCCTACTCTGGCTCGGTGGAGGATTGCAATGGGTTCATACTGCAATGCTCCCTGGTCCTGGAGATGCAACCACACCTGTACCCTACTGAGCGATCCAAGGTGACGTTTATCATCTCACAGCTGCGAGGGCCAGGCTCGTCTCTGGGCCGAGTCCCTCTGGTCCCAGAATTCCCCCATAACACAGTCCTACTCTGCATTCAAGGAGCACTTCAAGGAGGTGTTTGGGAAACCCTCCTGGGACTCGTCGGTTGGAGAAGAGCTCTGCAGACTCAGACAAGGCAAACTGACGGTTCCAGAATATGCTCTTCAGTTTAGGACTTTGGCCGCTAAAAGCGGCTGGAACGAGCAAGCTCTCCTCGCTGCCTACCGTCAGGGGCTGGATCCACAGGTGAGGTTGCATCTCGCTTCGTATGAGGACGCCATAGGGCTGGAGAGACTGATCCAACTCTCCATCCGTGTCGCCACCCGTATGCAGTCGTGTGTCGACGAACCCCAGGACCAGTCGTCACCCAACACCTGGCTCGACCAACCAGCCACCGTCAGCCCTCCAGAACCAGCTCCAGAGCCCATGCACTTGGGGACGTCTCATCTAACTCCCGCTGAGCGGCAGAGGAGGCTGACCTAGAACCTGTGCCTATACTGTGGGGCCCCGGGGCATGCTATCCCCGCGTGCCCCATTCGTCCTCCGCGTCCCATGGTGAGTACCATCTTTCCATTTCTTTCTAAGATGAAACCACTCACTATGCATGGGATCCTCACTACCACTCACACCTCTGTTTCAGTAGTCGCCCTCCTCAATTCTGGGTCAGCGGGCAACTTCATCACGGGCCCCCTCTGCCGCCAGCTCGGGCTCCGGACCAAGGCCACGGCAACCCCATACCAGATACAATCCATCACCAGAAAGCCCGTAAGTCGCTGGCAAGTCAGCCGTAGCGCCGGTCCATACTGCTTCAGGTCGGCGTGCTTCATGTGGAGGAAATCACCTTACTGGTTCTGGAGGAGTCCACGGCTGACGTCATTCTAGGGTGCCCATGGCTGGAGCAGCACAACCCTATCCTCTCTTGGACGACCGGCGAAGTCCTGAGGTGGGGCGACTCCTGTTTCCCTGGTCGTTTTCCTGACCTGCCCGCTCTGCACTCCCCGATCCCGTCTCCTCTCCACGTCCAGGCCACCTCCATAGAAAGCCCGTTTGTGAACCGACCCCTGGAGATCCCAACCTGCTACGCCCCCTTCAGTGACATCTTCTGCCCCAAGAGAGCGTCTAAGCTGCCTTCACACCGGCCATGGGACTGCGCTATTGATCTGCTTCCGGGTGAACCAGTGCCCAGGGAAAGGATCTATCCCCTGTCCATCCCGGAGGAGAAGGCCATGGAGGAGTACATCAAGGAGGCCCTGGCTCAAGGTTACATCCGTCCGTCCACTTCCCCTGCTGCTTCTAGCTTCTTCTTCGTGGCCAAGAAGGACGGAGGCCTACGGCCATGCATTGATTACCGCGCTCTCAACTGGATCACTGTGAAATTCCGATACCCACTTCCTCTCGTCCCAGTGGCCCTGGAACACCTCCGAGGTGCCACTATCTTCACCAAGTTGGACCTTTGCAGCGCGTACAACCTCATCCGGACACGCGAGGGGGACGAGTGGAAGACCGCCTTCATCACACCTACCGGCCACTATGAGTACCTAGTTATGCCCTACGAACTCGCCAACGCCCCCTCTGTGTTCCAGGACTTCATCCATGAGGTTCTCCGGGTGTTTCTCCACAGGTTTGTCCTGGTCTACATCGACAACATCCTGATCTACTCCCAGAACTTGGGAACTCCTAGAACACCTGAGGAAGTTCCAACTATTTCTCAAAGCGGAGAAGTGTTCCTTCCACCAACCCTCAGTGCAGTTCCTTGGGTACAAGATTGACAGTAGTGGCATCCAGATGGACGAGGGGAAGATAACCGCCACCAGAAACTGGCCAGCACCCACTACGGTAAAGGAGCTCCAATGGTTCCTCGGGTTCGCAAATTTCTACAGGCGGTTTATTCAAAACTACAGCAGCATCGCCAACCCTCTAACCAGCCTACTCCGGAACAAACCCAAATCACTAGCCTGGTCTCCGTCCACAGAAGAAGCATTCAATACCCTCAAGAAGGCTTTCACCACCGCTCCTCTCCTGATTTCACCCTGACCCCGACAAACCCTTCATCGTGGAGGTGGATGCATCCACGACAGGAGTAGGAGCGGTCCTTTCTCAGCAGCAGGGGAATCTGAGCCGCCTCCATCCATGCGCCTTCTTCTCCCGTAAGCTCAACCCGGCAGAGAGAAACTATGACATCGGCAATCGAGAACTGCTGGCGGTCAAGCTAGCCCTCGAGGAGTGGAGGCACTGGCTGAAGGGAGCCAAGCATTTGTTTCTAGTTCTCACAGACCATAAGAACTTGGAATACCTTCGAGCCGCCAAGAGGCTCAACCCCCGACAAGCTTGCAGGGATGTGAGGAGTGCACTATGTCTAAGGACCCACGCCATCTACCATCAGGAAAGCTCCTTTCTCTGCCCGTTCCTAACCGCCCATGGTCACACCTGGGGGTCGACTTCATCACAGATCTGCCGACTTCCAGGAGTCACACCTGCATCTTCGTGGTAGTCGACAGATTCTCCAAGTCATGCCGCCTACTGCCATTGAAGGGACCCCCCACAGCTCTGGAGGCAGCAGAACTAATGTTTAACCATGGCTTCAGGTACTTCAGCATTCCTGAGGACATCGTTTCTGACCGAGGCCCTCAGTTCGTCTCCAGTGTCTGGAGAGCGTTCTTCACATGCCTGGGTGTGGCCGTCAATCTGTCGTCTGGGTACCACCCTCAAACTAACAGACGGAAAGAAAGATCCAGGAGATCAGCCGCTACCCCCGTATCTTCTGTCACGGCCACCAGGACTCATGGAGCCAGTACCTGGGTTGGGCCGAGTACGCACAGAATTCCCTTCGTCAACCTTCCACCGGCCTGACTCCCTTTCAGTGCGTACTCGGCCACCAACCACCACTATTCCCCTGGTCAGGTGAGCCGTCGGACGTACCGGAGGTCGATCGCTGGTTTCGCCAGAGCGAGAGAGTCTGGGACTCAGCGCACCATCAGCTGCAACATGCCCTGCGTCGGCGTAGACGGACAGCCGACCTTCGGCGGTCCGACGCACCTGCCTATCAAACAGGGCAGAAGGTTTGGCTGTCGACCAAGGACATCCGTCTACATCTACCCTGCCGCAAGCTGAGCCCCAGGTTCATTGGCCCATTCACCATTTTGAAGCAGATCAACCCGGTCACGTACAAGCTCCAGCTACCACCAGGGTACCGCATTCACCCCACATTTCATGTGTCACTCCTTAAACTTCACCATCCCTCTGTTTTTCCCTCCACAGAGCCTGGCGACGGAGCAGCCAAACCCTCCCTCCCACTCCTACTGGACAACGGAACCGCCTACGAGGTGAAAGAGATCCTGGACTCCCGGTGCCGTGGCAGTCAACTCGAGTATCTAGTGGACTGGGAGGGCTACAGCCCGGAGGAACGCTCATGGGTTCCTCGTGATGACATCCTCGACCCCAATCTTCTGGAAACCTTCCACGCGGCGCACCCCCACAGACCTGCCCCTTGCAGAAGAGGTAGACTACCACGACGTCGGGGGCCGTGGCCCTCAGGAGCGAGCCGTAGGGAGGGGGTAATATCACAGACACGCCAGGCTCCAACGAAGACCGATCACAGCGCACTCACTCACCCGAATACTAACCACACACACCTGCACGCTATCACCAGCTTAATCACCATCTCCATCACCTCCCATATAAAAGACACACACACCACTCACCATCCGGTCTCGTTTTAGACTGAAGGACTCACTCTGTAAGCCGAGACGTATTCTCTGCTCCAGCATTCTGTGTTTCTCCGCATCCCGTTTGTGTGTGTGTGTGTGTAGGTGTGTGTAGGTGTGTGTGGGTGTGTGTGGGTGTGTGTTTGTAGGTGTGTGTGTGTGTGTGTGTGTGTGTGTTCGTCTCCTACCTCCAGTTCTGCTCCCGTTCCTGCCATCCCATCCAGCTCCTCCTCAGCATTCAGCTAAGGGCAGTATCTCTATCTCTATCTCTATCTCTATCTCTATCTCTATCTCTCTCTCTCTCTCTCTCTCTCTCATTCATCTCCATTTCATTCATCTCTGACAGTTTCATTCTGCTGCTTGGTCCAATAAACATACGAACTGTGAATCTCTGTCTCCGTGCCTTCTGTCCCGTAACAACATTAAATGACAGACTTTTAATTTTGTACTTGGTTAATATGCTGCTGAAGCTGTGTCATCTCCAAACACGGACATGACATTCATATTAATGTCTAAAGATGCTGAATTTCTGCTTTTGCAGCGATACATACTGCACTACATGTTAATGACTTAAAGATGATATGATACTGACAGTTGTTTAAGGTCTTGCTACTTATTTATAAGTATTAATAAAGAGCTTGCATGACTAATTACTGATGCTGCTGTATTGCACTCTACTTTTATATTATTGAAATTATGTTACTATATACTGTATTACTTTCCAAAGCACAATTTTACTCAACCATAATTGCCATTCAGATGGAAGTTAGTTATTATAAGGATGCTCCAATTAAAGCAATATCATAAGATTAGTTTGAGAAAACACCAGAGTGAGTTCTAACATCATAATTAGTTTGTGGGGATCCGATTTACATAATATGATACGTACTGCATGTTTTGCTATTTATACTCCTCATTACTACAGTAGATACATCATGTCCAAGTAACCAAGATTTCAAAGTGCTTTCCTCTGCCTTTCATTTTTAGAAATTCTTTACAAAGAATGATAGGAAGAACAAAATTAGGCTCAAAATGTGCCATCATTTTCAACATGAGATCAATACTCAGTGTCCACTCAGCTGCAGAAAATTGTTAGTGGGTCCCCCAGTGAGATGCCAGCTCATTCATCTCAATATTTTTTTTTGACCATGCTAATGGTTGTGCTCTGATGGACTTGTCAATCTTACCCACCTACAAACTGTTCTACGCAGTAGGTTGCAGCCCATTAGGGAGACATTACTTCACTTACACTCTACTTCTGCAGTCACTCTAACAAATGAAATAATATTCTTTCTGTCTCTCTCTCTTTCTCTCTCTCTCTTTCTCTCTCTCTCTCTCTCTCTCTCTCTCTCTCTCTCTCTATTAGTTATTATTAGTTATTTACACAAAACCTGTGGTTCAATTGTTTGTCATTTGTACATTGATTGGAAAATTTGCACTTAGTCAATTTACTACTAGTTTCTCTTCAAAGGTATTTTGGGGGAAAAGTCTAAAAAGTCTATAAAAAATGTACATTGTTATGTTTACTACACCTGCTATTGTATTTCATGCTGTCACATCACACCAGGGAAATGTACAATTCTGAACAGGCTAATAGGGGGTAAATTGTTATTATTTTGTGTCATGTAGCTTCTGAAAGATTTCTGAAAATCTTTAAAAAAAATAATAGCAATTTACACCGATAATCCTATTCAAATGTTTATACCCCCTGGTTCTTAAATTAACATGTTGCTTTCTTGAGCATTTCTTGAATGTTTGCACCTTTTGTAATAGTTGTGTAAGAGTCTCTCAGTTGTCCTCAGTGTAAAAAGTATCAAAATTATATAGGTTCTGTTGAAATTCCTTCTGATAGGGCTCAAAAATTAGTAAAGAATGTGTAGGACTGAAAAACTCTAGGCAGTTTAACTGCTCAGGATTTGAGTAAATTTGAGTAAATTCCATTATTATTTTGTTTGTGGACTATCTGCAAATATCTGTTATGTGAAATAGCTTATTCAGGGCAGAACTAAATGAAAAACAAACTGTAGTTTATAAGCTGCCTCTTATTTCTTTTAAATTACTAACATTTTGCCGATTCTGCAAGTACTAGTTAACTATTTAACTTTACTGCAATGTCCTTTGCTGTTTTTGCACCCAATTTTCCTCTTTGGGATCAATAAAGTCCATCCATCCATCCATCCATCCATCCATCCATCCAACTATCCATCATTATCATTATGTATTATTAATGTATTAATATTAATTCGTAAATGTATTTTAATATTATTTTTATTGGTAAAACGATCTATTCATCATATCTAATATTAGTATCTATCTAATAATTAGTAATACTTAACTTTATTCCAGAATCAGTAATCCAAACAAGACTGAGCTTCCAGCATGCCTGCTGGCTGCAAGTTTCACATTTGGGGGATGTTAAAAATCATTAAGCAACTTAATCTAAAATGAATTGCTACATAAGCCCCCTGAACTGGGAGTTTCAAAAGGCATGCCTAAATTTGAAAATGCATCCTTCAACCGTACCATAATTGTTTGTCTCCTCCTGAGGACTACTGCATGCAAACGGGACCCACATGCTTCTGTCGCCATTGTGATGCTTCATGTGGCCAGAAATTGAATAAAATTTGGGCAACATGAATAACAAATCAAAAATATCTTTAAATGCAGTTAGTTTAACAATGATTTTAAAGTCAGAACTACATTTATAATGATATGTAGTCTTTGAGGTGTTGCCAGATGTATGAGTCTATGAAAGGTTAGAGATACCTCAAGAGAAATATACACATGGAATCAGAATGCTCTCCTCATGCTGGATTAACCCACTGGCTATATTTATGGAGTAAAGCTGAGCCAATAATGCCAGATCAAGTAAAAAAAAAATAATAATAATTCAAATCTTGGACACTGGATTATGTGGATTCAAGGACCCCAGTTGCAAAAGTTCTCAAATGGTCAATTTGAACATTCTTAAATATCTGTAGAGAGTAGGTTAATTTGTTGTTGATGCATTTTACTTCCATGGACCTCCTTCTAAACCATGTGGTTGGGTTGCATTTTGCTTTGAATGAAAGCATCTGGTAAAAATGCTAAAAAGTTAAAAGGTGAACGATTATAAAAGGAGTTTAAGACAAAAACATAAACTGCAATACTAGTCCATTCAAAAAGGAGGCGCTGCTCCCCCTAACCCTTTTATCTCCACACTTTCATCGCATTTTACCCCTCCTCCTTTAGTCTACACCCCATCATGCTGCCTCTTGCTTAGTTTGCCCTTCCTTCTAATCTGTGCCTGTGTGTGTGCATACACACTCGTCACATTGAACGTATTAAATGGGAAACATGTTTGGAGTCTTCAGGAAAGAAAGGAGGAATGAAGATTGCTCCACATGAGAGCCCAAGGAAACTTTCCAAACTTTTCACAACTTTTATTTCTATTACCTGCATGTGAGTCTGTGGAGCTTCTTTTGTATTCCTGAAAAAAGACACTGTTGAACTGCATGGCACTGCTCATTTATAATGTAATGCATGTTATTTACTTATAGTCTTGTCACTGATTCAAACATTGTGGGTAAATGCTCAAGCATGCATGCCTGTACATCTGAGGGTGTGTTTGTACTAATAAATATGCTGTTAATAATCAGACATTAAGTTTTATGTGCTTGAGGCAGGCTTTATTTATCTTTTCCTTTTTCCATTTCTTGTGTCCACTAAATCGCTTCATTTATTCATTTACTTTACCTCATTTTACCACATTTGCTGCAGCATAAAGCATGTACTCCACTACATTTCCCTCTGTCATCTCCATCCTTTGTGTTCTATTCCTCTCATATTCATATGTTTTTGCTGGGATGGACTCCTGCCACAATGAGGAAAGCTCACCAAGTGTCTGCATGCCTAAATTTGAAAATGCAGCCTTCAACCGTACCATAATTGTTTCAAACGTGTGTGGCTCTCCTCCTGAGGACTACTGCATGCAAACGGGTTCCACACGCTCCTGTCGCCATTGTGACGCTTCAGACCTCGAGACAAACCACAATGCCACCTACCTGAATGACTTCCACAGTGACGAGGAACCTACCTGGTGGCAAAGCCAGTCCATGTTCTATGGAGTCCAGTACCCCAACTCTGTCAATCTAACACTACACTTAGGTAAGACTTTTTGATAAATAAAAATATTTCTTCTTTGTTAGTCGATTCCCAGTTAGCACTGTGCACATGACATCATGATACAGTTAGAAGTAATAAATGGACACTTGTGTACTATTACATAAAGTAGATTTTGCTAAATGTTTCTAAAGGCTTCTGTTCACCGATAGCCACATTGCCATTTTGGCTGCAGGTTTCATTTCAGAAGAGCAATAAACGAGAAATATTTGCTAATCAAATGGTGAAATGAACCACTTCATGGCGTTATGAGAAGAGTGTTCGCACAGCAAAACCCCATTTAATTTAGCCATCCTATTTCTCCTACACTAAACAGTCAGCCTCAGTTTGAACCGGCTTGCTGCTATTTCGTTGAGTTTAGTGATAAGTAGAGTAGACTATCATGCCTTCTCTGATAGACAACCTAAAAAAAAAAAATTTCACAAAAAAACTTTGACATATTAAGTATTTGTTTACACTAATTATTATTAGTTATATCTAGAATTTTATCAAACTACTTTTCACATAAACTTTATTTAAGCTATATTGCTATTAGTATTTATTATAAGCAGTCATAATATTAGACTGTTTCATTCTAATGTCCCCATAATGGAAAGTTGATACTAGATGGAGATTTTCAGAGAATTTACTGCTGTTGTTTTATGTCATTCAAGATTTAGCTGCTTCCTGTGGTGATTTCCGGTGTTTATTGGATCCTGATCTTTCTAGCTCTTTGCAGTGTTGTTTCTATTTCACTAAACTAACCCATATGCTCTAAATGGCTTAATAGCACTTTTTTCAATCAATTATAAATATAAATATAATTATATTTGTTCTCTGAATATTTTAATTTCTATAGCTGAAAACATATCAATCCTTAAAATGTTTACTCTTTTTTTAAAAAAAAATTTTTTATTTAATAATCTCTTAAAATGTCACAGCAAAACTGCTGTCTGTAAAAAACATTTGCCTGTAAAGTGTTAAGCTCATACAAATTTGCAATATCATTATACCTTCCGTATAAGTGCTTGATTGCATGCTTGGTCACTTACCTGATGTCATTAAACAAAAAGGTCAACTTCGTGCTGATCAAACTGGCTGAACTGTGAGGCTTGGGAAAGTGTTGTTTTGTAATAATGTCCTTGTAATAATCATTATTGAGTCCCTTTGCGCAAGTAGTCAACATGTCAAGCCCCTTTAAGTGGCATGTCAATTATTTTTTAAAGAACTTGACAAGCTTAAAATTTCAAGCATTAACCTTAGCACCAGTGGTTAACGTGTTTGCATTACCTTGAAACATTTCAATGCCATGCACCCTAAAAAATTTACGCAGAATAAAATTTTACAGGATATAAAGGATTTCAAAATGGATTATAATGAGAGCTGGAGTCAATAGAGAGTCTCTTGAATAATATTGACTTTTTCAAAATTTTCTTAAAATAAAGACCTCTTCAATTCATGTATCTCAATCCTGAATACAGCTATCATAGGAAGTAATTACGTACTCTCTTTATTGATAAGAATCTTGTGCTTGTTATTTTATCAATTCAAGCCATTTTCCACAAAAAGAAACTCAAATTACGAAAAAGTCTGTAGACACTCAACTGCCAGCAAACCTGAGTGACTGTGTAAGAGTGGGGGAGACAGCATCCAAACATCCCAGTTCCCCAAACACTCCATGCCCGTGAACCCTCCAGATCTATACCTTTACCAGAGAAAAAATACTATTCACAAAAGACTTGATTACTAAAATTTTTCAGCCTAGATTTAACCACTGAGAATGTGTCTGAATCCCAAAAACTAATTGGAAGGCTTTTCCTATTGAAGTACTTTGTAAGAAACAGCTGTTGTAGCTTTCACTGTGTGAGGTACCAACAAATAGCCTGCACCTTTTGATTAAAGTGGGCAGATCATAAAAAGGTCTGTAGTAGTATTTTATAATCAATGCAAAATATGAGTGAGAGACAGTGGAGTGTGGATGAAAAAGGTTCTAGTTAGGCCTCTAGCTGTTGCAGTCTGGACTTACTGGAGCTAGTTTATGCAGCTACTGGAACATCCAGATAGTAAGGCATTTCAGTTATTCAACCTAGAGGTAACAAAAGTATGAACTAGCTTTCCCTGCATTGTGTAGTGATATATTTCTTATCTTATATCCTTTCAATATTTCTGTCATGAAAGAAGGCTATCCTTATAAAATGATGAAACAGAAAGGCCATCTGGAGTTACGATATAATCAGACATCTTACTTCTAGCTGCATGTGGTCCTAGTAAAAGAATGACTGCCTTGTCAGAATTAAGTAAGAGGAAGTTAATAAGTATCCAGTGTCTATTGTCCTTTACACATTACTCAAGTTTATTAAACTTGTGCCTCTTATTTGGTTTTGCAGCTGCAGCTGCTCATGATAGTTTTCACCCTTGACTGAATAATTCAACTGAATTGAAGTGTTTTTGATAAGTGCCTTTAACTGTCAATGTTACAAAGCAACTTTGTAGATATTCAGATGTAGATTTAAATTTCAGTTCCTAAATGGTGAAACAGGGAAGTCATATTATAAATCTCCCCCAGCTGTATACTATAAAGTCAAAAGCTTGAATAGTTGTGAAAGTTTAAGTGTCCGATTATTGTTACAGTGCACTATATACTGCATGTACATTTCTCTTTCATTCCTTTTGATAATAAGTGAAATGTCTAATTATACTAGCCAATACACATGTACTAAATGGGTTCTGCCTTAATTTAGATGGGTTCTGCCTTAATTTAGATGACCTGTCACACCCAGGAGTCATCATCAAGTGCCAAACATCTTTAAAGGACAAACTATACAGACTTGGAATTCTGAAAATATAAAGTTAAAGGTGTGATTTACTGCTACTCTGAAAAAGATTACGAAGATGAGTTCCCAGAAGCTTAAATGTCAACTGTTCGACAAACCCTGAATAGTACAATATTGTCTTTATAAGTAGCAATAATCCACTATAGATTTGAGATTTACTCAATGAACTGACAGCCTTGACGCTAAGACATGAATCTCTGAACAGGAAATCGTGAGAGAAAGTCTACCACGTCTATCTCTTTCATCTTAGGTTCTACTTTTTCCTTTTGATCACCGGATGGCTTCTAGTCAGGGGTCTGTGTTCAGCTCTCTCTAGCCTCCAAACCAAACAAATTACTTCCTAGGCTCAGACATGCATCAACACACACGTGTGTGAGAGATGGTAAACAAAACACTATGAGGAAGAAGACAAACACAAAAAGCAGCAGAGGTCTCGTTGCATAGATTTCAGGTCATGTCTTTCCCACACACAGACACATACAAACACACACACACACCACACACACACATATACACACGCACAAACACACACACGCCACACACACACACACACACACACACACACACACACACACACACACACACACACACACACACACACACACACACACACACACACACACAAACTTTCAAAGAATACCTCACCCATCTGGTTTTCATTGTAGTTTTCCCTCAATGACCTTCTAGAAACCAATATGAGACACAGATGCCATGTGGTGCTTTTGAAAATTTCAGACAAAGAAGCAGCGTCAAGAAGTGTCAAGCCCCTCCCCAGGCATTGTCCCAGGAACATTTGTTCAGTTGATACTCCAAAAACTCTCCAACATTATAACTTCAGGCTAGCATTTTGCATAGAAAGGTGCCAATACCTAATGTTTATTCAAAGCATTTACAAATTCTGATTCCAATTCACCGAAAGCTAAAGAACATGGGCTGTGAAGGATGACTTTGCTTCTGGTAGTGTTTCCTTCTAATATTTGACATGTAAATTCGCAAACTTCAGTCTTGTGAGCCAATAATTAATAACTGTAGTATGTTTTTTTCTGAAGAAAAAGGTGTTACAAATTATTATGGATGATTCAGCTAGATAGCCGAAGATACTAAAGATACGTTATCTTCAACATACCACAAGGACAGCCTGTAATCAAGTTATCTAGCATACAGCATGGGAAATATCTGATCTGATGTGACAGTGGCCTTTAGATTGAACATAGACAGATGTGTGTAGCTGGATGCTATCATATGATCAGTTAATCTAGGTGCTACCAAAAGGTTATTTCTTGTTGTTAGTGACAAAATAATTCAATGCAGAAAGGTCGAATGTGCTTTTGTCATTCCTTATTAATAAAATGCAGATAGGTTGTTTAATAATCACAGGGTAGAATATGCTGTTTGTCACTAATTTATAAGACTTCATGAAATGTACTTGTTTAAATCATTTCTATCTCTGGAGTGGCAGATGTGAAACTCCAGCTTCAGATGGAGCTCAGACATATTTTATGTGTTGGTGATTAAATTATTTGGCAACCAAAGATGCCCATAACAAGCAGATGGGGATGAGTTTTAGATGTTTATATATTCCCTTCTGCTTTAGATATAAAATAAACAATATTATGTTCCAGCATGTGCCACTCAGAAATACTTAGTCTGGTGGAAAGCAGACACTCACATATAGTAGCTGAGTTCCTCAAGATCTTTGCACAGACAGGGTAGTTTAGTCTACTGAATCATAAACAAGGATTAGACGCTGTGCTGCAGTAACTAGAGCTGGGTAAACTTCAAGTGCTAGATGTTGTAATCATAACACACAAGCACACGCAACTCCCAATAGAAGGTCTCATTTATCAGGCTGGATATTTATTTGTAAATTTTTTGTAGGAGCATTTACACAAGAAATGTGATCACGCAAGTCTTCCTTTGAAAAGAGTATGGATCTGTTGAGTGATCCTAAGTTTGTGTAATTCTATACATTTAAAAAAAGACTCATGTGAGCCATGATTGATCAGATTCAAATCATGTAATTGCCAATGAGTTATCCGTGCAGCATTAGACATTAGATTACGCTGTCAAGATAAACCCTTGTGTTATGTTCACTCTTTGGACTCAAAGATCAAATTAACTCAGGGACATTATTGGGGTTTTAATAGGACTACAGGGGAGGGGAAAAATAAAAACATGAAAGTCCTTTACATATATTGTCTTTATCTCAATCCCAAACAATATAGATAACATTTGTGATTAATGTTGGCAATTACTACATCATATTTCAATGAACAATGAAAGTGTCATACGTTTTTGTGGTATAGTTATAATTTGCGTAAGAAAATATACTAATAATAAATCAAGAAAAGAAATGAAAACTGATTTATCTTGAACTGATTTATCAAATATATATACAGATGATTTACAACAAACACTTTTAGAAAAAATATAAAATGGGTGTAGACACAAGTCAAAATAACTTTTAATTCTGTTTCTGAGAAATTCCTTTTATTTCCATTTTGACTTCATTTAGCAGTTTCAGCTGTCTGTGAGCTTTACCTTTATGGAATATGGAATTTTATGGGTGTCACTAAATGCAAATGAGCTGTGCAAATGACCTTGGCATTTATCAACTTACAGACATGAGTATGAAATAAATCCCACACTGAAGCCCACATTTTTCACACACTTATTTCATCTTTAAGCATTTCTACCTGTAACTAACATCCCTCCTGACGAGAACTGGACTGAAAATTTGACACTGTGGCAGACTGTGTTTTTTAAAGATTCTTACCGTATTAAAAACAAATCACTACATTAATAGAAATGCCTTATAAAGATTTTTAAATAAATATTTTTCAAATTAAAGCAAAAAATTTCTGAGACATTTTTCTATCATGGCTTCCTCCCTCTGCATCACCAAAAAAGGCCAAAGAACTGCAGAGTCACAAATAACCTTCAGGCAAGCACCGATGTTTTAGCCTGTCCGCATCCGCTTATTATTTCATTGTAGCCAAAGATGTAACTGCATACTTTATACTTTGCCTCCTTGAATGACTTGAGACCTTGCAATTATTTTTATTATAATGTTGTCCTCTGTTTATCCTGTTTAAATTTTGTTTAATGTTGTTTTGTTGTGTTCCAGGCACTGACGTCTGACACAGGCGTACACGCACACACACACACACACACACACACACACACACACACACACACACACACACACACACACACACAGCAAGTACACATACAAACACACACACACACAGCAAGTACACATACAAACTTAAAGACAGCTGCATTTGTTATTTATTCATTTTTTTCCTAACTGGCTTCATGATGTGTTTACTCTGAATACTAAACACCAGCACACACACACACACACACACACACACACACGCACACACACACACACACACAAAAAAAAAAAATTTACATTTCTGTCATCTTTCCTTTTTGACAATGTGTTCTCTTTTTTCATTCACTATTTTAGTTCATTTTCTTGGTACTTTGAGCGGAAAAAGAGTGATAGATTAAATAATACATCGTTTATGCAGTCATCACACCTCCAGCTCTATTTCACATACACCTTCTCAATTGCTGCTGATGACATGTTCCGGATGTATCAGTGATAAATATATGTGTAATGAAGATCAAATCTAGGGTGTGATTCACTCTCTGGAATTACCTGCTACAAATGTCACTGATAGGCATGAAACAATTACTATTCTGTCTATGCTTTTGTACTTGGCTCAAGCAAAAAGTGATCCACCTTAAGACATTTGTTAATAGATCCTGATTAGTGCTGGTAATTTCAATTCAGCCCAGTGACTCAAATGTTTTCATGCGATACTTTCCGCAAGTTACAGTGAGTGTCAGAGAGTGTCTTTATAGATATTGAGTAAGTCATTGCTTCATTCACTCAATACATTCATTTTTAAAATGCCACATTTTAATAGACAACATTTAGTATTATGATATCTTGAAATTAGCATGTTCAGTCGTCAAAGTAAAAGATGAGGTGAATTTATTTTCAAGAATGGGTTAGGTAGTCATGAATGAGTACACAAATGTAATTAGAAGAAGAATTCTAAACATTTTTACATACATGTGTATAGTAGTTTTCATCCATCCATCTATCCATCCATTCTGCTGGGTCACAGGGAGCCTGTAGTCTATCCCTGAAGACCCAGGGTACACCCTGGGCAGGATGCAAGTTTAAACATTCTTGTATAGTTTATGCTATTGTAACAGGGGCCAGTGGTAGGTGCTGTGCAGGTAAACCTCACTCCTCTGATTTCAAGAGGTGCACTGGCGACTGATGCTAGTGGCTGCAGTCTTTAGCCTCCTTGTTAGTGCGCCCGCCTCCCATGCCGGAGATGCAGGTTCGAGATCCACGTGGAGCAGTTGCGAGTAGGACCCGGGGGGGTTACACTATGAACACACACACACAAGGTTCTTTTCAGTTTTCAGCATTTTTTCAAATGCACTGTTTCTCTTGTTGAAGGCGAGGCACACTGAAGGAACAACATCAGTGAGTCAGCAGATTCTCGTTCATTCACATTCCAACTAGTGATATACTCCTTCACACCTATACTCTGCTTTCTAATTGGGATGCATTATATACAGATATAAAACTTACATTCTCTTTATAGCATGTCTCCTGCCCCTTCTCTTGTTGATTCATTCATTTCATTCATGACCAACAAGTACCAGTTCAACCAAATCATTCACAATGTAGTTGCTTCAGTCCATGATGAGCCATATGTTCCCCTTTTTTACAGAATAAAACCTCTCTCATTTAGACTCAACCCCAAGTCTCATTCAGTAAGAGGCGTATTCTCTCAATGCATCCGAATAATGACATTAGTCATCAAAGCTTCAAAGCTCGCAGTCTAGTGCAGTCAGGAAAAAGCTGTCAAAATACACAGGTGGGACTTATGTGAATGAGAAATATGATTTAGTACATGAAAGTGATGTCTTGATCTGCCCAAACAGATCATCCGAAATGCCAGGCAAACACATGGTCAAGAAAACAGGCAGCAGTCAGTGATATAACAAATCCAACACAGTATTCCAAAAAGCGAAAAACAAAACACAGGTCAGAACACAGAAATGGCAATCACAAAGAGAAAACAATGAACGGCTCGGTATGTAGCTAGCACTAACAATACTTTGTGCTGAGTGTTGGTGTGAGCTGTATTTTGAAGGGAAATACCGACCCTGGAGCGACATCAATATTTAAGTGAAGGCTCTCTCTGTGGCTGGGAGGTGGCGTTGCTGATGAAGTCATGACAGGATATTGTCAGAGGGCATTTTTTTCACTTGCTGTTCCCCATATTATGTCTGAGCTGGGGACAGAAGGATTTTAATGCTACAATAACGCAGAACAACTTACAGGAACACTTAAAATTTACTGTGCTCCCTTTGAAAATTCAATTTATGGCACTTGTAAATAATTTTGAGTACAGCCATATTTTAAGTTGCTTCTGCAATATTTATGTTTACCAACTATATTTTATTTATTTTATTTTATTTTATTTATTTGCTTTAAATTTGTGTTGTGCTCTGAGAATTTTGATGGAGAAGTATAGGGATGGTCAGAGGGAGTTGCACTGTGTGTTTGTAGACTTGGAGAAAGTGTATGACAGGGTGCCAAGAGAAGAGCTGTGGTACTGTATGAGGAAGTCAGGAGTAGCAGAGAAGTATGTCAGAGTGGTGCAGGACATGTATGAGAGGAGCAGGACAGTGGTGAGGTGTGCTGTAGGTCAGACAGAGGAGTTCAAAGTGGAGGTGGGACTACATCAGGGATCGGCTCTGAGCCCCTTCCTGTTTGCTATAGTGATGGACCAGTTGTCAGAGGAGGTCAGACAGGAGTCTTCTTGGACAATGATGTTTGCAGATGACATTGTGATCTGTAGTGAGAGCAGGGAGCAGGTGGAGGAAAACCTGGAGAGGTGGAGGTTTGAGCTGGAGAGAAGAGGAATGAAGGTCAGCTGTAGTAAGACTGAGTACATGTGTGTGAATGAAAGGGAGGGATGTGGAACAGTAAGGTTACAGGGTGAAGAGGTGAAGAAGGTACAGGAGTTTAAGTACTTGGGGTCAACAGTCCAGAGTAATGGAGAGTGTGGGAAAGAGGTGAAGAAGCGAGTGCAGGCAGATTGGAATGGGTGGAGAAAGGCGTCGGGAGTTCTGTGTGATAGGAAAATATCAGCGAGAATCAAGGGGAAGGTGTATAGGACAGTGGTGAGACCGGCCATGCTGTATGGTTTAGAGACAGTGTCACTGAGGAAGAGACAGGAGTCAGAGCTAGAGGTAGCAGAGCTGAAGATGTTGAGGTTCTCTTTGGGAATGACAAGATTGGACAGGATTAGGAACAAGTACATCAGAGGGACAGCTCATGTTGGACGTTTGGGGGACAAAGTTAGGGAGGCCAGATTAAGATGGTTTGGACATGTTCAGAGGAGGGAGAGTGAGTATATTGGTAGGAGAATGTTGGACATGGAGCTGCCAGGCAGGAGGCAAAGAGGAAGGCCAAAGAGGAGATATATGGATGGAATTAATGAGGATATGAAGCTAGTGGGTACAAGTGTTGAGGATGCAGAAGATAGGGATAGGTGGAGAGAGATGATTCGCTGTGGCGACCCCTGAAGGGAAAAGCCGAAAGAAGAAGAAGAAGAAATTTGTGTTGTGTTAATTTCCTTCTTGGAAAGAAATAATGGTCACTTACTTGCTTACTTATTTACTTACTCACTTGTAATGTGTTGCTGCCTGCCTGTGTTATGATCCCTATAACATGCTTCTTATCCTGATGTCCTTTGATATAAATAGTATCCTATTTATACCCCTAAAAAAACTCCTTTGTTTCAACAACGTGTCTCATGTGAATTAATGGTCCAGACAACATTCATGCATGCTGAAATGACCCGAAATGTGGCTTCGAACTTGAGTCTGCTTAACAGTTACCATGATCTACATTCCTATCCCATCTGTAGCACCTCCCAAAAGATATGTTCTGCCCACCCAGATTTAGGAAATGGAGACAGAAATGTTTTATTTACAGTTCTTGCATGGATAACAATAACACTTTGTGAAGTCTGGGAAAATAAACCAAAATGTGTTAGCAGTGCAGCTTATAAGTGCAGATGTTCTGTTAATCTTAGAAGAGATTTATTTACAGAGAGGCAGGTCCGTTCTTACAGGGTTCTAGTTATGAGGCTAAATGAATAATTTAAGTGTGATGAAATTAATGTAAGTTTTATGACTGGAATCTAAAAATATAAAAAGACAGTACAGAGTAATTATTAAAAATTATTAAAAATTATTAAATCAGACACTTGCATTGTCTGCTGATATAATTTGAATTTTTCATCTTTTTCTTCTATATCATTTTATAGATTTTTTTTGCCATTCCGACCTGGTGTTATTTCTTATTTTCTTTTTTTTTACTCCTTTTTGCCCATTTCTTTCACATCCTTGTAAAATCCAATCTTTCAGAGAGCTCTGTCGTTTCAGGCGTTTTCTGTGAACATATAAAAAATTAATTCATGACATTTTTTTAAAGGTTTAGAAAAGAGAGAGTGATAATCCTGTCAATTTTGTAATATCACTGATTTGACCTACATGACCCTCTTACATGATGATGTTATGCGAGTTACACCCTCACAGAATGTAGCAATGACCCACACAGAGAAGTCATATATTATTTTATTGAGCCGGGAACCTTGGATCTTTTCAGGACAGAATGGTCGCCTGATGTTTCAAAGCAGTTTAAGTTGCTAGTCATAGAGCGTCTACTGCTCACAACCATTTCATCCCAATAGCCACTTACTTGTTGGAAAATCATCATCAGTGTTTGATCAGCAGATCAAGCAGATTCAACATCAAAATGCAAGAACCAAATCCATTCTAATGCAAGAAAAATAAAAGAAAGGATATTAATCTTTATAATTAACATGTCGTCTTCAGTGGCCTCCAAGGTTTAGTTATGCCTTACTCCATTACCCACAATGACTACCTGCTCATAATAATGTCAGTGGGAATTAGCCTTCACTTCATTTCTACCTAAAGACACAATGCAGGAACATTATAGTATTTTACAACCAGATTAAGTTCCAAATGTTTGATGCTAATACTATCTAACACCATCATGCTTTTAGATTTCTAACTAGCCCTGCTGAGTCTCTGGCATAATTCAGTGTAAAAATGTAATCCATCATTTGTTCTTTTCACTTCCTCTGTATATAAAATGAAATTGGACATCAATAAAAAATGGTGAATAGGAGAAAATTCATAGTATTTTTTTGTTTTTCATAGTTTTTTGGCAAAATAAATATATGGAAATCACATATCCTGTTATTCCTTATGTTTGTGATCAGTATTTTGTTTTTTTTTGTGCCTGTTTTAATGTGCCCACGTTCAGCATTGGACTTTTTTTGTCATTTCACACTCCACAGTGGTGGCTAATGGTTCATATAAAAGTAGATACTTGGGTCTTTAAGAATAATTTGTCATTTTCACAAATCTTCAAAATAAATAGTAATATCAAATCCTTTTCTGCTCTGTGAGATGCCCCAAGTGCTTGTTCATAAGCATCTAAAATTTGAAGGTGTTATCTTCAACTACTAACATTCTGTGTAAGGTTATTCAACAGAGGGAAAAACACTGGTCTCACACTGAAAGCCAACAGAGTCCTGACTAATATCAGACTTGCAGCCAGAAAATTATTTGTTTATACTGCTTGAAACTATCCAATAAATTGATTTCATGGAATGCCAGTATATTGGTTAAAAAGGGTTAAACGCCACTGTAACTGTGCTAGCAATGTCCCCCTGTTATACCAGAGTGGAAGACAGCCACAAATTTTTGATGAGAATAATAAATCAAAATTTGCACTTGAATCTCTAAACATGACATAAATATTTCACTACAAACAGATTTATATTTATATATATATTATATTTATTTATATATTATATATAAATACATATATATTTATTATATATATTTTATTTAATGTGTTTCACTGTGGACCTTTCAAGGTTTTCACAGCATATAGTGTACTTAGACAATGGCTTTTGTATTATAAAGCCACATACATGAAACATTATAGCATTAATCCCATAAAGCCCATGAATCCTGATTGGCTGGTGAAGTTGTTAATTTTATCAACAATTAAAACTGTCTACAATATTCAACACATAGGCCACCTTTTTGTATTTTGCCAAAGGAATGACACATAGATGTACAACTGAGATACACTCTGTAACTAAAAGTATTTTGACATCTTTCCTGATATGGAGATATAACAAGCCCTGCTCCATTATCACTCCATCACCAAACTATATTGCTGGCACTATGCATCTCAGTTGGTAGCATTCCCTTGGCATCCACCAAACCCTGGTTTATCCATCAGAATGCATGATTCATCACCCCAGTCCAAAATCCAGTGGCTGGGTGCTTTAGAAGCCCTGGCATTGCGAATATTGATCTTAGGATTGTGTGCAGTAGCTCAGGCCATGGAAACCCATTTGTGAAACTTCTGACATACAGTTCTTATGCTGATGTTGCTTCCAGAGGCAGTTTGGAACTGTAGTGCATGATGCAAGAGCGGAAAGGCGATTTTTATGTGCAGTAAGACACGCTTCAGCACTCTGCATCCCTCCTCTGTGAGATTGGGTGGTCTACTGCTTTGTGTCTGAAACGTTGCTCCTAGACATTTCCATTTTACAATAATAGCACTTACTTAGACCACAGATCAAGGCAGTTTCTGAAGGGCAGAAATTTCAAGAACTTACTTAAAAGTTTATAGTCAGTGAACTTTTCAGTGCAACCCATTCTACTGCACATGGTGCATTTATAATTGACCCCATGATACTCGGTTGCAATTTCCTTGTTTCACAAACAGCATTATTGCTCAATTGTAAGTGGTCACGCATGTACAATCTGACCATGACACTTTCCTCGTTTACCTCATTTTAGAGTCTTGTTGTTTTTCTGTCCTAAGGAGAGAACAGGACTTACCAACATTATTTAAATATTGCTCTGGGCTAATTATGTAATTACGAAGCTTTAGATTGTTGAATCTAAATACACCCTGTGCTTCACTGGCTTCGATAGAATTGAAAATGGTTTACAGGTAATAAGAATCAGTCAGCATAACCAACCAAATTAAGAGAACTCAACACAAAAGAGATAACACCAAAAGAAAGAAAATCAGAGGTAATGATTAAGGTAACTGCTTGGATTGTATCCTCTTTGATTTGTGAGTCACTTTGAACACTTTTCTTCAACAGGTAAAGCCTATGAGATCACATATGTCCGGTTGAAGTTCTACACCAGCCGCCCAGAGAGTTTTGCCATTTACAAACGTACAAATGAGACAGCACCTTGGCAGCCATACCAGTACTACAGTGCATCCTGCCAGAAGACCTATGGGAGAGATTCCAAGGGTTTTATCCGACCTGGAGAGGAGGAGAGAACAGCGCTCTGTACGGATGAATTTAGCGACATCTCTCCACTAACAGGAGGAAATGTAGCTTTTTCTACCCTTGAAGGAAGGCCCAGTGCCTACAACTTTGACCAGAGCCCAGTACTACAGGTTTGCACAGTTACATTACTTTGTTATTATTCTAGGTCTAAAGCAGGGGGGTCGAATATTACCAGTTAAAAGCAGGTTTTCATTCCATCCGAGCAGAAGTCACACCTAAGACTTTTGAAAGTCAAAATTAACTGATTAAACTGGTTGAATCAGATGTTGCTTAATTTAGAATGAAACCTGCACCCACACCAGCATTTTGCCAGAAATGTTCAGACACCCCTAGTCTAAAAAACATTCTCATATTATGGTTGCATATTATTCAAAGTAATTTGATGTTTGCCTCTTGGCTAGCCATGCAATTGGAGGGGATTTACAGGAGCTCTAATTTAATTAAACTCTATTGTGCTTACATGTGGGAGTACACGTTTCCCTATCCCTCTTTCAAGTGAGTTGATATTAGTGCTCAGAATCAGTTACTCTGGACCAACTGGAAGTAGTGAAGAGCTAAGCTAACCTTGTTCAGTGGGAAATTGCAATTCTGGGAATGTCTCGGTAAATAATGAGGAACTGTTGAATATGATATGTAATAAGATATGTAAGCATACCTGGTTTATTTGAAACTTCACATTGGAGCTGATTAGCTATTTTAATGTTAATGGTAGTTGGACTTTAGACCAATCCTTGTGTGAATGTACAACATGAAAGTTGCTCGATTTTACATTAACATTAATGGCATTTGGTAGATGCCCTTATTCAGAGCATCTTTTCTAATGAAATGCTGGAGCCTGAAGTGTCGTCTGATGGAATGCATTGATTCTGGATCAGTAAGTCTCTAAGAATACCATCAGTCTAAAAAAAATCTATTGGGAGGTCATTATAGCAAGAAAAGCACACAAACAATTCTTCATTTTCATATTCTTCTTCTTCTTCTTTTTATTATTATTATTATTATTATTATTATTATTATTAGTAGTAGTAGTAGTAGTAGTAGTAGTAGTAGTAGTAGTAGTAGTAGTAGTAGTAGTAGTAAAAGTAGTAGTAGTAGTGTGGGGACTGTGGTAACTTAGTGGTTAAGGTGTTGGACTACTGATTGGAGGATTGTGAGTTTAAATACTGAGGGGCCCTTGAGCCCTTAACCCTGAATTGCTCAATTGTATAAAATAAGCTTAAAAAAGTAAGTCGGTCAGGATAAGGATGTCTGCCAAATATCGTAATTGTAATAGTACGTTTTTAAGTGCTAGTGTAAGTACGTCAGGAAGTGGTAGGTCTTTAGACTTTGTTTGAAGAAAGCCAGTGACTCGGCTGTTCGGACACCTACGGGAAGTTCATTCCACCACTTAGAACAGAAAAGAGTCTTAATGCATGCTTTGCTTGTATTCTGAGAGATGGTGTGATCAGCTAGCAGCAGTATAGCAAGATATACAATAACGTTAAGAAACAAATTGAACAGTTGAACAGTTTTAAACTGTATTATTACAGTGCTGTTTTAAGATCATTACTTTTCACAGCGTAGCATGTACATATATAATAAAACTTATCTAATGATTGACTTGCAATTACAGAAAATTACTAATCACATAATCCTATGCTGCCCTTCTATTGGTGGTTATTATACAGTGGGGCAAAAAAGTATTTAGTCAGCCACCAATTGTGCAAGTTCTCCTACTTAAAAACATGAGAGAGGCCTGTAATTTTCATCATAGGTAGAAAATAAAAATCCAGAAAAATCACATTGTCTGATCTAAAGAATTTATTTGCAAGTTATGGTGGAAAATAAGTATTTGGTCAATAACAAAAGTTCATCTCAATACTTTGTTATATACCCTTTGTTGTTAATGACAGAGGTCAAACGTTTTCTGTAAGTCGCCACAAGGTTTTTACACACTGTTGCTGGTAGTTTGGCCCATTCCTCCATGCAGATCTCCTCTAGAGCAGTGATGTTTTGGGGCTGTCGCTGGGCAACACGGATTTTCAACTCCCTCCAAAGATTTTCTATGGGGTTGAGATCTGGAGACTGGCTAGGCCACTCCAGGACCTTGAAATGCTTCTTACGAAGCCACTCCTTTGTTGCCCGGGCGGTGTATTTGGGATCATTGTCATGCTGAAAGACCCAGCCACGTTTCATCTTCAATGCCCTTGCTGATGGAAGGAGGTTTTTACTCAAAATCTCACGATACATGGCCCCATTCATTCTTTCCTTTACACGGATCAGTCGTCCTGGTCCCTTTGCAGAAAAACAGCCCCAAAGCATGATGTTTCCATCCCCATGCTTCACAGTAGGTATGGTGTTCTTTGGATGCAACTCAGCATTCTTTCTCCTCCAAACACGACAAGTTGAGTTTTTACCAAAAAGTTCTATTTTGGTTTCATCTGACCATATGACATTCTCCCAATCCTCTTCTGGATCATCCAAATGCTCTCTAGCAAACTTCAGACGGGCCCGGACATGTACTGGCTTAAGCAGGGGGACACGTCTGGCACTGCAGGATTTGAGTCCCTGGCGGCGTAGTGTGTTACTGATGTTAGCCTTTGTTACTTTGGTCCCAGCTCTCCGCAAGTCATTCACTAGGTCCCCCCGTGTGGTTCTGGGATTTTTGCTCACCGTTCTTGTGATCATTTTGACCCCACGGGGTGAGATCTTGAGTGGAGCCCCAGATCAAGGGAGATTATCAGTGGTCTTGTATGTCTTCCATTTTCTAATAATTGCTCCCACAGTTGATTTCTTCACACCAAGCTGCTTACCTATTGCAGATTCAGTCTTCCCAGCCTGGTGCAGGTCTACAATTTTGTTTCTGGTGTCCTTTGACAGCTCTTTGGTCTTGGCCATAGTGGAGTTTGGAGTCTGACTGTTTGAGGTTGTGGACAGGTGTCTTTTATACTGATAACGAGTTCAAACAGGTGCCATTAATACAGGTAATGAGTGGAGGACAGAGGAGCCTCTTAAAGAAGAAGTTACAGGTCTGTGAGAGCCAGAAATCTTGCTTTTTTGTAGGTGACCAAATACTTATTTTCCACCATAATTTGCAAATAAATTCTTTAAAAATCAGACAATGTGATTTTCTGGATTTTTTTTTCTCATTCTGTGTCTCATGGTTCAAATGTACCTATGATGAAAATTACATTCCTCTCTCATCTTTTTAAGTGAGAGAACTTGCACAATTGGTGGCTGACTAAATACTTTTTTGCCCCACTGTATTTGTACTTTTTCCAAGGTTCCCAGGACAGAAGAGGTGTAGAATGTACACCTTCCACTTTTTCAGTAAATGAATGCTGAGAATTTATTTTTCATTTTTTGGGGGTTGAAGTATGGGGTATGAATGGGTATGCTTCTGACATTGCTAAATTAAATTTAAAAAATCATTAAATACATTTTTTATATGTGGAGTATCATTACATATCTATCTATCTATCTATCTATCTATCTATCTATCTATCTATCTATCTATCTATCTAACTGTCTCTCTGATAGATTGTAACATGCTGATGGAACTTTATGGCTAAATTGCAATGGATTAGCTGGCTAGCTGCTATATATGTGGAGTGTCATTAGCTAGATTGCACCATATTATCCTACCTCCTTATGAATACATGTTTCATTTTTTTTACTCTCCCTCTTTGACTAGCAATGCAAAATAGTCCGCTGAGCAGACAAATATCTGCTTTTCAATCGGCCCATATCACGCCACCCCAGGGTGTATTACAGCTTAGAATAGCACCATGGTCTGTCATGCATTATTCCTTATATCACTTGTGTGCATGGATTCAAGCCAGATGTGCTATCATGTTTACCAAAAAAAATAAGACAGATCTCTAGATATCTAGATTTTTTTATACATACAGAAAATCCCATGTAGCAAATGGTGGTACATATAAAGTAATATGTGGTCTCTCGCTTTCTGTCCTTCATTTCCACTATCATTTTCAATCTCTTTGCCTATCTTCTTTCTCTGTATCTCGAGCTCTTTCTTCTACCATTAATCATTCTCATGCTTCTGAAATCCCTATCTGCTGTCTGTCATACTGTACCCTTTCAGTGGATCTCTCAAGCATCACAGCTACATTCTCAAAGAAGCTTTGTGTGTGTGTGTGTGTGTGTGTGTGTGTGTGTGTGTGTGTGTGTGTGTGTGTGTGTGTGTGGAATGCCATTTCATGAAACATATAAGCAGCATTATATTATGTGTATAACATGATTTTATATTAAGAGATTGATATTTTTTAAAAGGGAGAGATTATTTATTGGAGAAGAAAAGTATATTGATAATAATTTTAATTTGTATGCAGAAAAGGTATTAAGAAAAAGCATCAAAGATAGCGTTATCCTGCCATTAATCCTAAAGGCATTTCACCACTCTTGACTTAATGACCTGAAAATCTTTCATGTACATCAAAGTTAGAATTTGTCTTACAGATAGAAACAGAGTTGCTAACCTTTGCCTTATCTGTGGAAGAAACCAATCTCGAAGAAGGCAGTGAGTCTTAAAGGATCCCTCTAGCATTTAAAAGAGTTTAACTTTTTATTCATGTGAGACTTTAGTCAAGTTACATTTCAGTCAGATGCCCAGAAATGTAATGACAACAAATATGCAAAATTCTATAAAAGCAAACAGATCGCTCAATCACTTGCCTTTTCGTTTAAAAATAAAATATCTGTACTAATAAAAATGTTGTATTAAATGGATAGCAGTCCATCCAGAAAGATGTGTTTCATATGATACCATCACATGCAATGGACCATTAATATTTTCCTTCAATAGTGGAAATTGCTTCAGGCTCAGAGACAAAAATGGTTGTCACCGTAATATATTTCATTTTCAAAATGTCAGATTTTTGTTATTCTAGTATGCATTTAAACCTTCCACTTTGTTTCTTGTAGGAGATTACAAACTACCTTATATACTTATTTAAATGCATTACAATATTAATTCTTCTTATACTGAAAAAATTGTGATAATGAAGTGTGGAGGCAAATGAAGTATGTAGACAAAGACAAACTGTTGGTCCTCCCTCTTATTTAATTTTTCCTTTCCTCTCTATCTGTACTTGCTTTTCCAAACCATGAGCTATGTTCTGACTACAGTTAGCATGTATTCTTTTTTTCAGTATGATAACTGAATATCACTGATAACTGATATTCAGTTATCTTTCTTTAGAAATTACAAACCTCTAAAATGATTTTTAGAATTTTGCTTAAAAAAATACAAGGAAAAAAAAGCATTAACATTAATATAAAAAATGGCATATCGTTAAGTATAACTTTTGTTTTTTTCATTTTAGACTGGGTAATGCCATGGTCACTAAAAACAAACATTGGCCTACAACCGAAAGGTACTAATCATCGATTAATTCCATTCGTCCATTCTCTATACCGGTTATCCTACTTGGTTCTGGGGAACCTGGATCCTATCATGGAGACTCAGGGCACAAGGCAGGATACACGATGGATAGGATGCCAGTCTATCACAGGGCACAATCATACGCACTCACAATTTAGAAATGCCAATCAGCCTACAACACGTCTTTGGACTGGGGGAGGAAACCAACATGCAAACTCCACACATGGCAGAGGCAGGAATTGAACCCCCAAACATGCTAACCACCTGTCCATCATGAACTATTTCACACACTCTTTGGCATGTTAATGGCATGTTTTAGGGAGTAAAGTGGAAACTGGGGAACTCCGAGTACAGGCAATCAGTACCCCGCGTTTGTGGTTGGATTTGGGAACAGTGACTGATGCACCACTGTTCCACTCTGATACTAATCAATACTGACTAATTTCCATGTCTGTGTATAATGTTAGCGTGATCTGTAAAATCGGTGCATGCCATGACAGCCTGCAAACAAAGATAGCTTATTGGTGTCTGACTCTAAATGCTTGCTGAACAAACAACCACACATAGACACGTGCCATGCCAATCAAAATGTCGTATTATTATGTTCAAAGACTGAGCCGTTCAGTACATTCAAAATCATTTTTCTGCATCCAGTACAAACTAATTGGCATGTAAAAGGAACATTTTTTTTCCAAAGCTGCAGACAATAAAATGGTCAAATCCAGGAATGTCCAGACTGTCCAATAAACAACAAGATTTTGCAAAGACAAACACAAAGGCTAAATACTGTTTGAACAAGTTGATTGACAAGCAAGTATCAGGTGTTTGCAATTCAAAAGGAAGTACTTGTAATGTATGCTGTTATAACTCTTCTCTTCAAACCATAATGTCACATTTACTCTAGATTTTTTAGATAGGTTTTTTTTTTTTAATAAGTAGACTGTCCTGTTTTTTAGAGAACAAACAAACCAGGTGAAAATTTAAAAAAAAAAAAATACCCACGATATTTCAACACAATTTTAATACATTTTTTCTTAACCAAAGGTCAAGACAATTCCTTGATTGAATACTTTACACTTTTATATTCTTATAAAATCCCTTTCAGGCTTTAACCTAATAGCCTGCCATCTGTTGAGTTCTCTAAAACAAGCATCTCATTGACACACCGATTACAGTGCATCCTCCAATCAATGAGCCAGCCACTTTACACGAAGACATATGAGTGTGTCCAATAATTTTTTTTTCACTTTCATGCCATTTTTTTCCTAATTGCTAAATCATTTAACAATCAAGACAGGAGGATTAAGATCAACCACCTACACCACTTTCCAATCTAAATGGTAGGGAGGTAAGAGAAGTAAAAGCACTTTTTTTCACACGACTGACTTCATCCTTCTTAGGCTACCTAGACAATTGCAGCACTACTATAAACCGATCAGACATAACATTTAAATCATTGAGTGGTGAAGTGAATAACAGTGATTATCTTGTTTCAATAGCACCTGTCAAGGAGTTGGCTATTATAAAACAGTTTATTCTTGAAGTTGATGTGTTAAAATCAAGAAAAATCTGAGTGACTTTGACAAGAAACAAATTGTGATGGCTTGACGATTGAGTCGAAGCATCTCCAACATGTCAAGTCTTATTGGGTGTTCCTGCTAAGCAATGGTTTGTACCTATCAAATCAGGAAGACAGGAACCGATGGGTGCCCAAGACTCAATGATACATGTGTGGAGTGAAGGCTATTCTGTCTGATCCAATCTCACAGAGGAGATTCTGTAGCACAAATTGCTGAAAAAGTTAACTCTGGTTATGATAGGCATCAGAACACACAGTGAATCACAGCTTGCTGTCTATAGAGCTGCACAGCCACAGACTGCTCTAAAAAGTCAAATAAACTTGTTGGATGATTATAGACCTTTCTGTTTGTTCAGTTTTTTTGTATGGAAATCACATAAACTATGCAGAAGTAACTGTGAGCAAAAAAAAAGGGCAGCAGGGTTTTCGACATATGGAGTCTGTCCTCAATTATTCATAATGTAATAGAACAATCAAGCACAGTAAGCATGTTAATGTTTAAACTACATATTAAAGGACAGGTAGAAAAAGAAATTATATATGTGTAAATAAAGCAATAAGGACATGATATTTAGATACATATCAGTAACGTAATGATCTCTCAGTTTTAATCTTTTTTATTATAATAGGGTAGGTGGAACATGGAACTTGGAAATTGTACAGTGTTTCCATGACCAACAAAATATGTTGGAAGATTCTGAGAAAAGGGTTTATTCTATTCTCAGATTTCAATCAGTGACACTAACCAATCGTGGGTGTTGCTGAGGTTATGTATGTGGAAGAGCATAGACAGCACTTTCCTCTGAGCATTCAGCTACTATGTGATGCAGCATGAGCAGAAGTTTGCAAAGGTGGCTAGCTTCACGTGTCTCACGGAAAGCACATGCTAGCTTTAACCAATGCTTGGCTTGCAGTCTTGTAATAGTAGAGAGCTAGCTAATGGATGCGAATGTGCAAATAACCCTAGACTTTAGAACATTCTTACCAAACTGGCACTGGTTCTGAATAAGGAACTGGGGATTTGTCTGGGATTTGGTTTCATAAACATAAAGAAAAAGCATTAGTTTGGTGTGCTTTTTGGTGACCATTTAAACAATGGAGTGTAATTTCTATGCATTAATACTTTAAAATTATAATTTTCCTATTGCATCAATGCAGTGTTTATTTCTAATCTGTTTTGCCTGAGCCTCTCTTACCATGTTTTATCTGTCAAAAAAGCATCAAAGACAGGATTTGGTTCTGTTCCTGACTAAAATCATACAGCTGCATGCATTATAAGACTTCATTGAAGATTTCATATTTCATCATCGTCATGATGTGTATATGTATTCTGGATTATTAAGGCATGTAATTCTGATCAGAAAAAGTCATCATATTTGATTACAGTGTTTTTATTTTGCCTTTAAAATATCCTTTACTAAATTCTCACCAAAAGCCTGGAGAGTAGAAAGAGGATAACAGAGGTGATGTTTGGAATTTGGAATGACATCCTGACATACAAGACCCCCCTGGGTTTAGCTTCAATAACAAGAGGAATCCAGAAAAAAAAATTTGTTGTTTTTTTTAAAAAAAAGCAACATATAGAGAAAATATTTTTCTCAGTTTTATTATACTAGATCTAATTTTGTTTCTTAATATTCTTAATATCAGTCTATTTTTAATTTAATTATCTGACTTGATTGAGTTCCTGCAATCCTGTTTTTATTCATATTTTTTTCAGCCACTATTGTTTATCTTGATAACTGTTACGGGTAGCAGGGCTGAGGGTGAACCACTAGGGGGCCCTCAGTAGGGGTTGTCATGTCATGTCTGTTTATGTTTATGTTTTGGCCATGTGTGTTAGTTAAGCCCTGCCCTGTCCTATTGTGTGTTAATTGATGTTTCACCTGTTCCTAATGTTTCCTGATTATGTTTCCTATTTATAGTCCTGTCTTTGTCTACTTTAGTTGCTAGTCCTCGTTTGTATTTAGGCCAGTGTGGTGTCGCGGTTTTCTGTTATGTTCATGTCTCGTGTTTCATGTTAATAAACCCCTTTTTGTTCACGGAAGCTTCGCGTTGGGTCTGTTATATCCAGCCGGACACCGCCGGCCGTAACAGAAGGGCTAGCCCAAACCGAACAGATCCAGCGCGAAGCTTCAGCGAGAAGGTTAGTTTTTTCGTTTCCGGGTTTTATTGTTTTGCTTGGTTTTTTGTTTTGCGCTCCGGTTCGGAGTGGTGTTTTTCGGGGGGGGTTTTTGTTGATTCCGCCCCTCTCTCCGCCCGTGGTTAGGGAAAGGAGGAGGGATTCGGCAGAAAATTTAGATTTTGGAGGATTTTTGATTTTTCTCGCTCCGTCCATGTTCCCGTGGGGGCGTCGCCCCACGATGTAGCTTCCGTGGGGGGCGTGGCCCCGTTTTTATCCTGCGGAGGAGAGTTCCGGCCAAGGGCCGGAGTTTCAAGTTTTTGTTTCCGGCTCTCGCTCTGCCTCGGTTCCGGTGGGGGGCGTCACCCCACGATGTAGCTTCCGTGGGGGGCGTTGCCCCAATGCTCGCCAGCAGAGGAGAGTTCCGGCCAGGGCCCCGGACCTTGAATTTTTTTTTTATTATTTTTGTTTGCTCTGACTCTCGCTCCGCCCATGTTCCTGTGGGGGGCGTCGCCCCATGATGTAGCTTCCGTGGGGGCGCTGCCCCACCTGTTGTCAGCGGAGGAGAGTACCAGCTGCACCTTGCTCCCACCCTCCCGCCCCTTGGGGAGTTCCAGACCCCAGCGAGACGGACATCGTCGCCACAGAGCCGTTGTTCGTCGGTGGACGTCGCTCGGTGCGAGTGCTCGGCGGTGGACGTCGCTCGGCGCTGCAGCTCGGCGGTGGACGTCGCTTGGCCCTGCTGCTCGGCTGTGGACGTCACTCGGCTCTGCGGCTCGGCTGTGGACGTCATTCGGCGCCTCCGCTCGGTTGTGGACGTCGCGTCGGACCCTTTGGCCTTGCCGTCGGGTCCTTTGCTCCCCCCACTTGTCTCGCTCCTGCTTCTCACTCCCCCCACGTGCCTTGCCTTGATCCTCGTTCCCCCCACTTGCCTCGCCTTGGTCCTCGCTTCCCCCCACTCGCCTTGCTTTTGCTTCTCGCTCCCCCCCAAGTGCCTCGCCCTGCTCCTCACTCCCCCCACCGGCCTCTCTACGTTCCTAGCTCCTCCCCAGGACCCATCGCTGGACCGGACTTTTTGGGAGGGGCTAGGGTTTGGCGCGTCGGGAGCCGCGCCTTTGAGAGGGGGGAGATGTTACGGGTAGCAGGGCTGAGGGTGAACCACTAGGGGGCCCTCAGTAGGGGTTGTCATGTCATGTCTGTTTATGTTTATGTTTTGGCCATGTGTGTTAGTTAAGCCCTGCCCTGTCCTATTGTGTGTTGATTGATGTTTCACCTGTTCCTAATGTTTCCTGATTATGTTTCCTATTTATAGTCCTGTCTTTGTCTGCTTTAGTTGCTAGTCCTCGTTTGTATTTAGGCCAGTGTGGTGTCGCGGTTTTCTGTTATGTTCATGTCTCGTGTTTCATGTTAATAAACCCCTTTTTGTTCACGGAAGCTTCGCGTTGGGTCTGTTATATGCAGCCGGACACCGCCGGCCGTAACAATAACAGAGTAGCTGGGAATATGTGGGCTAATGTGTGTGCTGTTTTTTTCCCTTCACTTCATCATAGCTAAATAAATTGGCTGAAATAACAAACGGTCACCTTGTAACCCGGTGCTTATATATTTCCACAGAAGTAATGGATTACCTCAAAGGGGACCTGTTTTCCAGTTTGTACAACATTATTATAAAGGTTTTTTTTCCCTCCAAAAAAAAAATCTGAAAAAAACATGAAAGCTGCTCCATGAATTCAAATTTAATTTGTTCAGTCGCCTATTAAAATGCTGGGTATGTTCTCTCCCTCTGTCTTGCTCTCACTCTCTTCCTGAGTGATCATGAAGAGCTGGGTGTTGAATTGGAAGGCCAGCATTGAAGGAGAATGAAAATGAGAGTGTACAAAAGATGTGAAGGCAATGTGAACTGAAGCAATCAAATTAAAAAAAAAAGTTATTAAGTTTTGACTCCGGAATGAGCCTCCACTCTGCACTGTATAATTCAGTTGCTTCACCAAAAATCTTAACTGGAATGATGGAGTGTTGGAGAGATTTATATTAACTATTGAGTAACAGCAGGACAAAAGCATAACAAGGAAGAAAAAATATAATTATGTTTTTTTATTACTCATTTATTAGAACAATGCAAAGTTGCACTTTATTATTATCTGCTCATAAGGTTTCTTGCCTGTAACATGTCCCTTATAGAAGCTATACCTGTGTGAGGAACTCAACTAGAGTTGCTTTCAGCTGCTCCCTGTTCGGGGTCGCCACAGCAGACCAACTGGTCCACACAACAACTTGGCAAATGTTTTACGCCGGATGCCCTTCCTGACACAACCCTCCCATTTTTCCAGGCTTGGGACCAGCACTGCATACAGTGGCTGGGGTTGGGGCATTGGCTGGGAATCAAACCCAGGCCTACCACATGCAAGAAACCGACCACTGAGCCACCAATGCCCCCAGGAACTCAACTAGAGTAACAAACCATAAATAAATAAATAAATAAAACCCAGAAAAGTCTATTCTCTGACAATCTTTTTGAAATCTCTTTTAAATTTTAATTATTATGAGTTTTTAACTTAATCTTTGCTGACACTGTAATGCTCAGTTCATAAAAAATTTAGGATGATTCCGATTGGACCAAAATCCCAGATATACACCAGTAATGATTACATTTTTCTTCATCCCCATGGAAAACTAATCCAATCTAAATAGGGCTTATGGCAGAGTTGTTGGCTGAATAAACAGAAACACTGGCACTGCAAATAAGAACTATTGGAAAAGGACCATGTGATGTTTTCCTAATCATTAACTGTCCAGTTGAACCTATGCCCACTGTCATGTTTCCGGTATCCAAAGCATGAAGAAACAGACCCAGCGCGGAGGTAGACAACAGACAGGGGTTTTATTAAATCAAAAGCAGACATAGACAACATGCATGGTTGTCTATGCAAGGCCAAAGGGTCCCCACGCAACGTCCACAACCGAACGGAGGCGCCGACCAACGTCCACAGCCGAGCAGCAGAGCCGAGCGACGTCCACCGCTGAGCCACAGGGCCGAGCGACGTCCACCGCCGAGCCACTGCGCCAAGCGACGTCCCCCGCCGAGCACTCGCACCGAGCGACATCCACCGATGAACGGTAGCGTCGAGTGACGACCTCCGTCCCGCTAGAGCTGGGAACTCCCCAAGGGGCGGGGACAGCTACATCCAATGATCTCCCCCACCAACCCGGAGTGAGGCGGCGTCCCCCACGGAGAAACAAGGGTGGGGCGGCGTCCCTCACGGTAACAGGAGCAAAACACGAACCAAAACAAAAACCAAAAGGCCAAAATCCAAACATCCAGACCGGAAACCTTCTCTGTTATCAAAAAGTGAGGCGATGTCCCCCACGGAAAACCAGCTGGTGGAGCGACGTCCCCCATGGGAACCTGAGCGGAGCAAGGGCCGGAACAAAAATCCAAAATCCAGGAATCCGGAAAAAAGGTAACCCGAGCAAAACTAAAATCCTCACCTGAGCTTCCGCGCTTGGTTTGTACGGTTTAGCTGGTCTTTCTGTCACGTTTCTGGTATCCAAAGCATGATGAACCAGACCCAGCGCGGAGGTAGACAACAGACAGGGGTTTTATTAAATCAAAAGCAGACATAGACAACATGCATGACGCCACATAAACACGGAACATAAAGAAAAACCAGCCCCGAACCCTGGCAAAAGGCCGCTATAAATACTAAACATAATTAGGTACAACATTGGGAACAGGTGAACATTAATCAAGACACATTAGGACTAAGGCGGGGCTAACACAAGCACATGACAAACGTAAACAATGACATAACACAAACCCCTGCTGGAAACCCCCCCTAGTGGCCCAACCCAGGGCCTACCACCCGTAACACCCACTGTAGCTTCAGACTCCTGTTTGTGGTTGAGATTACTGTAACCTGATCAGCTGTTGTAGCCTTACTGCTTCAATTTTTGTTATACATCCTGAGATGCTTTTCTGCTCACCATGGCTGTAAAGAATGATTATTTAAGTTACTGTAAACTTGAACGAATCTGGCCATCCTCTTCTGATCTGTCTCATCAATAAGGTATTTCACCTACAGTGCCATTACAACATTCTGTGTAAATTCTATAGACTGTTGTGTACGAAAATCTCAACACTCTGAAATACACAATGCAGATGGTTTGTCAGCCACAATCAAAGCTGCACTGAGATCACTTTTTTTTTTTCAAATATTCTGATAGTTGATGTGAAGATTAACTAAAGCTCTTGACCTGTATCTGTGGGATTTTATGCACTGCATTGCTGCCACATGATTGGCTGATTGGATAATTGCATGAATTGCATGAGTGGCCAGTCTCTGTGAAAATAAAATAGTATAATAGAAAGCTCCAAGGAGAAGAAATATTAATCTGAGGTGACATTTATTTTCTAATACTTGGTTACACTTCCACTCTCCTTAATAAAAGCTCCAATCATGGCAGGTAAGGATTACACCAGAGTAAAGTTCTGTTTTTGACAATTTTAGCCCTATCTTGCACTATATGTGTGTACAACCCAGATAGAGAGTGCTTATTTTGAGGTTTCTCCTGCTGTTCAAAATAATCTCATGTTTTCCATGGGGTTGAGGTTTGGTATATTGCAGGCCAGTCAATGTGTCACAGTCTTCCATCATGCTTGTCAAGCAAGTGACACACATCTTTGGTCATATACATCCTGGAACGTGGGAGAGACACTGTTGTGGTTGGACATGAAGCAAAAAATCCAGCCTCAAAATCTGGACAACAACTGATTATCTACATGCTTATGTAAAAGTTGCTAATTGCTTATCTGTTCAGGTGTGCAACCTATTGACATTGTATTACTGTTGGATGTGACTTTTTTTTCTTCTTCTTCTTCTTTTTTTTATCCAGTGACCTTATATCATGAAGAAAAAACCTTCCATCATTATAGTGTTAAAATTTGTTATATATTCGTTGCAGTATTACAGTAATTTGCTATCATTGTTCAGATCCCCAAATTGTTCAGATCCTCATCTATCACTATCTCAGCAATTAAACCAGGGCTGAGTAATGCATTGTATCAAAAGGTCTCATCAGTGGCATAATAAAAATGATATAGGCCAGGCAGGCTCATAATTTTTTTTTCTTTTTTTTTTTCCAAGTCCAATATTCTACTGGTTTTCTGTCATATTTCCTCAATATACCGAATATGGTAAATATATATATTTATATTTATCATAGAGAGAGAGAGAGAGAGAGAGAGAGAGAGAGAGAGAAATATTTTGTTCAAACAAACGAACTCTTACAATTGTGTCATCTGTCCTGTAATTTGTTCTGTAGTCTATTTAATTTAAAAGGCTTTCTTGGGAAATATCTATTTTCTCCACCTTGTATTGCATTCATTGCACCTATGAGTTTATTTCAAGTGTACCTTCTCTATCACTGCTGATGAAATGTTAAATAGATGTATCTACAGCTTATAAATATATCAATATTTGTGCCAATACATGCAATTTCTGTGGCTGTTAGTCAAAGGCTGTATGATTCTACAGTCTGGGCTAGAAAGTAATCAGCCCCAGCCTCACTTCTTCATTGCATTCAGTTTATTTTTTGCACAAACATCAGTGGTGCTGTTAAACATATTTCCACAGAATAATGAGAATAATCCTCATTTATACATTAGGGTTTGTTAACAGTCAGCAATCTGTTGTGAATGCCATCAACAAAAACTTATAATGTCTTTTTACCTGTAAAGGACAGTGGGTAATTAACTCCAGTAGCCCTTTATGACAGCTTCCACTGGTCTGGGTCAGTGTTTGTGTAGTCAGAACTGAAATAACAAGATTTTAGAAATATATTTACTGCACATTTAGCAAAAGTAGACCAAAACCATTAGACTACATTCAGTTTTCACTTGGATAACATTTCATATTCTCCCATGTGATAAACTAAAGAAGCACAAACCTAGCCAAATTGTTCAGCTTGTCCTGCTTATACTCAGGCTCTTAGGAGATACAGAAAGCAGGAGAGTGAATGAAATGGATTAGGATGGAGTCGGAGGGAAAAGAAACAGAAGGGTAAACAGAAACATAAATGTACTCGGATATATTTAAACAGAAAGCAACAGAGACAGGTGTATAAATATTTATATTTCATAATCTGGTTACTCTCAAGATTTCTTCTTCATATCATGTCAGGGAGTTTGTCCTTTCCATCATTGCCTCAGGCTTGCTCATTAGAGATAAAAATAAATATAAATATAAAAAAAAATTTCATTTTTATTATATATTTTTTCATTTCTGTAAAGCTGCTTTGAGACAAAGTCAATTTCTAGAAGCACTATACAAGTAAAATTGAATTGAATAAATCTTACAGAATAATAAGTTGCTCAGATTCATGTACAAACCCTTAAATAAATGCTGTGTATTCAGACACCTCTGAGCATTTTTTTTTCTGATCGAAGAATATTAAATATGTTTACAGTATATTTATTTACACACAACCTGTGTATACCAGAATAGATACAGAGGATATCAAAAGTTCACAAAAAAAGATGCACTGGGTATATGACTATAAAACAGGTCTTAAAGAACAAACCTACCAAGGATGGTATATCAGCATTGATGGCTAATTATAAAATGTTTTTTAAAGAGACTTCCTTACCAAATAATTTAATACTTGAACAGTTGAACAGTGCAATGTTTTATATTATTCCTCTGTCATTCAAGTGCAAATTTGTAAGCAGATGCCAGAAATTGTGATAATGTCTTGCACACATCCTGAAATCACATAATATGATTTTTTTTTTAAATAAAATTCTACCCCTTAATATTTCTGTGTGTTTAAACATGGACTACATTTCTTCATCCCAAGCCAATGTGCTCAAAAGTACAACTGAATTGTTTGTAATCAAACCCATAGTTAGTGATTTTAATTAACCTATTACGAAAATGGGCAAGCGAGAACAAGCATTAATTAAGCGTTTTGCTGCCATTTGCACAATAAGCCAATAAGGCTAGTAATGATTAACCTTTCAACAATTGCTTTCATTCTGCGTAGTAAATAATCATTCAAAGAGCACTTGGGCCAGACAATTAGATATAACTGAATATGAATGAAAAGTGGGTAGTTTATTATGACCATAATGCCCTGTGACCTGTGTTTTGTCAATAGCATTAAGTTGCAGTGATGAGGTTGATCAACTGTGTAATATTTCAGTACTTTCAGTAATTTTTTATAATTTTCCAAAAATAACAGAAAATCACTGACAAACATTCCGCATGGGTTTTCCCTTCCTGCTGCTTTCTGAGAGTGTAGGAGTTGTTTGTGACAGAATTAGACATGACAATGTTGTTATGTCTTTAAAAGGTCTGTTTTGCAAGGAGCAGTGGTTTTTACACAAGATTTTTTTATTATTTATATCTTTAGCTTGGAAAGGTCTAGTGATGACATGTGCAGGTAAAAATACATACATTTGTGTATTAACAATGTTAATATAAAAAAAGGTAATGTTAAAAAAAACAAGAGGAATGGTCAAACACACGCGCACACACACACACACACACACACACACACACACACACACACACACAGAGAGAGACACACACAAACTACTCAGAAGTACACAATAGACAAAGGCCTAGAATTAAGGACTAAGATACCAAGCAATGTAACTAAACTCAAAGCACTAAACTTGCACTGCATTTGATTAAAGCTCATAACCCCTGACTAGGAAAAAACAACCTGGAATTCCTGTTCGGATAGTCGGTATAGTCTTCTTAACCCCAAGTTCAACATATGACATTTTAAAATGGTTACCAGAAAATATCAATGCACTGCTTTTAAAAGTTTTAGTAGTTTAAAACCCCCCCACAGTTTGTTGACTGTATACATTGAGGTTGTAAATTCTAAGCAATATACAAAAGTAACTCACAGCAATATGCAAAAGTAACCAGCATGTAGCCCTATTCAGAGGTTTATCGGGGGACATCTGTAATAATTTTTTTACATGTCAAACATTATTTTGCAATGCCTGTCAAAATCTGCGTAGAAAATCATGGTATCTGGAATGGTTTAAAATGATCAGATAACGTCTGAGTTTGGTGAAAAAATAGGAGGTTTACTTATTTATTGTTCTTTTTAGTTCCATATCAGCATCAATGGCTATTTTCATGGCAACAACAAGGGAGGTAAAACAGGATAGTTTATGGATTCTTCAGAGGAAGATGGAGAAAAATATTAACATGGTTAATTTACATTAACAGAGTAGCACTGGAAATTACCCTAAAATCCCACGTAAAAGTTTGCCACATGACACAGCTCAGCTATAAGTACTATTGTTTGTCAGTGTTATTAGGACAAAAGTGAAAATGGTCTCTACATTAAAATAAGACTAGTTGTTGTTTCCAGGGCAGAAATGTGTGAAGTTTAAAGTACTTGAACTCAGCAGAAATATTTTTGCTCCTCTTTATTTAAAACTTTTTTCAATGAACAAGGAAAGTAAATGATTTCAAGACTTTCCAACTGAAGCCAAGATAAAGCAGGTTTTTTTTCAGAAATCAGGACATTAATAACAGGCACTTTGAAAAACCTGAAATGGAGTCAAAGAAAATTGCACCCTTGTCTTGGTAAGGGTGATCTTTTGCATATCCAGAGCAAGTTTTAGTGTACCCATGTAGGGCTTTTCCTAGCAGCAGGAAGTGATTCACAAATGCAGAAAGCTCCAAGCAGAATTAGTGCATCAGGATGGGCCAGACAAGTCTGGAGGGTACATTGAATCACCAGCATCCTATTAGGCAATTTCTGATTCTATTTTTATCATACAGTTGTTCAGAAACTCAGAAAGGATTTCTTAAAAGTATTATCTATAATTCATAAGCAGCAAGTTTATAGATTTTCATTTCTGGAAGGATGAAATATTGCATAGCATGCCACATCTCATAAACTCCAGAATCATGCATTTCCAGACAAGAAAATTTCCATCACTTAAATGTAGCAACATCCCTGCAAATTTCTCTCACCTTCCCTGATACCAGTGCATAACTGCAGTTTTATGTAACCATGGGTCTGTGAAGCTCAAATAGCTTCCAGGAGTAATGAGAATCACCTAGAAACCTTTTTGTGTATGTACTCAACCTTTCAACACAGTCACATAATGATTTATGACACTGTTTAAATATGAAAAAAAAAAAGTTTGATGCCGATTTTCAGTAACAAAGAATTTTGGCAGCTTATAGAGCTATCATTACATACATTCATACAAACATATACACATACATAACTGCATGGAAGACTAGCTGGCAATGGTTTTAGAGAAGACTACAACATTCACACTTGCCACATGCATACATCTGTAAAGCAGCTATGCTGCTATGGAGAGGTTGACAGAGGGAATATTGAATTTCATTTCCATCCCTTGGAAGGCAAAACTTAGAACACATTTGTGTTTTGGGGTGATAAGTGCATGAAAATGATAAGTACAAGGCAGCATGACCTTGTATACACCATGTTTTCATAAAGGACACACTTCACACCCTTCTTCAAATCTCTACACTGGCTTCCCTTAGCCATCCGCATCAAATTCAAGACTCACCTTCTTTAGAAAAGCACCCCAATGCCTTAATATTTTTCTTGAGGCTTATGCTCCATCCCTCTACCTGGGATCGGTTAACCACCGATGCCTGGTGGTGCCTCCTCATCAAGGCATGAGAACCTTCTAGAAGCTTCAAACTGACTGTCCCTAAGTGGTTGAGTGAACTCACAGCTTCAATCTTGACACCAGTAGCTGTCACTGTCTTCAGAAATTGGAAAAAAAGGATCCAAATCTGCCGAATCCAATCCTTCTCCGGATGCCATAATTTTAAGACTAGTGACTATAAGCAAGCAGGGACAGGCCCAAACCAATTCTCAGTCAATATTGAGGCCTGAGCCAGGAAGAATTTCATGGATGAATCTTTAAAACGGCTCTGGACATAGAATTTTAGCAGTTTGTTGATAAGGACTGTCAGGAATAACTAATTATTTGGGTATAAGGAAAGCTCTGTTGTAGAACAAGAGCCCTGCGATTTACTCTCTGAAGCCGCAAGTCTTTCCAAGTTGTTCTATGTCTCTTATTTTGCTTATTAGTCAAAGCAGGCTATGTGGCTTGACACGGCAGATTCAACCTCTGAATCAGGGTCTAAATCTGGCAGCTGAGAAAACCATGTAGTCATAGCTGAGCAGTCAGCCCAGGGGCTATACATGTCAGACATTTAGTCATAAAGGCCACAAAGTCTAGTTCTACCATAACCAAGAATCAAATAAATATATCTCATCTAAAAAACATATCTTGAACTATTACACAATTAATCTTCAAAAGAAAATGAATGAATTCTTATGCCGCTAGGTAATTGGTGTGAAATGTTCCATTGTAATGCATCTTGCACAAATGGTCTACATTATCTGAGCAATTTGCTTTTATTTTTCAACTATAAATCTAAATTGCAGAGTCAGCCCTCCTGATTCTCTCTCTCTTTTTTTACTTGTTTTCCTCTCCATCTGCTATCCTCCTGAGGTTATTTATCTTATGATTCATGGCACGTTGTCATCCACCAACCCAAAGAAAGGTTTCTACCTGATGCACAGAGCAACATTCAAAGAGTAAGAAGAAAGAAGGTGAAAAATAGAGAAGACAATAAAGTAAAAGTAGAGTAAGGATGAAGCTGGACATTCAGAAAAGAAAGAGAATGATTAGGAACATGGGAACAAAGTGGAGAAGCTACAGAAGAAAAAATTGTATGTAGAATAAAGGAATGATACAGAGAAAGAAGACTAGAAGGTATATAAAGAGAGCAAGCATTACAAGGGAAAAAAGTGAGGATGAAGAATACTGAAGATTTTGTTTTGAATACTGAATACTGTTGGATATTGTTTTGAATAGAAATTCAAAACTATCAGGGCAGTGGAAAACTCTTGTATGTAGTATTCTCCTTTTTCCCTAGCGTGAAATATAAATGTACTCCATATTTCTGCTTGTCCAACTGAGTGTAAACTCCATTAATGAGAACAATACAGTGGCTAAAAGGTCAGCCAGTGATAAGGAAGCCTTTCTCTTTCTCCGTTCTTCATCCACTGTCCACACGCTCATATTCAGTCACGAATGGTTAGGTCACTGTGTTCCGCCTATTAAAGGCTAGACCTTGAATCAGCAATATTACTCGAAATGTGGCCATTCAGCAGTAGATATGCCGGGACACATTCCCCAGGGACAGAATGGTTTCTAGAATGAAGATATGGGAGTACAATTGTTCTTGCTCTGCACTCTTTGCTAATCTAAATGCTTATGAGATTTGGAATATGTCATTCCAGTGAGCTAAATAACATTATTTAAGAAAAGTAGCTGTCAGTACTTCAGATGGATTGATAAAAGAAAATCTGTAAATATCTAATTCTGGGATTTACAAATTGCTGGGATTTGTAATTTACAAATGCTTTTAATTATCCAAAATCAACAGAGGCTTTTGCTGAAAAATAAAAAAAATAAATTTAAAAACTCACAACACACAATTTGCATGCAATAATTAACAAAAAAAAGAGGAGAGTGCAATTCTGGGTAAGGAACATCTCCATTTAATCTCCATTTTTTAGTGACTCCAAAGTCACTTAAAAAGGACCTTATTTTGATTCACAGCAGCCATGCATCCCAGCTTTGTAGTAGAATCTGCTAAAGTAAATCGAATAAAATATTAAATAATAGGCTCGTTACAGATACAGAAAGGTCTACAGGGCATCTGCTCCAAGGAGTTATCTTCTATTAATTGCTATTTCTGCTCAAATTTCTATATGGAAAATGACAATTTTTTACTATATGTTTGCCATGCTGATATATTTCATGTGTTTTAATAGCCTAATGTGGACCAAAATATTTGGAACCTTGTGGGGATTTGCCTGGTCCGCATGAGGAAAAGTCATTTTTTTATTATTATTTATTTATTTTATTTTTTTTGCCTTTTGGATACTGAGAATAAAGGTTAGGGTTAGGTTGATGTAGTGTTAATTAGCTGCATGAATAATTATGTCAATGGAAGGTCCTCACAAGGATAATAAGACAAATGTGTGTATGTACGTGCGCATTCCATTCATCTGAGACACGTGCTAACACCTTTTGTCTTTAGTCTTTAAGTTTGTGACCTGTGAATGGTTATTCATTACACACACACACACACACACACACACACACACACACATCAGGTACATTCACACACACACAAAGCACAATTGATAACACAACTGATATATAGACAAACACATTTGCTCATTCTTCATTTTTTTTATCTAACCTTCTTTTCGTGACTGCTGTTCTTCTCCACTGGTGAAATAGAGAGTCCCTGAGAAGCTTAGTGTGTTTAATGTCAAAAGGTAGAAGTCAATTCAAATACTTAAACTATTTCTACCATTTGACAATAAACACCCCAGGCTACTCAGAGGCTATCAGTTTTATTTTTCTGTTCTAGTTTTTGGTGCATTGTGTAGTGCCATTGTGTAAATTGATGATATTTTTAAAAAATCTCATAGATGAACTGCCTACTTTCCAATAAAAGAAATCCCATGGAGAAAGGAATCTCTGCAGAAAGGTATCTGTGTCATCTCCAAATGGCCATGGCAGCTTTAAATAGCTCCTAACCCTAGACCTAGCCCTTTTAGCCATTTTGGTTCCTTCCTAACCTTCTTTTTAATGACCCCCCTGAGAAACAAGCATCTCGTACTTCAAGGTCTCTGCGTACTTACAGTTTAAGACCTTCTCACTATGAGACCTCGTCTCCGCAGATTCATATTTGAACTGACAAGACATAAATGTTAATGACTGTTCATTTGGCATTTCAGAACTGAGGAGATCTTGCTGAAGGACATGAGACCATTTGAGGTCTATTGGATATTTATTCACAAAGCTGTCAAATACAGAAAAAAACAAAACTTTCACGTCAATACAGGTATTGCATTTGAACAATGGTGAGCCCTGAAAAGAATATTGAACTCATTTCTCCTGAAAAGGTGTGCTGTGTTTAACAAGCAGTGACTTTTAACTATTACTTAAGATAATATTACTAAGTTTTATTAAAGATACTATAAATAAAATAATTAACAGTGTGGTTTACTTTCGTTTACACTGTAACTTAGGGGGCTTTCATACTTGCAGTTTAGTATGAAACAGAGCACGGTTTGCAGGAAAAAATTGATAATATGAAAGCTGTCATGTGGACGTGGAAGTGCTCTGTGGTACAGAACCCAAGACTACCTGTAGAAGGTGGTGTGAGTTGCACTTGAATTGTGCTGTGATTCCCGTGAATGTGAACATAAGTTGTATTTGGGTCTGCACTTGTTCAGGAAGTAAAGTAGCCTGCACATGTGTTTTAGCGCTGATGATATCATTAGTTTCCACAACACACATGCAGCACGAGTGTCAGTGGAACGGTTTGGGACACAATTGGGAACATTCATACTTGCAGCTAATGTCTATTTAATTCTCATCTTATTACCAGAGCAAACATAAAAATATGATGACTGATGGGAGTAATATTTGTATTTGCTTTTTAAACATGATTTGGAGACGTAGGCACTAAGACAGGACTTTGTACAGTTATTCCTTTACAAAACCCAGAACAGTTAACCTAAATCTCATCATATTTTTTCCTCTCTTTGCCTTCATTCCTTCATGCACTACGTCAAGCATTGCTCCACTCATGCCACCTCTCTGCTGGAAGCTACTGCAGGTAGTCAATGACCTTTATTATTGAGGGAAACAAGACAAAGACGTAATCCAGAAATCAACTAGCGATGAGCAAACAGCAGGCAAGATCAAAACATGAAGAGCAAAACAAGGTCGAACCCAGAGAAACAATTAATGACTAAAACAGCATGAGACACACAATGAAATTAACGACAGAGAGCCTATTTATACTGTGGTGATGTGATTGAATCCAGGTCTGCAGATTTATTTTCTTGTTTAAACCTTCAACAAATTAACAATTTACTTTTTAAAACCGATAGCACATTTAAAAAGACCCAACGCACTGCCTTCTGCGATTTTTGATTCTGACAGTTTTTCAGTGCCAGTCCCATTTTCAGTGCCAGTCCATTGAAAATTTGGACATACTATTCCTTTGGCGCACTGCTTTTCACCTGCTGTATAGTACAATAGTAGGGATATTCTGATGCAGCTTGGGTGATGTAGTTTTCAGCAGCCATTTTTGTCGGCTGCACCAAGTTCTGGGAAGTGTAGTTAGACCCCAATTCCGGCATCACCATGACATCCTTCTTCTTCAGTTACAGCATCAAAGCAAAAACGTTTTACGTAGCTAAACATAGACTAAAACAGGTATAATCTTCTGACAATACTTTGCATTAATTACATGTTGTCTGAAATATAATCAAACTCACTCAACTATAATCAAATGAGTACATTCAGATGAGTAAAACAAATAAAATAAATTAAATGACTAAAAGCTTCATTGTTCATGAATCAAGCAAGATGGAAATAATGTTATCTTTTGTCGTAACAAAACTTAAAAAGTTACAAAAAGGTGATATCAGAATGTTATTATACAGTAAGCAGTAAGGGTTCATTTATTCATCTTCTGTACTGCTTGCTCATGGTCAGTAGTGAAAGTGGTAGCTATTCATTTAAAAAGAAGAAAAAATGCGATTTAAAATCTCATTCCATGATGAGATGAGACCAAAACCATGTCCAAAATAGCACAACAAATTTAAATGTATTCAGGTGTAAACATGTTTATCATAAAATGGCATTGTGGTGCAGAAGATCTCAGAAGATGATCTTCAGCTCAGGTTACTGTCTGTGTGGAGTTTGGCATGTTCTACCTGTGAGTTCTGCAGAATCCTTCTGCTTGTGTGAATGAGTGTGTAACCTAACATCTCATCCAGAGTATATTCATTCCTGAGTTCTGGACCCACTAGGACCCTCATAAACCGTGTCCAAAAATGAATAAATGAATTTACATCACGTTCTCTTGTTTCTGTCTATCCTCAGGAATGGGTGACAGCTACAGACCTATTGATCTCTTTGAACAGGCTGAACACCTTTGGAGATGAGTTCTTTAAGGATGCCAAAGTGCTACGCTCCTACTTTTATGCCATCTCTGACTTTTCTGTGGGGGGCAGGTGATGTTTACTCACACTCACACAGACGCACACAAACATTGTGACACACCCACATAGAGACACACTGACCAGACACACCTTGACACAGCCACTGACACAGACATACACTGACATAGCATTGGCACAGACATACACACTGACATAGATAGATAGATAGATAGATAGATAGATAGATAGATAGATAGATAGATAGATAGATAGATAGATAGATAGATAGATAGATAGATAGATAGATAGATAGATAGATAGATAGATAGATAGATAGATAGATAGATAGATAGATAGATAAAAAAAACTTTATTGTCATTTCAAAGTACAGGTACATAGCAACAAAATGCTATTTAGCATCTACCAAAAGTGCAAATAGTAGAAATTGTGCAAATGAACAAGATTTGTACAAGACAAATGATATGTACATCAATAAATAAGGCTATGTTAGAATGTGCATAGAGGAAGTATTTGCAAGTTGTATTTACAATATAAAATATAAAGTGTTAAGTGTAATTGTATATTGTGCAGAAATGTGTGCATTATGTACTTTGTATGTAACAAAGATAATATACAGTGTACAGTGGGGCAAAAAAGTATTTAGTCAGCCACCAATTGTGCAAGTTCTCCCACTTAAAAAGATGAGAGAGGCCTGTAATTTTCATCATAGGTACACTTCAACTATGAGAGACAGAATGAGAAAAAAAAATCCAGAAAATCACATTGTCTGATTTTTAAAGAATTTATTTGCAAGTTATGGTGGAAAATAAGTATTTGGTCAATAACAAAAGTTCATCTCAATACTTTGTTATATACCCTTTGTTGGCAATGACAGAGGTCAAACGTTTTCTGTAAGTCACCACAAGGTTTTTACACAGTTGCTGGTAGTTTGGCCCATTCCTCCATGCAGATCTCCTCTAGAGCAGTGATGTTTTGGGGCTGTCGCTGGGCAACACGGATTTTCAACTCCCTCCAAAGATTTTCTATGGGGTTGAGATCTGGAGACTGGCTAGGCCACTCCAGGACCTTGAAATGCTTCTTACGAAGCCACTCCTTCGTTGCCCGGGCGGTGTGTTTGGGAACATTGTCATGCCATACTTCACAGTAGGTATGGTGTTCTTTGGATGCAACTCAGCATTCTTTCTCCTCCAAACACGACAAGTTGAGTTTTTACCAAAAAGTTCTATTTTGGTTTCATCTGACCATATGACATTCTCCCAATCCTCTTCTGGATCATCCAAATGCTCTCTAGCAAACTTCAGACGGGCCCGGACATGTACTGGCTTAAGCAGGGGGACACGTCTGGCGCTGCAGGATTTGAGTCCCTGGCGGCGTAGTGTGTTACTGATGGTAGCCTTTGTTACTTTGGTCCCAGCTCTCTGCAGGTCATTCACTAGGTCCCCCCGTGTGGTTCTGGGATTTTTGCTCACCGTTCTTGTGATCATTTTGACCCCACGGGGTGAGATCTTGCGTGGAGCCCCAGATCAAGGGAGATTATCAGTGGTCTTGTATGTCTTCCATTTTCTAATAATTGCTCCCACAGTTGATTTCTTCACACCAAGCTGCTTACCTATTGCAGATTCAGTCTTCCCAGCCTGGTGCAGGTCTACAATTTTGTTTCTGGTGTCCTTTGACAGCTCTTTGGTCTTAGCCATAGTGGAGTTTGGAGTCTGACTGTTTGAGGTTGTGGACAGGTGTCTTTTATACTGATAACGAGTTCAAACAGGTGCCATTAATACATGTAACGAGTGGAGGACAGAGGAGCCTCTTAAAGAAGAAGTTACAGGTCTGTGAGAGCCAGAAATCTTGCTTTTTTGTAGGTGACCAAATACTTATTTTCCACCATAATTTGCAAATAAATTCTTTAAAAATCAGACAATGTGATTTTCTGGATTTTTTTTTCTCATTCTGTCTCTCATAGTTGAAGTGTACCTATGATGAAAATTACAGGCCTCTCTCATCTTTTTAAGTGGGAGAACTTGCACAATTGGTGGCTGACTAAATACTTTTTTGCCCCACTGTATATACAGAGTAAGTATATATATATATATATATATATATATATATATATATATATATATATATATATATATATATACCTATTATGTATATATATATGTATATATATATATATATATATATATATATATATATATATATAGTGATACAGATATATATAGATATATAGATATAGATATAGATAGATAGATAGGTGGATAGACTAGGTGTAATTTGTTGCATCACAGCTTAGTTCTGAGCACCAGAGGGAGCCCTCCCCCGAGTTTTGAGCCCACTTCCGGGTTGCGGCCCGGATATATAAACAGGTTGCACCTATGTTCCACGTGTAGACCCTCCCTAGTATCGTCCCTAGTAGACCCTACCAAGCCATGCTTATTGTGATACTCGTAATTGGATATTCTGTGTTTGACATTTGCCTGTTCTTTGGTTTTTGCAACTTTGGATTACTGCTTCTGGTTTTGTCTGCTGTTATTTATCTGATTCCCGGTTTTGACCTCTGCTTGTTTTTGACCCTTCATCTGCCTGTCGAATTTAATGAATCTGCATGATGGAACCTAACACTTCCGCTTCTGGCTCTATAATGCCACAGAATACTTCGCCTTCTCAGGATCCAGCGGATTTACAATCGATCATAATCCAGCAGGGAGCCATGATTCATGCCTTTCAGGATCAGGTCATGGCGTTACAGCTGGATAACCAACATCTTCAACAACACGTCGTGAACCAGGCCGCGGCTCAGCCCCCCACCGCCATATCTACGTATCGCGGTGAGTCTCTACACATGGCTCTTCCTGAGAAATTCGATGGTTCCGCTGATCACTCTTGTGGCTTTGTTCGGCAACGTACTAACTTCTTCGACCATCAACCTGATGTTTACCGGGAAGATACTCTGAAATGAGCCAACACCACCCTAACCATTTGCTTGCTGTGAAACCAACACCACCCTAACACAGCCATCAAACTAGATAACCGTCGTCAACATCATGCCAAATCAAGCACACCTCCCTCAACCCCATGCCGTCCAGAACCTCCGATTCCCTGAGAGGAGTGTCATGAGCCTATGCAACTCAGGAGGCTTTGTTTATCTGAGAGGGTGTGTCAGCACCGTGTCCAAATGCGGCTGTGCTTCTACTGCAGTCAATCCGGTCACCAGATCACCTGCTGCCCAGAGATATCTGCAAAATCTCTGGTGAGGGGAAAATCACTCGATTCTAGTCTTTTGCTTCCTGTCACGCTATGTACCTCTCTTGAAGCTCTCTCTGTCTCAGCATTACTAGATTCTGGCACAGCAGTGAATCTGATTGACAGCAAGTTAGTGGAGCAGTACATCTCTCCACCATCCCATGTACACCTCCCTTACGTATCACATCCATAGACAGTCAGCCCATTGGAGAGGGATACCTCACGCACCAAACTGAACTGCTGGAATTATGAATGGGAGTATTTCATTGGGAAAGGATAGCTTTCTACATCACCCCTTCTGCTGCAAACCCTATTGTACTAGGATTTCCCTGGCTGAGACTTCATGACCCTATAATTTCTTGAAAAGAGGGTGAATTAATGCGCTGAACTCCTTTCTGCATGGAAGCTTGTTTCGTCAGTCCCATACCACGTCCATGTCTTACTATGTCCATTGAATGTCCAGTGACTTTTCCTTGTGAATATAATGACCTTAAGAAGGTGTTTAGTAAGGACAAAGCCTCTAGTCTCCCAGTGCATCGTCCATGGGACTGTGCCATAGACTTACTCCCTAATGCTATGCCACCAAAGAGCTGTGTTTACCTGCTCTCTCTACTGGAAAGGAAAGCTATGGAGGAATACATTGAAGAGGCATTCGCCAATGGTTACATCAGACCCTTAACCTCCCTGGCTGCGGCGGGATTCTTCTTTGTGGGAAAAAAGGGAGGCGGGCTCCGTCCGTGTATTGACTACAGGGGGCTAAATGCTATCACAGTGCGCTATCCTTATCCCTTACCCCTAGTTCCAGCAGCCCTAGAACAGTTAAGAGAGGCCCAGATCTTTACTAAACTAGACTTATGCAGTGCTTGTAACTTGATTCGGAAGAAGGGTGGGAGGAGTCCTTGATGATTATGTGTGCTCTGCGCAGACATATAGTTGATGTAGATAGAGGAGTGTCTACTGCTGTTAGATTTCCAGAAGTCCACAATGAGCTCTTTGGTCTTCGTGGCATTGAGGGTGAGGTTGTTCATGGAACACCATGCTGACAGGCTTTGGATCTCCCCCCTGTAGGCCGATTCATCATTGTTGCTGATTCAGCCAACGACTGTGGTATCAGCTGCATATTTGATGAAGATCTTGGAGTTATGCCACAGAACACAGTCATGGGTGAACAGGGATTAGAGCAGTGGGCTCAGCCTACAGCCTTGTGGGATGCTAGTGTTCAGTATGAGGGTTGAGGATATGTGATTACCCAACCTTACAGACTGAGGTCTGTTTGTTAGGAAGTCCATAATCCAACTGCATAAAGATGTGCAGATATCCAACACGGTGAGTGCAACATGGTTGTTGTCTTCAGACATGTGGGAACAGTGGCCTGGTCCAGTGACAGGTTTAAAATGTCAGTGAAGACTTGCACCAGTTGGTCAGCACAAGTCCTGAGCAGACGTACGGGTATGCCATCAGGACCAGCTGACTTACGTGGATCTACTCTGCTCAGTGCTGAGTGTACCTCTGTTGTGGAGAGAGATATTAGATGAACAACCGTGGAGGAGTCAGTATTTCTGGTGTGGTGTATGACGCCTTTGTCTAAGTGAGCAAAGAAGTGGTTGAGCTTGTCTGGGAGGAAGACATTGCTGGTTAGTAGAGACTGTATTGAAGGTTTGTGGTCAGTGATGCATTTAAAAGCAGCATCTCTTACTTTCAGCAAGAGGCAGACCTCAGAGTTCATCCATGGCTTCTGAATAGGAAAGTGTTTCACATATTTGACAGTGGTGACATTGTCAATACACATGTTGATATGGTCCAGTACAGATGATGTGTAGGTGTTGATGTCTGTCTGTGTGCCTGAGGTGGCCTGTGAGGCAAACATGCTCCAGTCAGTGTCTTGTAGCTGTTGCTGTAGTGAGGAAATGCCCCTCTCTGGCCATACCTTCACTGTCTTCACTGATGGTTTCACACGTTTGATGAGTGGTGTGTATTTGGGTAGCATGAACAAAGAGTGGTGATCAGACTGACCCAAGTGGGAGAGGGAAATGGCCCTGTATGCCTCAGCAATGTTAGTGTAAACATGGTCCAGTGTGTTGTCCCCTCTAATAGTGCAGGAAGTACAGATCTTAAGAGACTTCAGTGGTTGAAGTCCCCAGCAACAATAATAGCTCCACTGGGATGTGCAGCCTGCTTGCTGATAGCTGCATGCAGTTCTTCCATAGCAGTCTTAGCGTAAGCATCAAGAGGGATTTATGCTGCCCTTCACGACAATGGCTGAGAATTCTCTTGGTAGATAAAAGGGTCTGCATTTGATCATCAAATACTTCAGATGAGCTGAGCAATGACTTTCAATTACAGTTGAGTCTGTGCACCATTTGGCACTGTGCTCTGTCTCCCGGGTGAGATGGGGTGGAGATCCGTGGTGTTTTGCCAATTTCCCGAGGGAGTTGAAAGATCGGTAAATGATCATTTATCCAGTTATGACCGATGTCCAACAAAGCTTGTCAGCAGTATGAGATATATGCAAGGCTATTCTGAGTGAATAAACTTGCAACTAGTAGAGAAATAACTACTAAATAGCGAAATCTCGGGAGGCGCTGAGCCTCATGTTGTGCATGCACCGGCATCTTGGTCTGATCTTCATACTGACACACATACACACTGACACAGCACTGACACAGACATACACTGACATTGCACTGACACAGACATACACACTGACACAGACATACACTGACACAGCACTGACATAGACATACACACTGACACAGCATTGACACAGACATACACACTGACACAGACATACACTGACACAGCACTGACATAGACATACACATTGACACAGCACTGACTGACACAGCACTGACACAGACATATACTGACACAGCACTGACACAGACATACACACTGACACAGCACTGACACAGACATTACTGACACAGACATACACTGACATTGCACTGACAGACATACACACTGACATAGACATACACACTGACAGCATTGACACAGACATACACTGACACAGCACTGACATAGACATACACATTGACACAGCACTGACACAGACATACACACTGACACAGCACTGAAACAGACATACACTGACATAGACACATCCTGACACAGCCACTGACACAGACACACTGACAGCACTGACATAGACATACAAACTGACACAGACATACACTGCCACAGACACTTACAGACACACTGGTATAGAGACAAACTGACACAGACACTAACTTAGACACACTGACATAGAGACACACTAACACAGACATACACAGACACACACTAACACAGCCACTGACTCAGACATATGCACTGACAAAGAGACACACACATAGACAGAGATGCAGACACACACAAAGAGACACACTGACACAGACCCACACTGACACAGACAGACGAATGCAGACCCAGACACACACAAACCCAGACACACACTGACAAAGACATGCACTGACAAGAACACAGATACACAGTGTGATATCGTCAACACAGAACCACAAATATCAGTTGAGCTTGTGAGTTCATGGCATTTACAAATACACACAAACACAAATACACTGTTCAGAGTCACACGCAACACAAACAATTATACATCTGTGGAATATGGAGATGTACGTGATGAGAGACAGAGGGTGACATTAGCAAAAACCTACATCTGCTCCGCAGCATGAACAAAGCTTGTTTCAGTTTTTAGAGTGTACACAGGATATTGTAAAGGGGGAATGCTGAGTGTGGTGGGAAAGAGGATGTGTCTGTATGCATGGAAGTGTTTGTGTGTCTGGGTGGTCGTTTACTTTAGACAGCTAAACATATGTGTAGAATTATCTTGAATTAGTTGTTGATGACCTTGTGGCATTATAAAAGAACAGAAAACATCTAGCTATTATCTTATTTCCCAACAAATGTTTAGGCGTAGGTTCTTCTATCCTTAATAAAGAGTATTTTAGCATCAAATGTATTACTACATTAGTACACTACTCAAGATCATGGTCTCTTTCTCAAACTACAGATGCAAGTGTAACGGGCATGCCAGTGAGTGTGTGCCAGACGAGCAAGACCATTTGGTGTGTGTGTGCGAGCATTACACTGCTGGGACTGATTGCCAACACTGTGCTCCGTTCTACCGGGACCGACCATGGGCTCGCGCCACTGCAGACTCTGCTAATCAGTGTGTTAGTAAGTAATTATCACTGCTTGAAAGCTTCCAATATTAAATATAAATAATCTTTAATTTGCTACTACAGTCAGCTGGTTTTGGTCAAAAATTAGCAACTAGAAACAGCAATCTTGTCAAGAGTATAACCAATAGATTGTGTAATCATGATATCAGACATAAAAATGTGGTATGACTGCAAAAAGGCTGCAAAATACACTAGATCATAATTTATTATTGTTCTTGAGAAGACTGCATCAAACCTCTGTATTTTTTGACATGGAACATTCTCCAAAAGTTTTTTTTTTGTTCATGTAATATGAGCAAGTGATTCCAGTGATTTGAACTCTCAGATTTAACTGATGCATTCTCAAACCCCTCCTCCATCCTCCATTTCACATTAATAATGCTTTAGCCTGATATTGTGGTGCTTGAAAGATGTACAGTGGGGCAAAAAAGTATTTAGTCAGCCATCAATTGTCAATTGTGCAAGTTCTCCCACTTAAAAAGATGAGAGAGGCCTGTAATTTTCATCATAGGTACACTTCAACTATGAGACAGAATGAGAAAAAAAAATCCAGAAAATCACATTGTCTGATTTTTAAAGAATTTATTTGCAAGTTATGGTGGAAAATAAGTATTTGGTCAATAACAAAAGTTCATCTCAATACTTTGTTATATACCCTTTGTTGGCAATGACAGAGGTCAAACGTTTTCTGTAAGTCGCCACAAGGTTTTTACACACTGTTGCTGGTAGTTTGGCCCATTCCTCCATGCAGATCTCCTCTAGAGCAGTGATGTTTTGGGGCTGTCGCTGGGCAACACGGATTTTCAACTCCCTCCAAAGATTTTCTATGGGGTTGAGATCTGGAGACTGGCTAGGCCATTCCAAGACCTTGAAATGCTTCTTACGAAGCCACTCCTTCATTCCCCTGGGCGGTGTGTTTGGGATCATTGTCATGCTGAAAGACCCAGCCACGTTTCATCTTCAATGCCCTTGCTGATGGAAGGAGGTTTTTACTCAAAATCTCACGATACATGGCCCCATTCATTCTTTCCTTTACACGGATCAGTCGTCCTGGTCCCTTTGCAGAAAAACAGCCCCAAAGCATGATGTTTCCATCCCCATGCTTCACAGTAGGTATGGTGTTCTTTGGATGCAACTCAGCATTCTTTCTCCTCCAAACACGACAAGTTGAGTTTTTACCAAAAAGTTCTATTTTGGTTTCATCTGACCATATGACATTCTCCCAATCCTCTTCTGGATCATCCAAATGCTCTCTAGCAAACTTCAGACGGGCCCGGACATGTACTGGCTTAAGCAGGGGGACACGTCTGGCACTGCAGGATTTGAGTCCCTGGCGGCGTAGTGTGTTACTGATGGTAGCCTTTGTTACTTTGGTCCCAGCTCTCTGCAGGTCATTCACTAGGTCCCCCCGTGTGGTTCTGGGATTTTTGCTCACCGTTCTTGTGATCATTTTGATCCCACGGGGTGAGATCTTGAGTGGAGCCCCAGATCAAGGGAGATTATCAGTGGTCTTGTATGTCATCCATTTTCTAATAATTGCTCCCACAGTTGATTTCTTCACACCAAGCTGCTTACCTATTGCAGATTCAGTCTTCCCAGCCTGTTGCAGGTCTACAGTTTGGAGTCTGACTGTTTGAGGTTGTGGACAGGTGTCTTTTATACTGATAACGAGTTCAAACAGGTGCCATTAATACATGTAGCGAGTGGAGGACAGAGGAGCCTCTTAAAGAAGAAGTTACAGGTCTGTGAGAGCCAGAAATCTTGCTTTTTTGTAGGTGACCAAATACTTATTTTCCACCATAATCTTTCAAATAAATTCTTTAAAAATCAGACAATGTGATTTTCTGGATTTTTTTTTTCTCATTCTGTCTCTCATAGTTGAAGTGTACCTATGATGAAAATTACAGGCCTCTCTCATCTTTTTAAGTGGGAGAACTTGAACAATTGGTGGCTGACTAAATACTTTTTTGCCCCACTGTATTACACCTTTGCTTTCTGTCAAGAAGAAGCAGGTATTATTTGTCACAAATACATTACTCTACAGTACAGAGAAATTCTTTCTTCACATCTCCCAGTATGTTAGGAAGTTGGGATCAGAGGTCAGGGTCAGCATTATACAGCACCCTTAGAGCAGGGAGGACCCAACAATGGCAGCTTGGTGCTGGGGCTTGAAGCCATGATCTTTTGATCAGAGTACACTTTTGTCAAAATTCTGACTGGAAAAAAATTGACAAACCTACAACTGTTAAATCCCACAGTGTGTATCCTGCTGGTCGGTGCTCAGACATGTTCAGTGTGTCTGAACATCAGATTAATAATTAGGCTTTAAAGTCTATATTATAAAACTCTTTTTTAATATGATTCTATTTTAATTATTGTAATTAGCCAGTTAATAATATATAGTAAAAGCCTGGGCAAATGACATGACCTGACCTGTTTCTGTTTTAATTACAGTAGTTTAAATATTGACAAGTTTTTGTTGTTCTTCTTCTTGGGCTGCAACAACAACAGGAAGCAATGACTGATCTGATAAAACATGAGGCAGAAAAATGCAGCAGGTTAATTATTTTAATTAGCCTTTCTATTAGCAACGTGTTGTTTTAATTGCCATGTATTACATGTCCAACAGATGGCTTCTTCCAAGTGACAGTTGTTCTCCAAAATAAAATAAGGGAATTATACTTTGGTTAACTAATGCGCTGCTAAATGACAGTGAAGGCGACAAAGGGAGCAGTTGGTGTATTATATGCATTATATGTGGGCTTATGGTGACTGCCATATGTCTCTGTTTTTCTGACCAACAAACAAATTCATTGATAAAGAAAACATTCCTGTTTTCCCTAGTGTGTGAAAACTTAAACTTAAGATGATCAAAATAATTTGAAATAAATATAAATATGACCGCTATAGAAGTAATAATAGCAATAATCTAGATGCCTGGATTCCTTAATCAAAAACAAGATGTTGTATTCACCTGACACAGTGTCTCATAGTCTTTATTATAATATTTATTTAAATATATGGCTACATGGATGGCTATTATTTAAATATATATATATATAAATAATAGATAGATGGTGTAGTCACACTATAATTTTCCTCACACTTCTAAATCATATCTACTAGATTACTGATACACCTTTGTTGACCTTCTGTCATCATTTAGGAGTCTGTAAAATATATGTGTATATAATTCTCCAACCTGGGTCCATCCCAAACATTCCACCCCCTCCTCTGAGATCAAATGGAAATAAAAGGTTTCAGAATTTACTCCTGACACAAAAGACACCATACGTTTCCTCTTATATTATGCTAAAAAATTTGACCAAAATCAATATAACAATAACAATACTATGTGCTAAGTATTATATAATTCCAACTATTATTTTCAGTGTCTGAGTATGCAAAATACTTATGTCTATATACAGTTCCTTCAGAAACTACCGGAACAACAAGGTCAATTCTTTTGTTTTTCTTTTAGCTATACACTGAAGACATTTTGGTTTGAAATCAAAAGATGAATATTAGAGAACAGATTGATTTCAATCTGTTCAATCTGGTGTGTGTTTTTCCCTGATATTTAAATCCAGATGTGTTACTTAGAACATTTAAATGCTCAAAAATATTGGAACATGTGAGTGACAGGTGTTTTTTGTTGTCATATCTTTGAACGTCTATTCTTGGTTTGAGCTGGGTTTCACCTGTGAAAACTGCATTTGTTGATAAAAAAGATAAACCAACCTGAAGACCAGAGAGCTGTCTCTGGGAGAAAAGCAAGCTATTTTGAAGTGGAGAAACAAGGTAAAATTTATCAAAGCCATTGCACATTTGTAAGAAACCACTTTGGAAGAAATCATTGGTGTACTAACAACCAGATATGAAACAGGTTGGCCAAGGAAAAACAACAGTATCTGATGAGAAAAACTTTGTAAGAGCTTTGAAGGAAAGCCCAAAAACAACAGTGAAGTTATCATAATCCTCTGTTAGAGAAAGACAGGAGCAGAAACTTAGAGGCCAGTCCATGAGACACAATCCACTCATCAGCAGAAAGATTTAGAAAGACAGTTTGGAATTTGAAAAGAAATACAAAGATAAGCCACAAAAGTTGTTGAAGCAAGATGAAACAAAGTGATGGATGGCCAAAGAATGGAGAAAGAACGGATCTGGTCCACACATGCAAGATCGGAAAATGTGGACCAAATGATTTGCTGTGGCGACCCCTAACGGAGCAACCGAAAGAACAACAACAATATCAGACCTCAACGCAATTGGGTAGCATGTGGACATACACATTAATCATTACAGTATATGTAAGAAGTTTGAATACATTAATGTTATACTAATATCTAAATACATTATCAAGCATTTAAAATGCATTTCGAATACATATTTGAATTCTTTTTCACACAAATATCATTTAAACGTGATTTTACTCTGCTGATGGCAAGATCGTTGAAATTTTAGATAATAAAAATGTAACACCTAAATGAGTTTCACGAAGAGAAGCATTCAGGAAAATTTTGAAAATTTTCTTTAGGATTGCCCAGTAAATATCCATTGGTTAAACTGGTGGTCACTGTAATGCTAATTTTTAATATCAAATTGTGGAAAATTTTGACTGAGTAGTAATGTGTATTGTGTTTCATATGCATATTATTAACTCTAATATTTATTATCCATTGCATAAGCCAAATAAAATTGGATAGTAATCAGTTACTGATTATTATCATCAATTTACATAGGATTACAGAAAACAAAACATATACATATTGCATTGTAAACATTGTACCTCAAAGGTATTTACAATGCAATATATCAGCTTATTAAATGTAATGCATATGCTTAATGAAGTGTAAAATTCATTATTCACAGCGTTTATATGAAAATGAGCCATTATATAAATGCATAAATATGATCCTTAGCAGGGGGGCATGGTGGCTTAGTGGTTAGCACATTTGCCTCACACCTCCAGGGTTGGGGGTTCAATTCCCACCTCTGCCGTGTGTGTGGAGTTTGCATGTTCTTCCCGTGCCTCGGGGGTTTCCTCCAGGTACTCCGGTTTCCTACCCCAGTCCAAAGACATGCATTGTAGGTTGATTGGCATCTCTAAATTGTCTGTAGTGTGCGATTGCTTGAGTGAATGAGAGTGTGTGTGTGTGCCCTGCGATGGGTTGGCACTCTGTCCAGGGTGTATCCTGCCTTGATGCCCAATGACGCCTGAGATAGGCACAGGCTCCCTGTGACCCGAGAATAGATCGGATAAGCGGTAGACAATGAATGAATGATCAGCAAGTTTAATTTACCGAGCCTCAAAAAAATAAAACAAACACACCAAATGTTGAATTACAAAGTGACCACTCCATAAACCCCCCACATGCTTTTTTTTTTTTTTTTTAATTTTTGCTATGTGGCAAGAGTTTTTTTTCAATGATTATTTTTGAAAATCGCAACAGGCTTATCTCTAAATGTGTTTTGATGGTTTCATACTTTTCACAGCCAATAATTCATTACACAAATCATAATGTGGACTGCGCAAACCATGCTTTCTTCTGTAATGTCTGATTTTATGTAAATTGTATCGTATTTTCATTTCCCTTGTATAGTTTCTCCATTCTTCATGTGGAATCCATTCATCCATGTTAGCACAAATTGTTTACAAAAAAAATTAATTAGCGTCAAAATTGACAGAACTTGAACAGAAACATGACATGATTGTTTTTTTTTACTGGCTCTTTCAATAGCTATGGGGAGTGTTTCTTTTTCTTTTTTCTTTTTTACGTTTTTTCCATGAGAATTTATTGCCATATTTTTTTATAGTTTCTATAGATTTCCATTTTGTTATATCATTTGCATGTAGCATTTTTTTTTTCTCAGCAGTTAAGACCCAACCATAAAGGTCCCAAGACTCACCAGTTGAGATTCACTAGTTTAGACATGTATAATAGATCGTGCTCCACCCTGTCAGCCAAGAACAGGACACTGCAGCTACAGTAGACTCAAGCTCACAGAAACTGGACAAATGAAGGTTGAGGTGGAGGAAATAATTACAAGTTTCAATTGTCCAGTATCTGCAAGCTTGTGCTCACAGTAACCTCAGATTGGCTGATTAGCACGGAATCTAATGTGGTTTTCTGCTATTGTAGCCCATTATCCTCACGGGTTTACATGGTGTGCATGCTGGCGGTTTTCTGCTCACCACAGCTGTAAAGGGTCATTATTTGAGTTTCAGAAGCAGCCTTCCAGTCAGTTTAAATCAGTTTGACCTTTTTCCTTTTTTTTGCCCTCTCCGAACTGTTGCTCACTGCTTTTTTGGTTTTCTGCCCCATTCCATTGTGAATGAAAATCCCAGTTCTGAAATATTCAAACCAGCCTATCTGGCACCCACAACTAGTGTCCAAGATCATGTTTATTCCTCATTCTGATGTTTGAAATCAACATTATTATTAAAAGAAGATCTTGACCTGTGTGTGCTACTGCCATATGATTGGCAATTTGGATGATTCATTTGCTGATATAACAAAGAAACTACATCAAATCTGTTACAAATGCACCCTCAAAGCACATGACACATATATGGTTCTTTTTGTTTGCTTCTGACATCAAGTCATGTGCATTTATTTATGTTCTAATCTCTACCCTACGCTGTCACTGGTTGTTTACCATATTGTGTTCACCTGTTTTGTGTTAAGCTTTTGATTAGTTTTGATTACTTTCCTAAGTTGTAGCTCATGTTCTTCATTGTATTTGACTCATGCCTGCTGAACTATGGACCTTAACCCTAGCTATGTTTTATGACTAAATATCTTGACTCCATATACTAAAAAGTAATGTAATGCACTCACATCCTGCTTCCCATATATTACAATATTTTATGAGATCTACTCCAGAGGTATACAGTCATATTCACTACAAATACATTTTTTAAACAAAGGTGATAATAAGATACACTTAAGATGATGAAGGAGGTTCTTTGAAGGAAGGACAAAATTCCCTAGAGTGCTGTTTTAGTAATGTATTAGTTGCTTGCAAAACTAAAACACATCATGAAGTCTTATCATTATTTAATAAGTAGTTATGCACATTGATTACAAAAACCTTTCACACGGTAACAGAGAATGAATTTTCTTCAAATGCAGGCACAGACATTACAGCACACCAGGGACTGATAATCTTTCAGTTGTTGCAGATGAAATGGAGAAAGTCATATTTGGAGTAAAATGGGTCATTTCCCATAATGCCCCCCTAGGTGGCTGATGCCTTATAAGCTGTTTTTTCTTAGAGCTGTGATTGGATGGTTGGAATTGAATCATTTGCGTTTGCACAAATGTCAGCTCATGAGGCATGAACCTGCTGGCTTTTGTGTGTGTGTGTGTGTGTGTGTGTGTGTGTGTGTGTGTGTGTGTGTGTGTGTGTGTGTGTAAAAAACAGGGTAAAGAACAGTTGTTTGACATGAAGCAGACCCAACTGCTTAATTTAATTGCATTATTCATCAGCTTTGACTCTTTTTACCTTCTCTATACCACTTAATGTCCATTGATTTTACACAGCAGTCTGACTATTTCCCTCTCTCTCTCTCTCTCTCTCTCTCTCTCTCTCTCTCTCTCTCTCTCTCTCTCTCTCTCTCTCTCTCTCTCTCTCTCTCTCTCTCTCTCTCTCATTTTCTGCTTGGATCAGAGTGCAACTGCAGTGGCCGTGCGCACGAGTGTGTGTTCGATGCAGAGCAGTACCGCAGTACAGGTAGTGGTGGACGATGTATTGGCTGTAGGGACAATACAGCAGGGTCGCACTGCGAACGATGCCGAGAAAACTTCTACAGATCATCTGCACTGCTTCCCTGCAACAACTGCAGCTGTAACACAATCGGTGAGATGCAGACATGTGAACACACAGACACAGTGAAATGATAAATAAAGACACCTGTTCTATATGTTCAGTTAGAAAACTGGCTATATTTTTATGGATGTCTTACATAAAATGCCACTATGCATGCATCCAAACAGAAAAGAAAGCTTAATGGAAAATTTCACTAAATTACTTGCATATTAACGTTTATAGTTAAAGTTATCTATAATGTCATATGAGATTCATCAGCATTTTGGTTTGCAGTGCTGTTTGTCTACACACTGATCCCGGTGCCACTGGTAATCATCCCTTGCTTTATCCGTACCTAGAGAGTGATGCAGCAGAGCTTTATTCCTTTAGTCTGTCAATCTCTCTCACCTTCTCATCTAAACACTCTGCTCAAATAAATCATTAACTAACATGCAAACACCACTATCAACACCATAATGCTGATCATCTCACAGTCTCTGTCGCAACTCAGTGCAGTATAACTATGTATATATTTGTAGCTAAATTGCATTCTGTAACTTTGAGTCCATTACTTCTGCACTGGATATATATAATACTGAATAGTGCTAATGCTGAGCAAGAAAATAGGTACTTGCTATTTTGCCTTTCAGAGCCATGAAACCTGATGACAGTGAAAGCTGATAATTCTCATGTAAGCTTGAGATCACTGAAAGATTTCTTGAAACAGCTTTGTAACTGCACTAGCAATGAACATCTCTCAGTGTGGCAAACAACTATGAAAAGTCTCACAGGAATAACTAAAATACAACACTAACCAAGAAATTGCACATGCCTCGCTTAACAATTTACTTTCAATTTCAACTGTATTGTATGTGTTGTATTTTTTCTTTAACCTTACATATTTTGTTTGTTTAAGTTTCTGAAAAAGAGCACAGACTTTATTTGAAAAGCTTATGTTCCCATAAGACTAAATGTAAAAGTTTTAATTGGAACATTTTGTACCTACATATTTATACACACTCACACTCTCACAGGATTAGCCATCCACTGGCCTATATGTCACTGTTGCTAAATATTTTTATGCCTGTACCTTTTTCTAACCGTAACCTTTTAGGAACTCTTGGCTCTTACCATTTTCCACCTCGAAAAAGCTGTGCTCTGTATAAGAACAAACATGATTTATTATGGGAACCAGCAAAATGACCCTGAAGCAATAAAATATTCATGTTTTCTGTTCATTGTGTGCATTTGATTCAGATAAAGAGTGTAAAGCACACAGTGGCCCCCACAGAGTTCAGAGGGTTTTCTTTTAACCTCTGCTGTAAAGCAGCGACTGAATAGCAAATAACGTTCAGTCCCAAGACAATCTATCCAAACTACATAACAACACGTCCCATCAGCACTTGATAAATTAATAATTAGTATCTTATCCCTATATGTTACTGCTTTACTTCCACTGAGCTCCTGTTTAGAATAAAATCTATTAAAAATATCTCCCGAAATAGAGTCAGGCTGTAAGCTATATGACTAAAATGCAGATTTTAAATTTGTAATTGAACATGTTCTTGAGTCGATAATCCTATTGCAGCCGTGGAAGCAGACGTCTATGAATAATTTTTGGAATTAAAAAAAAATTCTCCTTCTCTACTTTTCTCCAGGCTCTGTGAGTCTGCAGTGTGATGAGGAAGGCGTGTGTCTCTGCAGGCCGAGCGTAATGGGGGTAAAGTGTGATATCTGTAGACCTGGCTTCCACTCTCTCGGACCAGGGGGCTGCAGGTAACGATAATGCTAATATGTTCAAAATGCTCTTACTCATGTTTAAGAACATCTATGGTTTAGTAAATTCAAACAGAAAGTCATTACGTCTGCATGAGGCATTACCTCCTTCATACATTATTTTTAGTATAAACCACAATGTAACATGAGATTTTTCCCCCCAGTTTTCTTCTTGCCCTGATAGTGACCATATCTACACCATTTGTATGACATTTCCATTGTCTGTACCGCTTACCCGATCTATCATCAGGTCACGGGACACAGCAGGCGTACAAACTGGAGGACCAAACAAATTAAATAGCAAGCATGAACCAAAAACCAAAACAAAGGCACTTGGTAAAATAAAAACAAAAGCACATGGGGGGAAATAACAAACACATGGCACTTGCCATGCTAGGAACCCTGCTGCATGCTGAGGGGGAAATTTGTGACAGAATTAAAGACAGATGAATCACGGAAAAGAATGTCTCAACAGTAAGAATGAAGGAGTCCACAGCCACGTCACACACTGTGAAAGAAAGAATTGGAAGAGACTGAAAGTTGATTGCTTCAGGCGTCCGACAATGATGCCCGCTGCTTGAATCCGACTCGAGCAGTTTCAGACATGTCCCACTGGATAAAGACCCCGGGGCAGACTGAGGATCTGCTGGAGAGATTGTATCTCACTGTTGGTTTACAAATGTCTGAGGATCCCCTAAGATAGTGCTGGAAACTGTGGTTAGAGGGATAGAGAAATCTCTAATTTCTCAGCACTGTTACCACCAAGATACGTGGATGGAAAATGAATGAATTTCTAAAAGTTGATTAGCACATACCTTTAAAATAAGTCTGGCTAACACATAGACTACCTCTCTGTGTATTCTATTGCTCATATATTTTTGTCTGATGTATGCATCCATGAAGGGTATTTGGACTCACTCTTACAGACATTTTAAATAGGTTTATGCCTGAAATGCTGTTTTCCAAGATCAAATGTAAACATCTCATTAAAAAAAAGTTCTGAAATAAAATATATGTATTTTTTCCATCTAGAATTTAACTGTTTTCCCAAATAAGTAGCTTTAATTTATAGTTTAGAAGTAGCAGTGAGCAGCTATTTTTATTTGCAAAGCCTATTGGGGGGAATTCCCTCAGGAAGCTAGTTGAGAAGATGCCAAGAGTGTGAAAAGATTGAACAAGGATATTGTCACAAATTCAAAGTTTTATAGTTTCATGTATTAAAACTAAAAGTAAAGTAAAGTAAAGTTTTCATGGATAGAAAATAGTTTTCTATCCATGTGTGTATGTTGTAATTACTTACTTTCTACCACAGCATGAGCAAATGTGTGCAATACAATAAAGAATAAAATTTAGAAATATAGCATAGCACTTCAAGCAAATCAAACACAAACACCCACTATTCTCTCTCTCTCTCTCTCTCTCTCTCTCTCTCTCTCTCTCTCTCTCTCTCTCTCTCTCATGGCCCATATGAGTCAGTATGCTGTGGTGTGAATTAGCTGGTTCGGTGGAGCAGAGCAGAATAGACCAAAATTGAGGAGAGGAATAGAAGTGAGAGAGAGAGAGAGAGAGAGAGAGAGAGAGAGAGAGAGAGAGAGAGAGAGAGAGAGAGAGAGAGAGAGAGAGAGACAGAGAGAGAGAGAGAGAATTAAATTATAAGTAATAGAGAGCTCATTAAAACACAGATGCTGAATTGATAATCAGAAGGCTTTGTCTAAGTCACCTCAAAGTGTAAAAGACACTACATAAATATGATATTATTATGTTGTTATTTATATTTAAAGCATCTTTGGCATCCAGCTCAACGTTATTTCAAATATAGGCAGAAAAGCTTAATAAATTTAAATTCAGCTCAGCATTCTTCACCAAATAATAATAATTTTAAAAAAAATAGCTGAAGTGTAAAAGTAAACTGAACGTGATTGAAAATAGCGATTAAATCTAATAATTAAGTATGCCTAAATGCTATTTTCTGGCAATGGAGGGACTATTTAAATATAAAGTGGCATAACTATTCCTATAATTATACCTCTTCATGTCTTTTGTTGAAATTGATTCACTAAGACAGCACTGAAACTCAAAACTCAATTTGCTCAACAGTCTGTCACAAATTCATTCATGTACAGTGTTTTTAATTATTTTTAGGCTCCCTATTTGGTATGTGTGTAATATAATAAATTGTGTATTTGTGCATGTGTATGATTCTGATATTAAATCTGGGTATTGTGTTAGTAGATTGTGTGTAGTGTAAGCCTTTACATGGGTTGTTTTTGTGTGTTTGTGGGTAGGTTGTGCGAGTGTGATGAAAGGGGCAGTGTAGGTGTGTGCTCAGCTGGAGATGGAAGATGCCACTGCAAATCCAATGTAGAAGGACATGCATGTGACAGGTGACCTTTTCTTTCTCCTCTTTCTCTCTCTCTCTCTCTCTCAGACACACACACACACAAACACACACAATGCTAATACAATGGATGCATGCCACAAGCCTACAGTTTGACATGCTGTCAATTTTTTTATTTAACATTCATTCAATTCATATCTTGTTTGTCACATACACAAACCTACACAGTATGATGTGTCTAAATTTTATATAATGCATTCAGTCTATAAATGTATTTGTTGGGTTGTCCAATATTCATTCCTATATTTATTAATAACAGGTTGTTATTGGACACAGGTGCTATACCAGATTAAAATGTAATTTTACTGCGTGTGTGTGTGTGTGTGTGTGTGTGTGTGTGTGCATGCGTGCTTAGGTGCAAACCTGGCTCGTTCAACCTCCAAGCCGACAATCCACATGGCTGTCAGATGTGCTTCTGCTTCGGCCACTCGCTAGCATGTTCATCCTCCCATCAGCATGTGGCCTTCAACATTACCTCCAACTTCCTTGAGGGTAATCCATCACGCAAAATCAGCTTTGATTGGCTAGGTTATAATATCGTGTAATGATATATAATGAGGTATAATCAAGTCAAACCTTAATCATATTGCTTTTTTAGTCATATTTTTTAAAGTATTTTTATGTAGTTTGATCCTGTAAATCTATTGTGCTTCATAAGTAGAAATAAAACTGAGTCAAAAGTTATTATAACATGCTAACCAACCAGTATGAGAACTAGTGTATCATACATGACTAAATGTTTTAAAATGTTTGTTGACCATCACAGCTATATATATTTGCTACCAACAAAGTTGGAAGCCGACAATGGTATAGGATGGAACATAGCAATTTCCCTTCATTGAAACTTATGAAAATATGATAATACCCCTGATAATACCCCTGTGTAAATGAGGTCAATGATAACAGGGTTGCCATTGTTTCAGTGGAAGAACTCCAGTGTCCTGCACAGAGCCCTGCCCTCAACCCCACTGAACACCTTTGAGATGAATTGAAATGCTGACTGTGTGCCAGGCCTCATCGCCCAACACCAGTGCTTGACCTCACTAATGCTCTTGTGGCTGAATGGACAAATCTCCACAGCCACACACTAAAATCTATTGAAAAGCCTTCCCAGAAGGCTATAACAACACAATCATGGACTAAATGTTGAATACAATGTTCAAAAAAGCATGATTGTTATAGTCAGGAGTCCACAAACATTTGGCCAGATAGCATGTGATGAGCATGTAATGGTGCAGTGATATTTACAGTGTTAAATTATGATTCTAAATTTTGGAAACCGCTACAATATTTATTTGTAAATATTTTTATGCTTCAGTGGCTTATCTACATAATGTGAAAATACAGATTTCTGTGATACATCTAGATTTTTTGTTCTCTCGTTATCTATATTGGAATAGAATAACATTAAACATATTACTATTTTTATGTGCCATGGTAAAATAGATTTTATGGCATAATTACATCATTATAATACAATTATGGGACCTGTTTTCAAACCTACTTTGAATGATATGAATTTTTTTACCTTTACCTTTCAGTTTGCAACTGTTGAGATCACACCAAAATGACATGAGCACTTACTGTATGACAATTAATGAAATAAAGTCAAGTCACTTTCTTACCAACTTCATTTGGTGCAGTCCTATTGAACTTCTTCAATCTGACACATGTGAAGAATCTACCTGGAGTCGGCTGTACTCACATGACCTATCGAGGTGAAACAACCTCTCAGAGAACCAATAAGAAGTGACCATCAAAACAAACAAACCCCTGACCAAACAATCATGTGCAATCAGTTTGGTGCTCTTGAAATTCATTACAATATTGCCTCATTTTTTGACCTTTCCATCTCTAATAACGCATGTGGTAGCAAACTGCCTCTCCCTATAGACAAATGTGGATTTTTTTATTTGTTTTTTAAAGACTTCCTAAAGTAGATCAATATGCACACATTTTTGTTTGCTTTAACTTTTTAAAATTTTTTTAAAATATTTTAAGGAATATTTTATTATTTCAATAGACAATAGTAATGGGTCTAAAATAACACAATAATTATGTATAGACATCTCATAAATTTTATTAACCATAAACTACAGGTAATATGGCATTTATAGGGTCTTTTCCTTAATGCACTTTCATGACCTTTATAAGAGCCAATAAGAAATGTCAATCAATGCACAACCTGACAAATTTATAAACAATCAAAGATGATCTAGGTGTGCAAACTATTTGTTGTGCATTAAAATCACTGCAGTGTGAAATAAACCAAACCAAGTAAGGAAAAAAGGACGCAATCTAACAAAAGAGGTACAAAAAAAAAACTAGCCATGAAAACAACCAAAAACATTTATAATGTGTGTGTGTGTGTGTGTGTGTGTGTGTGTGTGTGTGTGTGTGTGTGTGTGTGTGTGTTCCTAAGACACAGATGGCTGGCTTGGCGAGTTCTCAGACCATCATGAAGCCTCCTTGATATGGAAAGAGGGAGAAGTCTATCTGCTACCTTACAGCCAGGAGGATGTCGGCTACTACAAAGCACCAGGTAGATCATCCTGTTCATTGTACGTTTAATCACAGCTATGATTGATATATATATAGGGATTCTTGAGAGCATTGTGTGGGCTGGACAGAGTTTGAAATGATACATGTTGTGTTTCAGTCTATTAACAAATACAGAAAATGGGTAGAGTGCCAATTACAGTCCATTTAATTTAATGCAAGTGAACTTTCTTCACTTGCAGTTATGAAGATAATCTACAATTGTATAATTAAAGCAGTACAATGACTGGAACAGAAACTGGAAAAGACAAGCACAACATTCAAACTAGTACATACACAGTACCTGGGGTGAAATGAACTAAAAATAAATGGTTAAAGCCAAAACCTGAACTGTCAAGTAGTAATAAAATAATAAGAAATACAACATTTCAGGATTTGTATTATGCATATTCACTCACCATCCATTGTATTAGGAACATCTCTGCACCTGTTCATTTATACAGCCAATCATGTGGCAGCAGCACAATGCACAAAATCATGCAGCTACAGGTCAAGAGCTTCATTTAATGTTCACATCAAACATCAGAATGAAGAAAAAATGTGTCCTCTGTGACTTTAACTGTGTCATGGTTGTTAGTACCAGATGGGCTGGTTTGAGTATTTCACCAATGACTAATCTGGGATTTTCTGAAGCAACAGCCTCTAGAGTTCACACAGACTGGTGCGAAAAACAAAAGACATTGAGTAAGCAACAGTTCTGTTGGTGGAAACACAGCCTAATTGGTTTGAGCTGCCAGGAAGGATAAAGTAACTCACTTATATTCACTCTTTACTCTGTAGTGTGCAGAACAGGGATGCAAACTCAGCAGGGGTGACATGTCCCCTGGAGAGAAAATATTTTAAATATCAGCTTTAGAATGTGGATTTACAGTCGATTTTAGAATGAGGATTTGGCGAATAACTCACCCTAGAATTAATCTTACTGCTACTGAAGTAATGAAAAGGGGGACATCAGTTTAGGGCCCTTGAAAAAATACTGTCAAGAGAGTGCAGAGCTCAGGTTCAAAACTGTCTAAAAGTGTATTAATTCTGCTGTGTGATAATGTTTTAATAAAGAAAGAACACAAAAACACAACAACTGACAAATCAAATTTACTAAAATACTATATTTAAAGTTAAGTAAATGATCACAAAAGCTGCCACCCATCTTGCATTTACTCACACAATTATATTAGGGTTAGGGTAAGAGGAGCTTTAACTAATAAATATCAATAGGTTTTTTGTTCTTTACAGGTATTGCAATTGCTGTTTGGTCAAATAATATGACAGGCTTTCAGAATTAACACGTAATGTTATGCTTTACGTTTATGACATCCAACTTATGATGTCTAGCATTCCCATAATCAAAACTCATGCTTATCAGGCTAATTAACTGTCTTAAGTTTGATAACTTATCAGCATATAAACCATTTAAGGTTATCATAACGATACTGTAAAAGATTCTTGCCGTAAGGCGGACAGACATTCAAAAACTGACCTCCGAGAGATGGCCATCTTCAGTCTTCACTCCTCTCAGGTGCATGTAACAAGCACAGAATGCAGGAAATTTTTTGCCTTTCTGTGACATATCAGAAGGCATGATTCTTATTTCGTGGTCCTTACATGACCAATGCCCAAAAACACCCCACACGCACACCACCTCATCCTCACCTCACCTCATCAGACTTTAGATTCAAAAACAGTGATTTTCGACAAAAAGTGACAAGTTTGCATCGCTGCCACAAAACCTCAGCATGCACAAAAGAATCTTGAGGTGGATGAGCTACAACAGCAGAAGATCACATCAAGTACCACTCCTGTCAGCATGAAGAGCAATCTAAAGCCATGTGCACAGACTCAGTGAAAATAGTCAGTTAAAGATTAGGAGAAAAAAATCCTGGTCTTTTTTTTCTTCCTAGTTTTCAGCTGTTCTGTTTTGGCTGGCAGGAGTAGAACCTGATCTTCTGCTGTTGCAGCTCATCCACCTCAAGGTTTGATGTGTTATGCATTCTGAAATACTTTTCTCCATACCACGACTGTAAAGCGTTTTTACAGTATGTGAGTTAGCATAGTCTTCCTGTCAGCTCAGACCAGTCTCATTCTTCTCTGATCTCTTTCATTCACAAGGTGTTTCAACCTGTAAATACTGTTTTTCGAACCATTTGAAAACTCTAAAGGCCAACAGTTTCTGAAATATTCAAGCCAGCCCATCTGGCATTGAGAAGCACGACATTGTTAAGTCACAGAGAAAAAATTTTCTTGCTTCCTGATGTTTCATGTGAACATTAACTGAAGCTCTTGCATGATTTTATGCATTGTGGTAATGTCACATGATTGGTTGATTGGATAACTGCATAAATGGGTGAGTGTACAAATGTTCCTATTAAAGTAGATGGTTGTTTCTCCTGCATGTCAGCAATGATGTCCCCACTTAATGTTTTTTATAGAATTCCTTTTTTCCTGAAATATAAGAAATTTCCCATTTCATATTAGATTGGATGTAACTTATTGTAAATTCTTTATTCTGCATAAAGATATATATTGTTCATTCATTCATTCATTGTCTTCCGCTTATCCGGAGCCGGGTCAGATGGGCAGCAGTCTAAGCAGGGATGCCCTGACCTCCCTCCCCCCAGGGACTTCCTCCAGCCCTTCCGGAGGGACCCCGAGGCGTTCCCAGGCCAGCTGAGAGACATAGTCTCTCCAGCGTGTCCTGGGTCTTCCCCTCTTCCTGGTGGGGCATGCCCGGAACACCAATCCAGGGAGACGTCCCGGAGGCATCTGAAACAGATGCCCGAGCCACCTCAACTGCCCCCTTTCGATGTGGAGGAGCAGCGGCTCTACTCCGAGCTCCTCCCGGGTGACAGAGCTCCTTACCCTATCTCTAAGGGAGTGCCCCGCCACCCTATGGAGGAAGCTCATTTTGGCCGCTTGTATCTGGGATCTTACCCTTTCGGTCATGACCCAGAGCTTATGACCATAGGTGAGAGTAGGAACGTAGATTGACTGGTAAATCGAGAGCTTCGCCTTCCGGCTCAGCTCCTTCTTCACCACAACAGACCGGTACATAGACCGCATTACTGCTGCCGCTGCACCGATCCGTCTGTCAATCTCACGATCCATCCTTCCCTCACTCGTGAACAAGACCCCGAGATACTTAAACTCCTCCACTTGAGGAAGGACCTCCCCTCCAACCTGGAGGGTGCAAGCCACCTTTTTCCGGTCGAGAACCATGGCCTCAGATTTGGAGGTGCTGACCCTCATCCCAGCCGCTTCACACTCAGCTGCAAAACGCCCCAGTGCATGCTGTAAATTCAGGCTTGAAAGAGCCAACAGGACAACATCATCTGCAAAAATCAGCGATGAAATCCTGTGGTCCCCAAACCGGACTCCCTCCAGCCCCTGGCTGCACCTAGAAATTCTGTCCATAAAAACAATGAACAGAACCGGTGACAAAGGACAGCCCTGTCAGAGTCCAACATGCACTGGGAACAGATCTGACTTACAGCTGGCAATGCGAACTAAGCTCCTGCTCCGGTTATACAGAGACCGAACAGCCCTTAACAGAGGGCCACGGACCCTGTACTCCCAGAGCACCTCACACAGAATGCCACGAGGGACATGGTCGAAAGCCTTCTCCAAGTCCACAAAACACATGTGGACTGGTTGGGCAAACTCCCACGAACCCTCGAGCACCCTGTGGAGGGTATAAAGCCGGTCCAGTGTTCCACGACTAAGTCGAAAACCGCATTGCTCCTCCTGTATCCAAGGTTCGACTAACGGTCGGACTCTTCTCTCCTCCCACATGGGCGTTGAAGTCCCCCAGCAATACTATGGAGTCCCCAGGCGGAGCACCTTCCAGCACCCCTCACAGGGTCTCCAAGAAGGTTGGGTAGTCCACACTGCCGTTCGGCCCATAAGCCGAAACAACAGTGAGACACCTATCCCCGGTCCAAAGGCACAGGGAAATAACCCTCTCGTTTACCAGGGAAAACTCCAGCACATGGCGGCTGAGCTGGGGGGCTATAAGCAAGCCCACCCCAGCCCAATGCCTCTCACCATGGGGCACTCCAGAGAAGAAGAGGGTCCAACCTCTCTC
>JAUCMX010000027.1:6630859-6788359 GCA_033459395.1 Hemibagrus guttatus
AAGTATTCTAATTTGTTGAGATAGTGAATTGGTGGGTTTTTGTTAAATGTGAGCCAAAATCATCACAATTAAAAGAACCAAAGACTTAAACTACTTCAGTCTGTGTGCATTGAATTTATTTAATACACAAGTTTCACAATTTGAGTTGAATTACTGAAATAAATTAACTTTTCCATGACATTCTAATTTATTGAGATGCACCTGTACATGCTGTACTGTAGTCTTCATTGTTCTAGAATCAGAATCAGAATCAGAATCAGAAAAGTTTTTATTGCCAGGTACAGCAAAGGGTTCGCGAAGAGCACTTTACAGTACTAGGAATTTGTCTTGGTGTCAGGTGCAAAACATATAAACAGATAAAATTTTAAAATAATAAAATAAACTATAATAAATTAAATAAAGTTGCGATTTACAATGTAAGTGTAAGTGAAATTGAAGGAGACTGTCCAAACATATATACAGATAACATATGTACACAAATGAGAATGATAATAAATATGTACACAGAAGTTTGAAGTTGAGTGAGAGTGACTGACCAAATAAGTATATCCTGTATGTACAATCGATAATGAAATAAATATTGTGTACAGAAGATGAGTTGCAAAAGATGTAGTGCAATTTATAATGTGAAAGTGTCATGGTTGTCTGTAAGTTCTGGGGGGGTCATCTGGGGGCAAGTGGGGCACTGTTCAGCAGGCTGACTGCAGTGGGGAAGAAACTGTTTTTGTGGCGTGAGGTCCTGGTCTTGATGGACCGAAGCCTCTTTCCAGAGGGGAGGGACCGAAAGAGTTCATTACCGGGATGAGAGGGGTCAGCTGCGATCTTGGCTGCACGTCTCCGGGACCTGGAGAAGTACAGCTCTTGGAGAGATGGGAGACTGCAGCCAATCACCTTCTCAGCTGAGTGGATGACACGCTGCAGTTTGGCCTTGTCCCTGGCTGTAGCTGCAGCAAACCAGACTGTGATGGAGGATGTGAGGACAGATTCAATGATGGCAGTGTAGAAGTTAACCAGCATCTTTACAGGTAGGAGAAACTTCTTAAGCTGCCGCAGGAAATACATCCTCTGCTGAGCCTTCTTGGTGAGGTAGCTGATGTTCTGCGCCCACTTGAGCTCCTTGGTGATGGTGGTGCCTAGGAAACAGAAGGACTCAGCAGATGACACCGGGGAGTCACAGAGGATGACAGGGGGGCGGGGGGCTGGGTCCTTCCTGAAGTCCACTGTCATCTCCACTGTCTTTAGGGAGTTGAGCTCCAGGTTGTTCGTGCTGCACCATGACACCAGACGATCAATCTCACCCCTGTAGGCCGACTCGTTCCCATCAGAGATGAGGCCGATGAGGGTGGTGTCATCAGCAAACTTCAGAAGTTTGACAGACTGGTGACCAGATGTGCAGCCGTTGGTGTAAAGGGAGAATAGCAGAGGAGAAAGGACACAGCCTTGGGGGGATCCAGTGCTGATGTGCTGGAGGTCAGAGACATGCGTTCCCAGCCTCACGAACTGCCGTCTGTCTGTCAGGAAGTCCGTGATCCAACTGCACATGGAGTCAGGCACATTCAGCTGGAAGAGCTTGTCTCTGAGCAGGGCGGGGATGATCGTATTGAAAGCCGAACTAAAGTCCACAAACAGTATCCTGGCATAGGATCCTGGGGAATCTAGATGCTGAAGGAGTTCTAGGTACTGATAAAGAACCTGTACCTTTTAATTAAAATTATTAAGTATGGAACCAACAATCCTGCCACGGTCAGTTGACTGGTCAAATCACTGAGATCACATTTTTGCACATTCTGATAGTTGAGGTTAATATGTTCAATGGCATTTTTAATTTAATGTGAGTGTTCAGAGGCTACTGATGGCAATGACAACCAAAGTAAATACAAAATACTGTTTATAAATTATTTTACAGAAGTGAAAACGTTATCCAACACAAACTAGTTTGAAAAATCAACTGCCCCTTAGTTACAATCAACAAATTAAAAAAAATTAAACTGGGTTCAACTGGACTAGGCACACTTCGGCCAGCCCTACTGAATCTAATCGTCACTTTATGAGTCCTTTTCTGCAGTGTTATTTAGGCAAATAATACACTATGCTGCAATCAAAGGAAATTCTGGAAGAAATTAGAAAGTAAGTGATTGAAATATATCAGTCTGGAAAGGGTTTACTAAGAGGCTCATCTCAAACATTGATAACCCACAATATGTTTTGTGGACTGATCAAAAGGAACTTTTGATATCAGACATGAAGCACAGCATTCCACAATAAGAATGTCATTCCAACAATCAAACATGTTGGTAGTAGTGTGATGGTTTGGGGATACTTTGCTGTTTCAGGTCCTAGGCAACATTCAGTAATTTTTTAGAAAATCGTAATGAAGGATGTCCAGTCACCAGTCTATCATTTTGAAGCACAAAAGCAAGTCCATTCAATAATGGTACAAAAGAAACAAAATTCAGATTTTGGAGTGGCCTAGTCAAAGTCCAGACTCGAACGTTATTGAGATGCTGTGGCAGGACCTTTTATGTGCAGGTTCATGCTAGAAAACCACCTAACTTGGCTAAATTATGGCAATACTGCAAGAAGAGTTGACTCATAATTCCTCCATGACAACGTGAAAGACTTATCTCGAGTTAATAAAAGCATTTCGGTGCACTTGCTGCTGCTAAAGTTGGCAGTTATTAAGTTACCTTTTTCATGTGGGTGATATAAGAATCAGCTTTATTTGCCAAGTATGCTTACACATACAAGGAATTTTATGGTGCTGGAAAAAGACTAAAGAAAGACACAGAACATTAACATTAAATAAATATATCTAAAAACATTGATGTTTGTTTCCTCATGTTCTTCTTGTATAAGAATCTGAACCCAGTTAGTGGGATATCAGGAGGGAGCAAATACTTTTCCTTTTAATACTTTAAACCTCCAAAGATTACTACTGTTTCTGCAAGAACAACAAGATTTGAGAGGCATCCTGTATGGATAAATATCACACCCTGTTCTTGCCTAATATGCTAAGATTACACAGCTAACTATAGCCTAGCTAATTTGACGTTTCAGTTTCAACAGGCTGCTCTGTAAGCCTCATTAGTTTGGGGCAAATAGCCTTATTGTGTTGCGCAAATCACTTGGAAATGTGAATCGGTATGGATTAGTGCTCTGGTGGCCAAGTGTTAGTGTTATTTTTGAATTTGCAACCGGGCCAACAAATCACCCCTACTGAAGGTTCTAAAGCTGGGGTTGGGGATCAAAGTCTCTTTCTAAGGAACTCAGAATGTCCTTTACTGACTCTATACTATCACTATCAATGTGAAATTTCAGACATTCTGAAAATATTAGTTTGTTATTTACATTAACGTTTGCTTTGTAATAGAGAATTATGCCAAATTCAAGAATAGCCTCTGTTTTCTGTCCACCTATAAAACTATAGCAGAAATTGAAAATGAGCAGATAAAAAGAAAATGGACTGGTTGCATTTAAATTAACTGGGTGGATTGTAAATAATGATATTCAAAAAGAAATCTCATTTACCTGGTATGTCAAACATAAAAAAAAAATATGACAGTGATTCTTAAACAGTTTAGATACTTAAACAGAATTTTCAAGTAGTTTGGAGAATTAGAGTTTGCTTTATTCTCAAATCATGTTATGGATTTTAGGGCTACCAGTAAACAACATACCAATGCTCTCTTGGCACCAGTTTTTGAGATGTGGTTTGACACACAGCTGTGTCCAGTGTGTGCACTTGCTTCAGGCATTGCAGCAATAGCAGCCAATGCGGGTGAGCTGCTCAAGCCAGAAAGAATGATACCAAAGCAAACCTAAAGAAAAATCTTTGGGATCACAGTTGGGACCTTTTGAGAAAAGGCTGATTCAGGCATTGGAGATGGCAGCTGCTGCACACCACAGAATCCTTAATGCATCACTTTCTCATGATGTTTCTCAAGAGTCTGTTACCAGCTCTGTTAAAGCACCTTTCTAGCCATAAAGAACCAAAAGTAAAAATCCATTAGTTACAATTTGACCCCTGGGTGTAGGTAGGGCTATAGCAGGTTATGTGTTTGTTATAATTAGGTCATATAACGTTATTAACAGTATTTTCCCAGCAAATAACACAGTTTATGTTTAATATATTTAACAGTTTGTATACTTGGTACACCATGACTTTAAATTTGTGGGTATATTGAACCTTTTTTTTTATTTACAGTGGAATGGATTTTGTGTTTTAAAAAAACAAACAAACACAAGACAAAAAAGCATGATTATGAAGTCAAGATAAATAACAATCTTTATAATATGATGTTCCTGCATTGCGGTGAGTCACTCTGACACAGTCAGTGTTGTGTCAGGGTTCTCAGGTCAGAATTGGCAGGAAATATACACATAGGTCATACACCAATTCAGATATGTCAAATATTATCATGCCCAAATATGAGGTACAGAAATTGTGGAAGAAGCAGCTTGAGACATAGCCTTGAATAATTGTACATGTACAAACAATGTTATGAAATGTTCTTTATTTTTATATTTTATGTGGTCTAGGTATTTCAAATGTATATGAATATTCTCAACCTTCACCATTGTTATTCAGTGTCCTTGCACATGTTAGGCCTTCAGCAGAGCTACATTTTTTATGCAGAATTAATACTTTCTTGCACATTGAGTATAAACTGCTAAATTGAACACATTTAAGTGCCAATTATTGGCTGTGCATGCCTTGATGTTGTTACTATGGCCACCAAATTTTGTCATCAGGTCAGAAACTATAATAATTGAAATAACACTTTGTGATATTAGCATGATTAATCTGAGCAGTGTACATGAATTTCACAGTTGTAATATGATTTTAGATGAATAGATGTGACACCTAGAGCAGCGGAAGTGAAATTTTTGTCCTCGCCCACTTCAGGTTAGAAAGTTAGAAGGTTTCTTTTTGTCAGACATTGCCTTTGATTTTTTGCTAGACTGATTTTTCACACCATCTTGTCTTGCCGAATAACACTCTCAAATAGCAGTCTCAGCAGAAAAGTACAGCAAAGAACTCCCTCAGCAGGATTGCTTCCTGAGCTACATGGTTGTTATATTCCCTGGTAACCATCTGCATTTTGTTTCCTCTCCTTCTAATATAACTCCAGCAGCTGTATCCCATGCAAATAGCCTCAGTATGTACCTCTGTGCTGTGGGTTCCAGGGTTTAACTCAAATAGTTTGTACAGATGCAATGTTGATTGTTTTGCCTATAAGCACTGTTAGTTGTGAGTGATATTGTCAGGAGTAGCTGGACAGTTCCCTGCCAGGCCCGGGGAGGGCGCTGGCAGGAGAATTCTGGAAGCCTGTTTGTCTGTGTGATTCCCTGCCGATTGTTCTCCTTCCTGTGTGTGTCACCTGTTCCCCATTACCCTGATGTGTTTCCCTATAAAAGGGAACCTGGTGTAGTTGTGTGGTGTGGGTCAATTTTTCTTGTATAGCTGTCCCGTGGGTGTTATGTTAGTTTTGGGATTTGTTGTATGTTGTAACCACGAGTCTATTTTGATGTTCGTCTTTCCCCTGTCTCGTGTTTATATAAATAAAACAGTGCTTCACTGTGTCCTGCGCTTGGGTCCGCTTTCTCACGGCGTGCTGCAGCATGCCACACCACGGAGGTCCGGGTTCGAGCCCCGCATAGGGCGGGGGCTGCCCGGTCGTGACAGATATATTTAGGAGAAGGTTCCAGAAGATGGCCTTAAAAGGTAAATGATTTGTTCCTGGGAGTAGCATGTCATTGGCCAGGTCAGTGCCATGGAGGTGCCCAACACATCTATGTCCACCAATTTCCAGAATATGCCGAGAGAACAATAAAATATGTTCTCTTTATTCTGGCAAAAGAGGGATGCAGAGATTTCTCAAGCCTAAATGACCATATGCTTCATGTAGGTACCCCCAAGCAAAAGTTCCGTTGTTCATGAAGCCCTGTAATGACAGGTTTCCAGTCATATTTGCTGCACATAGGCATGTACCCTGTCGCTAGAAAATCCCAGATGATGCTGGATACCCAAGAGACAATGCCAACCACATTGGAAACTCTAGCCTGAAGGTAATGAAGTGAAAAGGGTTACCAGTCACGCTATCTAGAGTGTAAAAAATAGCAGCAGAAGCAAGAATATATGGGTAGATTATTAAACCATGAAATTCTGAGTAAGCTATTGGAAACACTAATGTGAGTACAACATATGAGGAATGAGGAATCTTTGTGAGAGGGAATGTTACATACAAAAGAAACAGATAAGCAGGTAAACTACCCCAAAATAAATAACGTAAACAGTATACACAGTATACATATATGCCAGATATGAATGATAGTAAGAAAACTATTCAGTACTTTATACAATATGGCATAATATGATATTGGTGTGCAATGGTACAGTAATGTGTATGTTATTTTGAGGATGATATGCAGATTATGAATAGGTTGCTGTGTTTGTGGCTAAAGCATGCCCTGGTGGAAAAGTCTATGCTTGGTAGCTTTAATGTTTTTGAGCTTTCTATCAGTAGAAGGGGCTGAAAATGATCATTACATATTTTTTGAGCAAGATTAAAAACTACTCATATAAGCACCATTTATTTAAAGAGCCACTGCTGTTTGACATGTTTCCTGCAATACTTCAGACTTCAGGTGATGAGTGAGAAGTGGCTCTTGGTCTAGCATGGCTTTGGGTCTAATTGCTCAAAAAAGCTGTGTGTATAGCTGTGGACATATGTTATACTTTAGGGTTTGTTATTTTTAATCTTCACTGGACACATTCAAATATCTACAACCCAAGACCACAGTAGGACAGTATTACATTTTTTTAGATACAAAATCATTTTTATGTGACTGAAAAATGTGAAGAATCAGCTGGAACCAGAGAAAACCATTTAAATCACCTAGCTATAGGCCATAAATTCTAGCTATTATCCTTTATCAGAGGTGTCTAATTTAAAAAAATAATAATAATCTAGACAACGTACACCACCGAGCGGCAGTGTGAGTACTATAGCAATAACTTTTCGGTTGCTAGTGTGATTGCAGGGTAAGCTCAGACAAAGTTCAGTAAATGTCATCAGGTTTCATCACTTTGGTGACGGTTAATTTGTCTGATGTAGAGAAGGTCAGCACCTGTGTTTCATCATGTTTGATCTTGAACAGCAGAGAGAACAGAACGTGCTAGAAGTCAAGGGCCTCTTTGGTTCTGTTTAGCGCTCTTATCTTTCAGACAAAGTTCTTTTCCTTCAACCCCAATGGCTGTAATTTCTTTCTTCTGCTTTACCTATTCCCTGTCAAACCCAATTACAATTTAACTTCAGAGTGCCATGGTTGTAGCCATTTAAGCAAAATTATTGTTTATTGTATATTTATATTCAGCTATGTATTCAGTATTGGTTTGAGTGGTTAATGTTCAGTTTTTGTATAATACGTATTTACAGCACATTTATTTTAAATTAAATTTGTGGCATTTTCCAGAAATTAGTCATCATTTGATAAGATCAGGGTTAATTAAATGTGGGCAATATCTGCCACAATGAAAAAACGATGTGTCCACCTTTTCACTTCATCACTTTATTTAACATCACATACGGTACACTACATGACCAAATGCTTTTGGATACCTGACCATCACAGCCATATATGCTTTTTGAACATCCCATTCCGGATTTAGTCCCCGCTGCTGTTATAATATCCTCTACTCTTCTGAGAAGGCTTTCTATAAGATTTTGGAGCATGGCTGTGGGGATTTGCTCATTCAACCACAAGAGCATTAGTGAGGTCAGGCACTGACTGAGGCCTGGGGTGCAGTCAGCATTCCAATTCAACCCCAAGGTTCAGTGATGTTGAGATCAGAGTTTCTTCACTCCAACCTTAGCAAACCGTGGTTTCATGGTTGTAGCTTTGTGCACATGAGCATCATCATGCTGGAACGCGATTTGGTCCTTTTTAGTTCCAGTGAAGAGAAATTGCAGTCACAGCATAATAAAACATCCTATACAATTGTGTGCTTTCAGCTAATTTTTAGGGAATATCCACAATGTTAGTAGAAATATTTTAGATTTGATTAGCATATTTTAGGTTAGTTGTGTCAATTGTAGACATGTAGAAGAGTCATTTCTACAGAAACTACAACTAGTTTTTCACTAGACGATTTATTTACTCTAACCCTGACTTGAGTAAGATTAGTAATCATTTTGACACTTGAGAAAATGTAAAAGAAAATTACTTGCCAATGTTTTTACATTCCTGTTTCTACTTAATTCTTACATAAAAGGTTTTTTTTGGCTTCTTACAGCATTTCAGACATTCCCATTCATCTCTGGGAGCTAATTCAGTCTGTCTGAAACACTTGAGGAGAACTTCCCATGTGAGATGTTTGCTTTTCAAGTAGAAAAAATGTTTCTATGTACGAGACTGGACCATGTTATCTGACCTAAACACACTGAGAGCTCTGAAGGTACAAGGTGCTTGGTCCTGTCCTCTTTCATTTCGGAGATGAGTCATGAGCCTCAGTTCCTTAAGTAGAGCAGAAGGAGACAGGAAAGAAAAACACACAACACACACAGTATGTGTTTAACAAGACTATGTTTTGTCTGGGATGAGAATGTTTTGCAGCGTTTTCTCTCTGGCAAGAAACTTCATTAAAAGAAACTGTCAAATATGGTCTGATCTGATAGTTCTGGTAATCTTCAGCACAGGTTTATCTGCTGATTGAACGGATCTGATAGATAGACTTTATAAAGAAACATAACTGACAATATTTTAACATACTTCTACAGTTTTGGGGTTTGCTAAAAGACTTCTATGAAGTACTTTCATGAATAAGCAGATTAATTCCAGTTGGGTGAAGCACTGATATCAAGCCCAGTTCATTATTATAAAAATGGGATTCTGACCCAATTATATGTAAAGTGAACATATATAATATTTCTGGGGAAAAATTGCCATGTATAATGTGGAGTTACTATTAGTACCCTGAATTATTTTCCAAAAAGCAGCACATTTGGAAGTGGTTTCATTCTCTTATACTAAATTTGTGTGTCAACAGTTATCATTTTTATTTATTATTTGATGGAATGATGTGATTTAACTGTTTATAATTACTTTTTGTTGGATTTGATGTTACTGTGATATAAAGTTAACACTTACATTATAGCAGCTATAAATGCTATAATTGCTCTATCAAAGTCATCACATTCTGCTACATACTGTAGTATCTTTTCATTCATTATACCATTTGCTTATGAGCCTGTAGAATGTTACAAATTGGATTCCCTCAATTCTTTCTTACAAATAATTCGACTGTTATAGAAATGGCAGATTAAAGTGACGAGACATTTTAAGTGCTCCCTGTGTGTTGTTTAGGACCACCAAGCTGTAAATGTTGCCATTTGCTGACTAAAGTGAACGTTAACAAGAGTCTGAAAGTCAAAGACAATAACACAGACAACTGAGTTTTCAATTCTAGTCATTACTTTTAATGCCACCATAAAGACAGAGCATTAGAAGTAATGAAAAGCTTCAATCTCATCAAACAGCTAAATAAAGTCAGAAGCTGTATTGTTACTCAAATGGATTTGCATGCTAATGAATGAACGATGTTTAATAAAATTAGTTATATCAGTATGTGTTTGTGTATGGTTTTAAGTCTTAGTGTGGACATTAAAAGAATAGGAATATCTGACAGTAGTAATTTTGTGGGGACATTTGGGTGGTCCCAGCACTGATAGTAAGACAAATATTTGTGTGTGTATGTGTGTAAGAGCATGCTGTGGGTGCTTTTTGAAGTTTTTAATGAGGAGAAATGAGATGAAAGCCAATTACAAGACTGTCCACATACACTGCTTCTTCAGCACACACATGACTAGGACATCAGAGAACCCTCCTACTCGTCTGCAGAGCAAGAATGTAGCCTTTATTCCTTGTCATTCTGTTAGTTGTGGGATTTAGAAATCCTTGAGTAAAGTCTTTATCACACTTCAACACATCTTCCAGCTTACATCAGGTCCCTACGTACAGCTACATTGTGCTCATAATATTCACTGCTCTTAAAACAGCTAATAAAGAGTGTTTTTGCTTTGTTTTGTCTAACAGCAAAGTTTCTGGGGAACCATCTGCTAAGTTATGGCCAGCACCTTACCTTGTCATTTACGGCGGAATCAAGTGAGCTGTTGCCCAAAATTGTGACTGTGGTTCTTAAAGGATCTAGACTGTCAGTCAGCGCCAATGTCTTCTCAACACAGTATGAGGATAGTGAGACTAGCCACACCCCTCGTAACATCTTCACACTCAGGTATGTGTCTAAGAGTTTATATGATGTATTTGTACTTTGGAATATGAATGAATTTATTTGGAAAATCATTCGTAAGAGAATAAACTTTGGCATTCCATAAAATGCCGTTAGCATATAACTGTAACTGGAAATTTATAGACAGATTATATTGTAAAGCATAAATAACTTTATTTCAATAACACACAAATTTAATGAAAATAACTGATCATGTGACCAAGCTGGTACTTCTCAAGATACAATGTGCCCTATACAACCTACTATACTATTGTGTATTCAAAGAGTGTAGCCAAAGACACTTTGCTGGTCAAAATCTCTTACAAACCTTTTTAAATTAAGCCACATTAAGTGCAACTCATTTTTCAACATTTTACAATTCATTATATTCTACTAAAGCTAGTGGTGTTGTATTATGTGTGTTTGAAGTAATTTGCCATTAACTGGGAAACAGATTATACATCTGGTTAGTAAAAAGTTATTAGTGTTCCATTTGAGATGATACTACCATTCAATAGTCTACATAGTATATATTGTACGTGTTTCATTTGGGATGCAGCTAGAGCTAGTGTTACTGAAACCTTTAGAAATCTGGTGGGAATTTTTTGGTCTGCAAAAACATACATGGAAAATACAAAAAATACAACAAAAGGTTCAAGGATAGTTTCCTACACTTACATATAGCTTCTGTGTGCTTGTTTAATGATATAATGGTATTGGTCTGATGGTCTTTTTCTTGATTGATTTCTAAGAGCTAAAGCTTTATTTGAAGTAGGTGACAGCTTTCCACTTTTTACCCCTTCCATAGAATCAGAAGTGACTTCTTTCCTGTTTATTTGGACTCTTTAAATCTGACCATGACCAAAACCATTTTCGGTGCATTAAAAAAAACATGAATGTAAGAGCGGTTATCAGAGTGGCTAGACAATGAGGAGATGAAAAATTAACATATAGAGTTGTATAAAGCTTTGGATTAATAAACCTCTTCAAGCTGCAGTGTCATCAGTGAGGTAAATGCAAGGACATAAATGCTGCTTCTATACCACTGCATCAATGCTTCAATTTGTGATTGGAATGCAAAAAGTAACCTTTTTGTTCAGAAAAACATTCATTCATTCATTCATTCATTCACTACCGCTTATCCGATCTATTCTCGGGTCACAGGGAGCCTGTGCTGATCTCAGGCATCAAGGCAGGATACACCCTGGACAGAGTGCCAACCCATCGCAGGGCACACACACACTCTCATTCACACACTACGGACAATTTAGAGATGCTAATCAACCTACAATGCATGTCTTTGGACCAGGGGAGGAAACCCCCGAGGCATGGGGAGAACATGCAAACTACACACACACACACGGTGGAGGCGGGAATCAAACCCCCAACCCTGGAGGTCTGAGGCAAATGTGCTAGCCTCTCGGTATGCACAGTCTCTTGCTATGCACAGTCTCTATATGGAAGACTTAACACAAACCACACACACCTATACAAATTTTGCAAATTTCAATAAACTTTTTTTTTTTTATCGATAGGTTAACCGAAACAGAGATGAATCCATTGCTTACTCCATTTGAATTTCGACGTTTACTCAACAACATGACTGCACTACACATCAGCAATGTGGGAGGACAAAACTGTGAGTGTTGATTTCTTTTTAAGTGTCTGTTTTTGCGAGTGTTTCCAAGCATAATAAAATTAAAGCCTACATGAGGTATTTTAATAAGTATCATAATAGATATATTAATAATTTATTAGGATCATTTAAGTCTATTGAAATATAAACTTAAAGCCAATTCTGTGCTGTTTAATATAAACAATCAGAAATGAGCCTACATTCTTGCACTAAACATTTTCTAGTAAACAACTGTCAATAATCTGGTAATGAGGCTTTAATTAAAACAGAATTAGAAATCCTGGACTAAGTTTGGAAACATGACCAGATTCTGCAGTAGGACTACAAGCTGAAACATAGCCCATGGGCTGTTTTGGGGTTGGTCTGCACAGCATAGCAGGGATACTGCATTTTGTAGTGATTTTGAGTGAGAAACCACCCGCATGCCGATTGCAACAAGCAGCAGAATATAGACTCAAAGGATAAAAATACACATGAGCATTCACAGAGCTAGTCTTAAAGGTTTCAAGACTGATATAGAAACCAGCTGTAAGTAGCATTGTTTCTAGGTCTGAGGTAAAAAAAAAAATAAGGCAGAATACAAGCCTTTAGATGAGTGATGGAGGGTCAAGCGCTTGATCAGTAGCCCAACAGTGGCTACTAGCTCCCATGTGCTAACCCAGAGCTAGCATATTCGATCCAGTTTTAATATATAGCCAGCTGACCACGGACACGAGTCAGTGGCTGTGCTTCAATCAGCAGTTTTTGTTTCTCATTTAGTGCAGGGGCTCAAACTTTTTGGACCCAGAGATCATAACTGATTGAGAATTCTGAGTTATGACTTCCATTGCGGCAACTATATTAAAAAATAATAAATCATGCACCACATCCCCACCCTACCGTCCCAAGCTGTGCTTCCCAGACCTCACTTTGAAAATTGTTGGGATAAAGTTTCTGGAGCTATTTAAAGCTAAAGAATTTTTACATTTTGATTTACTCATAAGTGCAAAACTAAATTTCTTAATTTGAACTTTTTGACTTAACACCCAACATTTTGCACCCTGGCCCTTGTCCGCAATCTGAACTACACTAAAAAAATTTACTAAAAAGGACACTAAAAAGGAACTCCTCGTCTAGGAAAAACGCAAACATGTGCTCCATGTGTACATGCACAGAGAAAGATAGCTATGAGAAAAAGAAAAGTACTAATATCCCAAACAAATCCTTGAACAACCTTGTGAGGTCATATACCACCCAAAGGCTTTGGAAGAGAAATAACATTGGAAAAGAATAAGCTTCTATTTCACTGCCATTGCACTGTCTCTCCCACTGGAAATGGATTATTAGGCCATTATTATTCATTTGTCAAATGTCCCATTACGACCCTGGATGCTTTGTTCTGCAACACACACACACTGACAGCTTGAGGTACTGCTGCATGAACACTACCAGAGAGAGATGAGCTGGTGTGTGTGTGCCTTTTTCTGCAATTTCCTATGTGTAGCAATGGCTAGGAACGAGGTTGAATATAACATTGTAAAATGGCTCAACAGAGTGTATACATCTATGTTGGTATGTAGCCATATGTAAGAATGGCAGCATGGTGTGTGTGTGTGTGTGTGTGTATGATCACTTTATCATTATTCATAAGAGCTGTGGGTAAGTGAGGAAAAAAAGACTCTCTTCCCCATGTTTCTCCTCTGCTCCCTTCTGTCACCCCCACCCTGTGCGGGGCTCGAACCCGGACCTCCGTGATTGTGCGTGCACGTGCCTGCACGCCATGGAAGGAAGACCTATATGCGGGATTCAGCAAAGCGCTGCTTTATTAACATAAACACAAATACATGGGGAAGACAAACCTAACGCTAGAACAAAACACTCATAAACAAAACCTGACGCACCTAAACCATGAAACAAAGAACAATGACCCACAAGGACAGGTACATAAAGATCCCTATATATAGGGGTAAACATCACGGCTAATAGGGCACAGGTGACACAAAATACAAACGATAAAGCAGGCTCCAGGAAATCACCTGCCAGCACCCCCTCCAGGCCTGGCAGGGAACTGTCCAGCGGTTTCTGACATAGTCCCCCCTCTAAGGCGCGGCTCCCGAAGTGCCTCAAACATCGCCCGAAGCTGTAGTCCAAGACGGGAGATACTGAGCATGGCATAGATCATAATTGCAGTCCACAGCGATGCCCCAGACCCTAAAGATGGTGACATCCGACACGCAAACAAGATGGGGGGGAGCGCCCTCCAACCGAAGCACCGAGCGACGTCCTCCACGGAAAGACCCCTCGTGGAGCGGCGTCCCCGGCCGAAGTGGTGGATGCCACGCTCCCAGAGGATCCGATAAAAAGGGGGGTGCCCCCCATGACCGGGAGTCAAGCGGCGTCCTCCACGGAAACTCCATCGTGGAGTGGCGTCCTCGAACTGGAACAGAGAAGGAGGCACCTCCCTGGGGAAAAGGGGAAGGAAGGCCACCTGCCTGAACATCCTCCGAGGAAGGTGGTTGGTCGGATGTCATCTGCCAGGGTCCTTGCTCATGGATTGCAAAACCTGGACATGGACAGGAACTCGCTGGGAATCCCACTGGGTCTTCAGAATGGTGGGTCATTCTGTCACGTCCGGGCACCCCCACCCTGTGCGGGGCTCGAACCCGGACCTCCGTGATTGCGCATGTACGCGCCTGCACACCATGGAAGGAAGACCCATACGCGGGATTCAGCGACGCGCTGCTTTATTATCATAAACACAAATACATGGGGAAGAAAAACCTAACGCTAGAACAAAACAAAACCTGACGCACCTGAACCATGAACAATGACCAACAAGGACATGTACACAAAGATCCCTATATATAGGGGTAAACATCACGGCTAATAGGGAACAGGTGACACAAAATACAAACGATAAAGCAGGCTCCAGGAAATCACCTGCCAGCGCCCCCTCCAGGCCTGGCAGGGAACTGTCCAGCGGTTCCTGACACCTTCAGCCTATACTCATTAATTGATCTCCACTTCTTTTATTTATATACAGTGGTGTGAAAAAGTGTTGGCCCCCTTCCTGATTTCTTATTTTTTTGCATGTTTGTCACACTTTAATGTTTCAGATAATCAAACACATTTAAATGTCAAAAAGTCAAAAAGTTTTTAAATGAAGGTTTTTATTATTAAGGGAAAACAAAATCCAAAACTACATGGCCCTGTGTGAAAAAGCATTTGCCCGCTAAACCTAATAACTAGTTGGGCCACCCTTGCAACTGCAATCAAGCGTTTTCGATAACTTGCAATGAGTATGTTACAGCACTGTGGAGGAATTTTGACCCACTCATCTTTGCAGAATTGTTGTAATTCAGCCACACTGGAGGGTTTTCGAGCATGAAGCACCTTTTTAAGGTCATGACACAGCATCTCAATCGGATTGAGGTCAGGACTTTGACTAGGCCACTCCAAAGTCTTCATTTTGTTTGTCTTCAGCCATTCAGAGGTGAACTTGCTGGTGTGTTTTGGATCATTGTCCTGTTGCAGAACCCAAGTTTGCTTCAGCCTGAGGTCACAAACCTACCGATCTATCAGTCTGGAAAAGGCTATAAAGTCATTTCTAAAGCTTTGGGACTGCCGCGAACCACAGTGAGAGCCATTATCTACAAATGGTGAAAACATGGAACAGTGGAGAACCTTCCCAGGAGCGGCCGGCCGACCAAAATTACCCCAAGAGTGCAGCGACAACTCATCCAGGAGGTCACAAAAGACCCCACAACAAGATCCAAAGAACTGCACGCCTCACTTGCCTCAGTTAAGGTGAGTGTTCATGACTTCACCATAAGAAAGAGACTGGGCAAAAATGGTTTGCATGGCAGAGTTCCAAGACGAAAACCGCTGCTGAGCAAAAAGAACATAAAGGCTCTTCTCAGTTTTGCCAGAAAACATCTTGATGATCCCCAAGACTTTTGGGAAAATACTCTGTGGACTGATGAGACAAAAATTTAACTTTTTGGAAGGTCTGTGTCCCATTACATCTGGTGTAAAAGTAACACCGCATTTCAGAAAAAGAACATCATACCAACAGTAAAATATGGTGGTGGTAGTGTGATGGTCTTGGGCTCTTTTGCTGCTTCAGGACCTGGAAGACTTGTTGTGATAAATGGAACCATGAATTCTGCTGTCTACCAAAAAATCCTGAAGGAGAATGTCTGGCCATCTGTTTGTGACCTCAGGCTGAAGCAAACTTGGGTTCTGCAGCAGGACAATGATCCAAAACACAACAGCAAGTCCACCTCTGAATGGCTAAAGACAAACAAAATGAAGACTTTGGAGTGGCCTAGTCAAAGTCCTGACCTCAATCCGATTGAGATGCTGTGGCATGACCTTAAAAAGGTGGTTCATGCTCGAAAACCCTCCAGTGTAGCTGAATTACAACAATTCTGCAAAGATGAGTGCGCCAAAATTCCTCCACAGCGCTGTAACAGACTCATTGCAAGTTATCGAAAATGCTTGATTGCAGTTGTTGCTGCTAAGGGTGGCCCAACCAGTTATTAGGCTTAGGGGGCAAATACTTTTTCACACAGGGCCATGTAGTTTTGGATTTTGTTTTCCCTTAATAATAAAAACCTTCATTTAAAAACTGCATGATGTGTTTACTTGTGTTATCTTTGACTAATATTTAAATGTGTTTGATTATCTGAAACATTAAAGTGTGACAAACATGCAAAAAAAATAAGAAATCAGGAAGGGGGCCAACACTTTTTCACACCACTGTATATGTTGAACATTCACTCCACAAGCATCAGCGCCCTGAATGAGAGAGAGGTAAAGAGAATAAGAGGGTTAAACTAGAAGGTGAGAGAAAACAACAGGAAGGTGAGAGTTGGCTCTTGGGAAGTGGTATGAATTTGCAATCGGCAGAGCATGTTGGTTATCCAATAAAGGGCACAGATTTTCAAAGACTGGAAAGTACAGATAGAACTGAAATATAGAATACATTACAGAAACTCATTAAGAAACTAAATGAATAACAATGTTGAAAATGCATAGGCTGTGGATGCATGCTGCTTAATTACCAAATACTTATTTTCCACCATAACTTGCAAATAAATTCTTTAAAAATCAGACAATGTGATTTTCTGGATTTTTTTTCTCATTCTGTCTCTCATAGTTGAAGTGTACCTATGATGAAAATTACAGGCCTCTCTCATCTTTTTAAGTGGGAGAACTTGCACAATTGCTGGCTAACTAAATACTTTTTTGCCCCACTGTATACCTTAAAATATAAGCCCTGACTCATTACTCTCTCCTCTACCTTACTGGACCTGTGAGGTAAAAAAAAAACAAAAAAAACCTTCAATTACATCACTTATTCCCTTAACAGAAAAGAGTTTCATAAATAATTTAACACCCAACAGTAAAGAGTGAGTAGTCAGGTATCTGCTGGATATTTATCTGTATCTGTGGTGAGGACACTACCTACAATGCTATTCCAGATCTTCAGTCTGTGGTCTTGTTGTTCTTGAATTTAGCCTGATGGACTAATCCTTTGTGGAATATTGAAGTCAATGTTTACAAGCGAAGATTACTTTTGGAGAGACTGTTTTTGTCCACTGAGGTATGGTTAGCTTATGATTGGGCAATAATTGTAGGAGGGACAGATCTTTTATTCGTTCATTTTTAATGATGTGCTATGTTTGGTGTATTGGGGTGTTATACAGTTAATCAGTGTTATATTTGCACTTTTTGAACCCTGTTGGTAACAACTGTACCTTTGGTTACATGCTTTTGTATCACCTTACCTGTGCAATTTGCCCAAAGAGCTTCATCTTGCATGCTAATACCAGTCAACACTATTACACTCACCATCTTGCAGATTGCTAACTAGCTGAGTGGAGCCTCTGCTGCAACTCGGCACAACTGCATCATATAGCTGTAGTGCATTCTAAAATCTTCAGTGCAGTATTTCCATGTTCCATGAATTTTCTTAGTGGAATTTGGAGAGTGACAAAAGAAGGATGTATTCTCTTAAGCATGTGATCAATGAATTCAAACTGTTATTACTTGTGTTTGAGGTCATCAAACGGCACTGTAACTGCACTAGCACTGTGACATCAGAGTGACAGTCCAGTTCCAGACCAGTTCCAGACCACTGGGTACATCACTGGAACAAAGAGGCCCAAGCTTGTTCTAGCATAATTCTTAATCTTTTTTTAAAGAGACAGTTGAATAAGCATTCATTGCATGTCACACTGTATATGTGACAAGTAAAATTTCACATCACAATTGAAATTTGATTTAAATCTGGAATGGGATGTTCAAGAACAAACATTAGACCATACAGAGTGTTTAAAGTACTTAAACTCCACCCTGTTACACAAGTTTTCTGTATTGGAATATTTCCTGATTCTTTTCAACAGCAAAACATGATCGCCTTTTGACTAACAAAATAAACATTTTGCCTTAAAGGACAATTACGTCTATGCGCTGCAGTGTGAGACTCTACTGCATTATCATTATTAGAATCATTATCCCCTGCTATGACTTACATGCTTATCTAATTATAGTAACATAGCTCAGCTCTGATAGTCATTCGCATAAATCAAAGCTGCTGGCATGTCACTTTTGTTGCTATTACCATGTCAGCAGCTTAAAAGTTTGTGTCGAGCATTTCTCTTTGCGGTCGTATCACAGCATGATATTCGGTCAAGGAGACTAGTAAGAAATGACCTAATATTAAATTATTGTAATGTTGATGTACACATCCACCCCTTCATTTCTTCCATACACCCCTCTACACCACCACTACCTCTTCACACATTTATTCACTCACTAACATTCATGTTTCAAATCTGCCACCACAAATCAACTGTGGCCATACTTTTAAGTGTTAATTTGATATTTTACCTATTTCTTAGATATTTGTAGCCTATTTAAACATTCCATAATAGCGGCACGGTGGCTTAGTGGTTAGCATGTTCGCCTCACACCTACAGCCTCCTGGGTTTGAGTCTCACTCATTGTGTGTGTGGAGTTTGCATGTTCTCCCCGTGCTTGTTAGGTTTCCTCTGGGTGCTCTGGTTTCCTCCCACAGTCCAAAGGTATGCTTCTTGGCTGATTGGAGTCTCTAAATTGCCCATAGTGTGGGAGTGAATAACTGTGTGTGCCCTGCGATGGGTTGGCACTCTGTCCAGAGTGTATCCTGCCTTGATGCCTATGATAGGCACAGGCTCCCTGCGACCCGATGATATATTGGATAAGTGGTACAGACAATGGAATGGAAAAAAAAAACATTCTATAATACAGTAGTTCAAAGGAACCAAATTATGTTATAGCTTGTGGACTGTATGGCTAACTACAAAACCCGACTGTAAACTATACCTAGTTCTAACACAACAATTAGATCTGGCAATCAGAGAAAATAAGTCTTCACAAAATACAGTGTGGCTTCACATAAACCTGACAAGATAAAGCTCAATAAAACAACTGTTTGCAAAACACCAAAAAGTGTCATTTTTCTCTCTCATTTATTTTACTTACAACAAACCAGTTACCAACCAATGAAAGTTAACTTGTTACATATTTACAGAATCACTAGGAGGGACAAATTTTTATTATTAAAAATAATTCTTACTTAAACCTTTTTTTTTCCAAAAAGGCTCCCAAGTGCAGGGGCAACAGAAAGGTGTTCGAATCTCCTCTCTCCTCTGTCAATCAAACTGACACTTACCAATCATGGGCATGTCAGTTCTCATGTATGCAGGAGAGGATGGACATTGAACTTCTTTAATAATTGTAAATTCATCTTCCCTTAATAAAGCGCCAAAACTTTTTTCCATCAAATTCAGAGGTATGTGGCAGGGGTAGCCAGTGTGAATGAATGTGCCATCTGTGGCCATTGTATTGATGTGTGAAAATCAAATCAATAAACCTATCTAGAAGATTATTGTAATTATTCATACCCTGTGCTACAGAAATGTAACATGCCTGAATAGCTGATATTATCCTCATTAGGATTCATAGCTTAAAGAGTGATGTGGGGTTGACTTTGTGGAAGTTCTGCTGAATTTCAGCAGCCTGGAATCATCTTTTGATCATTAAAGAGATCTTTTATGCAATGTAATTGCTCTTATAGACTGCTCATGATTGTGGCAGATCTTTTTAATATTCAAATGATTGAGTTCCCTTATAAAAATCATATGGTTTATATTATTAATCCCATGTAGGAATGCATGGTATTAATACACATCCCCACCACCCCTGTGGTTTCCTGTAGAGCATTATGATTAGACAAAGAATAAACCTGAATCATTGTGCATCATCTAAAAATACATAAACTAGAAACTTTCATTTGCCAAACTGTGAATGATAAAACATGGCAAATGTCTGACAAACATATTGTGGAAAGGCTAATGAATCATACCGAGAATCTTTTCCCATTAGATCATTACTTGCTATTGTCCCTCACAGCTATACTGTCTATACTGTTTTTTTCTAATTACTATATATGTAAAGAAAATAACAGCGGCAGAGGTGGTGGGTAAATATATTGTTTTAAATGTAATGTTTTTTAGAACATCACCTTTCCTGGGGGATTTGAATGTTTTATCAGTTTTAAAATTGAGTGGAGGCAGCAGGGGGGCATGTCAACTTTACATATAAAAGATGCGACCCCCCAGTAAGTTGCCACTTTGATAGACTCATAATAAAAGAATTATTGGATTCTTTCTAGCTACCCTATGGCATAAGTAATTAATATATGTAAGTTATAAACATACATAATTAAAAAATGTAAGTTATAGAAGATAATCACTAATCTAATTTATTTACTTGGTAGAAGTCAGTTTCTATCCATGCTAGCTTGACTGTTATCTTATTGTAATGCCTTGGGCTCTTTCAATTTCCTGTCCTGCATGTACTTGCTTTTCTTCATGGGAGGGATCAATACAATAGGGACCAAGCTGGTCCAAAGTCAATTAAACTCAAAATGTCTGTCACCAAACTTGAGACAACCCAACTATTTAACCTTTACTCTGATGTATGAATGCTTTTGCTTAAAGGAATGGCCTAATATATCTTCCGCTACACCTCTTCGAATGAGTGTCATTAATCTTTGGAACGTCCATGTACTAAAAACATGTTAGGTTGAAGGTAGTGCTTTGCAGTCCTCTTCCGCAAGTATCCCCGTACTTCTAACACTACTGACTCAATACACCAGCAAATAGAATATAAATCATGGTTACATAGGAACAGGAAAATGGGTGCTAGTGAATTAGCTCTGGGAGTTCCTGGTCTAAAAGAACACATCAACATTTTTCCATTTCCTTTTCTTAATTAGATTTTATAATGTGAACTAAAGCTGCATCCCAAGTGATGTACTACACACTATGCACTGAATCGTCTAGTGTATGAATTTTAGAAGGGTAGTATCAATTGAAACACTAATGTAAAATCACACAACGCTGGCTAATTTTAGATTTTGTAAGATGTCATCAGCCATCTTAACACTTATTTTCAAATACATTGTCAGTACTTGTAGCCTCTCCCCTCTTCCCCAACGCAAGCAATGGTGTGAGTCTTAAGTGCATGAAGTGTCCAACGTTACCCTTTTTTTTTGTTTGTTTGTTTCTTTTATTTGAACAAGTGCATCATCCAAGTACTTGAAGTACACTATTCTTGTGAACATACAACAGTACAGTACAGTACGCTATGTATACTACAAAATACCAAAGTATAGTGCATAGTTATGCGATTTGGGATGCACCTTGACTCTTTTACAAGTGTGTGAGCATGGCTGATGTGAGTGCACAGAGTATGGTCATTAAAAATTAACATGACAAAACTGCACACTGACAAAGGTTTGCAGTGTAGATGCTGACACAAAGGGCTCAGTGCTTGCAAACATGATGTGCTCTGATGTATGAAAGTTTCTCGACACACTTCATTCACTGAGACAGCTAGTTGTTCTGAGTGATGTATATTTTCCTCCAATGTATTAGATTTAACTTGCAAATATACACCAATCAGCCATTAAACAGCATTAAACATTGCTTCAGACCAAGTACACCCCTCCATGGGAACCAAATGCCAGTGGCCTCTGTCAGCAGGATAATGTGTTCTGCCCCTGCAAAAATTGTCAAATATTTTCAAAAAAAAAAAAAAATGTTCAGGAATAGTTTGTAAGGAACATGACAAAAAGTTGACATGGTGTTGACTTGACATCCAAATTCCCCAGATATAATCTGTTTCCACATCTGAGGCCCTATAGATCCATAGAGGCCCTTCCTCAAAACTTAAAGAATCTGCTGTCAACATCTTGGTGCCAGGTGCCACAGCACACATTCAGAGGTCTTGTGGAGTCCATGCCTCAATGGTTCAGAGCTGCTTCAGTGGCAAAAGGTGGAACCTACACAATATATTAGGGGGTTGGTATAATGTTACAGGTGATCAGGTTAAATTAAAGATAATACTTGTATATACAGTAGAATTTAAAAGCAAAAAGGTCCACTTTGTTTAGTTATGCTGTGAGCAGCCATGCTGCTTTGACATCACATCATAAATGAAAAAGAGACTTACAGTTCAATTCTCTGTTCCAGTAGCATTTCATGTCACAAAAAGACATTGTCCTGAATTCCACTATTAAGAAAGAAGGGCTTACCTTATTTTAAAGTATTTAAGTGTAGAAAATATAGTAATAGAAACATCTATAGCAAAAGTGCAAACCATACATTTTTTAAATCTTCTTCTTCTTTCGGCTTTTCCCTTCAGGGGTCGCCACAGCGAATCATCTCTCTCCACCTATCCCTATCTTCTGCATCCTCAACATTTGCACCCACTAGCTTCATATCCTCATTAATTCCATCCATATACCTCCTCTTTGGCCTTCCTCTTTGCCTCCTGCCTGACAGCTCCATGTCCAACATTCTCCTACCAATATACTCACTCTCCCTCCTCTGAACATGTCCAAACCATCTTAATCTGGCCTCCCTAACTTTTTCCCCCAAACGTCCAACATGAGCTGTCCCTCTGATGTACTCGTTCCTAATCCTGTCCAATCTTGTCACTCCCAAAGAGAACCTCAACATCTTCAGCTCTGCTACCTCTAGCTCTGACTCCTGTCTCTTCCTCAGTGACACTGTCTCTAAACCATACAGCATGGCCGGTCTCACCACTGTCCTGCACACCTTTCTCTTGATTCTCGCTGATATTTTCCTATCACACAGAACTCCCGACACCTTTCTCCACCCATTCCAACCTGCCTGCACTCGCTTCTTTACCTCTTTCCCACACTCTCCATTACTCTGGACTGTTGACCCCAAGTACTTAAACTCCTGTACCTTCTGCACCTCTTCACCCTGTAACCTTACTGTTCCACTTCCCTCCCTTTCATTCACACACATGTACTCAGTCTTACTATGACTGACTTTCATTCCTCTTCTTTCCAGTGCAAACCTCCACCTCTCCAGGTTTTCCTCCACCTGCTCCCTGCTCTCACTACAGATCACAATGTCATCTGCAAACATCATTGTCCAAGGAGACTCCTGTCTGACCTCCTCTGACAACTGGTCCATCACTATAGCAAACAGGAAGGGGCTCAGAGCCGATCCCTGATGCAGTCCCACCTCCACTTTGAACTCCTCTGTCTGACCTACAGCACACCTCACCACTGTCCTGCTCCTCTCATACATGTCCTGCACCACTCTGACATACTTCTCTGCTACTCCTGACTTCCTCATACAATACCACAGCTCTTCTCTTGGCACCCTGTCATACACTTTCTCCAAGTCTACAAACACACAGTGCAACTCCCTCTGACCATCCCTATACTTCTCCATCAAAATTCTCAGAGCAAAAATTGCATCTGTTGTGCTCTTTCTGGGCATGAAGCCATACTGCTGCTCACAAATTTCCACTACCTTCCTTAACCTAGCTTCCACTACTCTTTCCCATAGCTTCATTGTATGGCTCATCAACTTTATCCCCCTATAGTTGCTGCAACTCTGCACATCACCCTTATTCTTAAAGATCGGCACTAACACACTTCTTCTCCATTCCTCAGGCATCTTCTCACTCTCTAAAACCCTGTTGAACAAACTAGTTAAAAATTCCACTGCTGCTTCACCTAGACACTTCCAGACCTCCACCGGGATGTCGTCAGGACCAACTGCCTTTCCACTTTTCATCCTCTTCAAAGCCTTCCTGACTTCATCCTTTCTAATCTTATCTACTTTCTGTTCCACAGAGTTCACCCCTTCTACTCTTTTTTCCCTCTCATTTTCCTCATTCATCAGCTCCTCAAAGTACTCCTTCCATCTCCTCTGTACACTCTCCTCACTTGTGAGCACCCTTCCATCTCTATGCTTAATAACTCTAACTTGCTGCACATCCTTCCCATCTCGATCCCTCTGCCTAGCTAACCTGTACAAGTCCTTCTCTCCTTCTCTAGTGTCTAACCTAGTGTACAACTCGTCATATGCATTCTGCTTGGCCTTAGACACCTCCCTCTTCACTCTGCGCTGTAACTCCTTGTATTCCTGTCTATTCTCTTCAGTCCTGTCCATTTCCCACTTCTTCTTGGCTAACCACTTCCTCTGGATACTATCCTGAACTTCCTCATTCCACCACCAAGTCTCCTTATCTTCTTTCCTCCTTCCAGATGACACACCCAGCAACTTTCTCCCTGTCTCCCTGATCACTTCTGCTGTAGTTTCCCAGTCATCTGGCAGCACTACCTGACCACCCAGAGCCTGCCTCAACTTCTGTCTAAATTCCTCACAACATTCCTCCTTTTTCAGCTTCCACCACTTGGTTTTCTTCTCTATCTCTATCTTTGACCTCTTCTTCTTACAGACTATCAAAGTCATCCTAATCACCACCATCCTATGCTGTTTGGCTACACTCTCTCCCACTACCACTTTACAGTCACTAATCTCTTTCAGATTGCCTCTTCTACATAGGATGTAGTCTACCTGTGTTCTCCTACCTCCACTCTTGTAAGTCACTCTATGCTCCTCCCTCTTCTGAAAATAACTGTTAACCACAGCCATGTCCATCCTCTTAGCAAAGTCCACTACCATCTGTCCTTCTAGGTTCCTTTCTTTAACTCCAAACTTGCCCATCACCTCCTCATCATCTGTGTTCCCCTCACCAACATGTCCATTAAAATCCACTCCTATCACCACTCTCTCACCCGTGGGAATACTCTCCATCACCTCATCTAATTCACTCCAGAATCTCTCTTTCTCCTCTAACTCACAACCTACCTGTGGGGCATAACCACTAACAACATTCAACATCACCCCTTCAATCTCTAACTTTAGACTTATCACCCTGCCTGACACTCTCTTCACCTCCAGAACATTCCTCACAAACTCCTCCTTCAGGACCACACCTACCCCATTTCTCTTACTATCCACACCATAATAAAACAGCTTGAATCCTGCTCCTATACTACGAGTCTTGCTACCCTTCCACCTGGTCTCCTGTACACACAGTATATCCACCTTCCTTCTCTGCATCATATCAGCCAGCTCTCTACCTTTCCCTGTCATAGTACCAACATTCAGAGTTCCTATTCTCAGTCCTACACTCTTACCTTTCCTCTTCTCTCTCTGTCTGTGCACTCTCCTCCCTCCTCTACTTCTTTGACCAACAGTAGCCCAATTTCCACCAGCGCCCTGTAGGTCAACGGCGCCGATGGCGGTCGTTGTTAACCCGGGCCTCGACCGATCCGGTATGAAATTCGTACTGACGATTCGCATGGTTAAATTTGCCAATGTTTTACGCCGGATGCCCTTCCTGACGCAACCCTCTCTATTTATCCGGGCTTGGGACCGGCACAGAAGTCACTGGATTGTGACCCTCATGGCTAGATTCATACATTTTTTAAATGCTCTATATTAAATTATGTTGTATTATTTTTGCACATCTTCATTTTACAAGTTCATTTTAATGTTGTTTTTTTTAAACAAAAAGTGTGAAATTGTAATCAAGAATTTTTTTTCATGCAAAATAGGCCAGCCCTACATGCATTTCACACCCCCTTGTGCTCATGTTTAATGATCACACTCACTGATACTGTTTAAACAGGCTTTTTGTCAGGCTTTTTGTCAGGTTAGCTCCTCTTCATATTTTTACAGAGCAGTTTTTTAAACAAATACAAGTACAAAATGAGAACAGTATCATGCTGACAAAAGGTAAAAGTAGTCATAACATTCTGTATAAATGATATATAACCTTCACCTGACCCTCTCACCTTCCCTCCACCCACAGATACCTCCCAGCTGTCTGGGGTGACACTGACCTCTGCGATGCTGGCCGAATCCTACTCCGACATCCACCTCACACCACCTGCCCCTTGGGTTGAAGTGTGTGCCTGTCCACTGGGATTCATGGGACAGTTTTGCGAGCTATGTGAGCCAGGTTTTACCCGAGAGAGTCTTAATGGTGGGCCATATTCCCCCTGTGTGCCATGTGACTGTAACCATCATGGGAAGTGCCATCCAGAAACAGGTCTGTGAGATAACATAAGCCTTTAACTCCTTTTCATAATAATTTTAATTCAAATGATTACTTTCAGGTCAAAATGACTAGAATATAATCTTGTGCTTATTTGTGCTTGTAAATTAGAGAGCATGTGACAAGTGCTGGAGCTTTGTTCCAATTTCAGTAAAACTTTAAAATGGGTCAGTTTGTCCAAAACAGGACACAAGGGTGAGAGGCTTTCAGATTGTGTGCAAGCACGTCCACTCCATCAGTTAAAAACAAGATGTCATATGTTCACTTTTTTCTTCCTCCACACCTCCATACCTGTCTAATTTCCATCTCATTTTGCCCCTGTCATCTCACCTTATTGTTTCACCTGCACTCCCTCTCCCTCCATTTACACCAGTTAATGGCCTGCATAGCGAGTTGATTGCCTAAGTAGGAGAGCCAGAGTTCACTGCCACTTCCATCTTTCTCATTAGCTCTGTTAACCAGCCCCTGGCTAATTAATGTTAATATAGGCTAGACCCATACTTGTGTGAGAGTGTGACATAGTAAGAGAGATAAGAGAGTGTGGGGAAAAAATTGCAGGTCCAATGTGGTAAGTTGTTTCTGCCTGCTTTCAGGTGCACATTACACTGCAATCAGTGCGAAAAATTTTGTGTGTTATGTAGGAAACATGCAGTAGGAAAACACACGTGCAATCCTTAATCCCTAAATGTATACAATCCTATCTGTATTGGGAAGACTAGATTTTGGACAAATTGGTTAGGGTTTGCAATCAAAAGATGATTGAGTCAGCTTCCATTTCCTGATATTTACAGCTAGAAGTCTTCACCAACATAGAACATGGCACCTTTGTTTTCAGATCCCCAATTTTTAGGAGAACAAAAGTAAATTACAGTTAAATAACACTTAATATTTAGTTGCATATCCTAACTGTATCAAGTTACCGAGTCTCAGACATCAACATACTATTGCGTTCTTCTTTTGGGATTCTTTCCCTGGCTTGTACTGTCGCTTCTATCAGTAGCTGTTTGTGGTGAGAGGTTTCTCCCTGCAGTCTCCTCTTCAGGAGGTGAAATGCTGCTCAACTGGGTTACGGTCTGTTGACTTGGCCAATCTAAACCCATCCACTCTTTTCCCCTTTTTTCTGAAATCCTTTGATGTGTTGACTATGTGATTTAGTATTGTATTTTATTTACACCTTGGCAACAAGAAATACCTGTCAGTCTCATGTTCCATTATTTCTGATCACTTGAAAAATGTGTGGGTTCAAACAAAATGTGCTATGTTCCAAGTTTTTTATCACACTGCATGTATGAGGCAGAGAGAAACATTTCACATGTTGCAGATTTTGAAGCACGGGTAAATGAGAAGTGTGGCCGATTAAATACCCCATTTAACTCTATTTCTAAAAGTAAGTTTGTTCACTTAGCAAAAGTAGGTGTTTCTCTGAGCAGAGATTGGGTATTATTATTATTATTATTATTATTATTATTATTATTATTATTATTATTATTATTATTATTATTAATTCATACATGGTTTTTTATTTGTTTGTTTTACAAATTACATTTACATTTACATCTTCATTTGTGACACTCTCACCTGGCCTTCTCTTTGTGGCTTGGACTTGCCTATTTTAATAAATCATAATACTAAAAACTTAAAAACTTGTTGTTTTCAAATGAATGTACTGAGTCAATGAAACAATGACTTACTCAACACATCTATAATGAAACTCACTGACAAAGTGTAATGATTATAATAATGATATTATTACTCATAGAAATTCTTTATTACTGAATTAATACAAATGCTTATCATACCATAGTGAAAGAGCTATTAATGTATACTACATATTTAAATACTGCTTGCCCAGTGGCCTACATTTTTACCCTAACTGCAGAAATGAAGAACTTTTTTCTTGTAGACTGTTTGCATTTGCCAATCACAAAGCACCATGCACACACAATCACAGCTATGGGCAATTTAGAATAGCCAGCCTACCTTTGGGAAGAAGGAGAAAACCTCCCTGCGACCCTGAAGCTGTGAAGCGGCAACAGCCAACCGCTGCACCACACCATCGCCCTATTTTCCTGACATTAAGCAAACCTTTAAAAGTCTTGCCCCATTTCCCTGTCTTGCAGACATGCTGTATCATTCACCTACATAAACCTACTTCAGTACAAACAGGATACTTCACCCAATTATATTGACACAATTGATAAAAATTATTCTATACCTAACATATGTAGCTGAGGTAAAGGATCAGTTAAGTGATTAGTTAAAAATATTCACAGAATAGAGCCATTAGGATATTCACAGAAGCAATATGATACTCAATACATTATCTACAAAAAAAACTAATTAAATACCCAAATAACTTGTCAAATTTAGCCAGTGAAAGGCATTAAAGGCTATAGGCCTCTATAGAATTCCTCTACGCTATGTGCTTGAGTGACCAGCAAAAATGGCGTGACATCAGCCAAAAAAACATCAGCCAAGTGTTATTTCTCAAACTAAAACTTTAATGTGGAATCTATAGAGCATCACTGATTCTGAAATCGGATTATGAAAATGTCACTGCACTGGATTTGACAGAAGATTGAATATGACCTAACCATAGCTCTTGATAATGTATTCACTGGAACTCATCCACCACATTTTACAGGTTACTGCTTGCAACAAACATCAGGAAAGTACATCAAATATATCTGAATATGTGATGTGCCAGTTCTGTGATTTTTGTAACACTTTGTTGCACTTGCATTATGCTGGTGAAAATACTGCCTTAACTTTCTAAAGTCTTAATTTTCTAAAGTCTGTTTTCTTTTTAAAACCTCCATCCATGGCCAGGAGTTGAGGGAACAAAAATGCTCTCTGGGTGGGATTGATGGCAGTTCTCCCATAGAAGACTCTCCCTTCCTGTTAATCATAGCGACACCAACCAATCATCAGCTCGTGTATGCAGAAGAGGGCAGATAGCACTGCCCAGTGTGTTACGCTGCCCTGACATCAGAGGAAGTCGGTTAGCATTAGTTATGTTTCTTTATGAACGAATCAGTGTTTATGAGCAACTCTTCTAAGTGATTGAATTGTTCTCATTCACTTCCATGCACCAACTTATATTTTTTGTTTACTTAAGTCCTGACTGTGAAAGATGTGACTTCTTTGTCAAGTTTTTTCTTCTTTTTTTTTTTGGATGTTAAGGAAATAATCACAGGTTGGTTGGACGTATTGAATGAATACACCACTTACTCTGAGAGAATGATAGATGTACTACTTCCTGTGAGCAAACTGGCACTTGCAACACATGAACAAAACTAAGAAACTGGTAATTGTCGTTCATGATCAAATGAGGATGTGACGCACCAATGTCTGCTCAGCTGATAAAAGTATGCCTTTCGTTCAGTTCACCACCATTTGCTTGCTTACTGCTTGAAGATTATTGTAAGAGAAATACATCAAATATATCTGACTATGTGTCAGTGCTGTGAATTTTGTGACACTTTGTTGCACTTGCATTATCATGGTAAAAAAGACTTTCTAAGGTCTTAATTCTTCTCTTCTCCTCTTAAGTCTGCTCTTCTTTTAAAAGAGGACCATTTGGCGGAACAGTGAATTTGTAAAGTGTGTAGCACTGAGACAAACCTTATGTGTTGTACATGGCATAGTCTACTATACACAAACGTATAGAAATGACTGATGGCAATGAAAATGAATTCGTACATGTTTTTTTGTTTGTTTGTTTTAAAAATTACATTTATATCTTCATTCATGATACTCTCATCTGATCTTCTCTTTGTGGCTTGGACATGCCAGTTTTAATAAATCATAATACTAATTCTTGTCTCTTGAAAACTTGGTGTTTTTGAGACGATGACTTACTCAACACATCTATAATGAAACTCACTGACAAAGTGTAACTTAGTGTAAGTGCAACTTACAATAGAGGCCAGTGAATTAGTGAATAAATCCAGACGAATCAAAATTGGAATCAAATGCCTCTAGTTAGCGCTCATATGAGAGCTGGCTGGTGAGTAGAAAGTGGAAAGTGACCAAAAAAAGCTTCATAGCTTCTGGTGCTTTGTCTTCATCTTTCTATTTCCCTGTTTCTATCCTTTTCTCCCCCCACTTTCTATTACACTTACCAGGAACTCAGACTCTTTTAATGTGCTGCAAATTAAACCTTCATAGTTCTCGTTATGAGCGTAAAAAGCGATTAGTTCAGTACAAGGATTTTACGCTGCAAATTAATGTCAAACACGAGCTGATATGCTTTAAGAGAGAAAGAGAGATAATTGTGAGGCGAGAGCCAGGGAGATGTTTAATAAAGCGCTTTGAGCAGGAAGGAGGAGAGGGGTGACGGAAAAGGTCAGGGCAGGTGTTAAAGAAAGTTGAAAGAGGATCAAAAGCAGAAAGACGAGTGAGGGAATGAAAGGAAAAGCCTCGGTCAAGACATTTTTACGTCCCAGGAGAGAAGGAGGAGCTCAGTGCATTTATTTATTCATGAACCTGTTTAACTTCAAAGTGCAATTGAATGCCAGTTGCAACGGGCGCCGTTCAGGGCCATTTAGCAGCTTAAATCCTTTTCAGGTTAGTAAATAGAATTAGGCTCGTGATGAATCCCTGCTGAAAGTGGCTTCGCTCTGCATTAGCATGTGTGCATGCCATTTTTCATTTTCCTCTTTACTGCAAAAGTTTTTCAAACTCTTTTATACCCTATTAGAATTTTAAGGCTTTTTAAAAAGGCTATTCAGTTCAGTTTTCCCTTGTACAAGTGTACAAGGAGAGCTGAAAGAAAACACCTCTTTGATTTTTCAATGCATGAAAAGAGCTGGGAATTTTGCTGGACTTGCAAATGAGGTCTAATTGACTATTAATTGGTTAATAGCTAATCGATTCAGTCAGCCGAGACTAGCAGAAAGAGCAGAGGAGTAGTGTTTCTGCCTGAGCACAGCACTATTGTGGTTTCATAATTGTGATTTATTAGATGGTCTCCAGATTGTGTCACTGCCAGCGACTGAACAGATTGCGAAAAATTTTATGTTTGTGGCGGCAAAAAACAAAAACAGGACGCTGCTCATCCAGCAACGGAGGACTAATGAAGTCAAGCATATGTCCTTCAGATGCATGCATGTTGTGCTTGTGCCTGTTTTTGCTGTGTATTTTTCTTCTCGAGTGTTAATTTAAGACTTGCCATCCATTAAATTAGAGTATGCAGGCAGGAGTTGGAGGGGTGTTTGGGGTAGAGAATGATGCAAGAAAAGACGGCATAGAGAAAAACGGCTACTTCTTATGTGAACGCCTTCATTAACAGCAGTGCGCACACGTGAATTTATCTTTTAAACAAATAGGTTGTGTCATGCTCTTTTTTTAGTCTCTCATGCTCTCTAATCTTCTCTTTCCCCGAGCTTATGAAATAATTCGATTATACTCCGTGCACGTGAATTAAGCCATGAATTATAGAAAGTTGTACTGTACACATAAACACTGTATCTCAAAACAGCCGTGTGTCATTTTTTTCCCTTATAAATCTTTCATGCAGTGTTCCATGTAAACAAGCCTAACACTTTTTTATTTAACCCTGGATGCAATTCCACCAGAAGCAATAGTGTTTTACCCTAACGACCACCAAATATTGATGTCATATAATAATCGTGGAGACCAGCCTTGCTGTAAAATAGATTTTTTTCCTCTATATTGTGGCTTCATATTGCTAGTGCTTACAACAGTACATATTTATGTATGCTGTGTAGTTTATTGAAACCCTTTCCTTTCTGAAGGACAGTTTGAAGGGCAACATTTGCAAGTAAAGCAAGATGAGAAAGTATGAAATTGAGAGGAAGAGGCGAATGGAATGAGAGAATGAAGGCCTTCACACCTCATCAGTCATAGAATGTCTGCATTTTTATTTCTAAGGTTAGATCTAAGGGCACAGCACACAGCTTCAGAACTATCTGCAATTTGCTGTGTGGTACAATCGTTCATTCCTGAATTTTCAAACTTCTGCTTTAAAACAGCCATTATCCATTCTGAGGGAGGGGGAAGAAAATGAGTCCATAACCTATTGCAAATTGCATAGGATCTCTCATTTCTCATAGAAATGACATATGGAATAAAAGACAATTTTAAAAAAAAACTTCACAACAAATTGAAAAAGATAGTAGGTATTCTTGTGTAGCCAAAACTGCAGATCGACAGCAGAAAGTCTGGACTCCATAACAGATTTTATCGGCTAAGGACCGCCCAAGAAGGCGTCTGACTGACATGTAAAGTAACCAGTCACAGTTCATTTTGTTCAGTTCAAGGGTGTGAAAATGTAAAGTCAATGAAATCCCTACAAAAACAGTCCAGCGTACAAACATTTAAGGAAGTCAAATTAATGAGTCAATACCGTGAACTTCAAATCATTTGCAAAATCCAGCAGTTAGATGATCCTCATAAGCGTAACAGCTGTAAACATGACAGCTTCCTTCTTCCATGAGGGAAGAGTCATGGCGGCTTTGTTTCTATACATATTTAAAAAAACACAATGCATGCATCTCCTGGAAATCCTGTAGAATCAAACCAGATGACAAAACTCATGCAGTATTTCCAGTTACACACACACAGTAAAACCAGAGTTAATAGGAAGCCGGTGAGCATATTGCCGCAACAACTTAATGAGGGTTAGAGACAGGACCAGTCAGTAAATAAAAATAAAAACGTGTCATAAATCCAAATGAAAATGAGAGCAGCACTGCAACATGTGGCACTGTGTGCTGAGGGGAATTCCTACACATCCCTGTACAAGATCAATCAGAAGTCCCTTCTCTTCAAGGGGACAAATCTCAGCAAAATACCCCCAGAGCATAACAGCACCATTATCATCTGTGTATATGCTAGTGCATTTGGGGATAAAACCAAAAGTCCTTCAGAGTTTCTGCAGTAGCAGAAAGAGAGAAACATCTGGTCTGAAAAGGAAAGATAAATTGCTTCTCATAGCTAAAACGCTTTGTGTATCACAGCCGCAGCATTTTCATGCACAAAAGTCTCAAATAAAGTACGGCAACGGTATAAGAAACGCTAACATTCATCTTACGTTTTCATATAAGCCTGCAATAAAGCAGATTTGTTTATGTTTTTTGGTAACATGTACAAATGAAGACACCTTTTCTACCACTTGAGAAGGCATCGTCCTGTCCAGTACATAGAGAGTCTGCATCCTGGTAGTCAGACAGTAAATCCCCTGCAGTAGTTGCTCGTATCCGCATTTTAAATGATTACTTCGTATGAGAGGAGTTCAAAAAGAAGCAACGACGTAACAAGAGCAGTTTTGTATTTTATAGAGAAAGACATGCTTCCAGTTAAAACAGTGGTTCAAAAGGCTAATGAAAGTGCTTGATCCACTTGCCTTGAGGCGTAAACGTTATGGCCATGTTGACTGTGGAGAGGAGCAACTTGCTGATTAAGAGATAAATAGCTGTTCAGAACCAGATCAAACCTGGTGTGATTTATGAATACTGCATCTTAAACGGAGTATGGCTCTTCAACTTCAAATTAAGAGGCAGCTCACCCTGTGAAGTTTACTCTTAAAAACAAATAAATTAATTCTTGAGGTCTAACAACCATGTGGCATGCATTGCCTTCTACAATAATGATATGAAATGAATAGCATAAGTAATTTATTTACGGCTAAAGTAACTAACAGCAACTACTCCTGAATACTGGGGAAGGTTTTATATATAGAAGGCTTAATATATTATATTTTAAGTAATAAAGTGCTTTGAAAGACACAATACTATAGTTTTCTAAATAAAAATTTTATAATCATCTAACATCGCCATAAATGTGTGTATAAAAGAAAAGAGCAGAGGGCAGAAAGAAACACTTTCTGGAGAATAAAATGTACTCTTCACCTGTCCATTTTCTGCCCAGTGTCGTTTTCCCTTTCTCCTTTTTTTCCCTATTTCTTTCGACTGAAAGAGCTGCAAACAATAAGGAGCTGTTCTGAGGTTCTGACATTTAGCCATGCAAAATATGGTGAATTATTCAACATGGCGAGACATACAAATGTCAGGAAGAGGGGAATAGACTTTGCCTGAAGAGAGTTGAGAGGGAAAATAAAGTCAGGAACTAAATAAGGACGGACACCCGCTGAGCTTCAGATGCTGATATGGTAATCTCGAGGCCCCTTTGGGCAAGAGGGCAGCATCCTGTTTCATGTTGTGTTAATGAATATTTGGAGTTCTGGGTTTGGATACAAAATATTCAATACTCTTTGGGGTGCACATGTGACCTGATCCCTTGATATAAAATCAATGGAACCGCATAGATCATGTATAACTTGGCATTTGGCTTCTGAATTTTCAGAGAAAAAGGAGTTAAAGGCTAAAATTAGATAGAGTGTAAAAAAGGGCAATAACTTTATAATAAAGCTTTCCATAAAACAACCTGTTCACAACATGCCATGGTTGGTTAGTAGCTATATATTTTATATTCCTTTTTATATACATGTGTTAATTGAAAGTTAGTGTCTGTGACTGGTGGTGGTGATAATTTGTGGGGTGACCCTCAATTTTTCATTTGTCGCTGTAGATAAATTATGACCAAAATGCCGATAATATACTTCTCGGAGGAAAACAAATACTTTTCCAAGATGACACAGAAATCTTTAATCTTATTTTGAGCCATGCTTTATGTTCTCTCTGAGAATCCTACTGGGTAAAGAGTCAGGTTTAACAAATGCAGCAAGTAAAGTAGTCATGTCGGTCTAAAGATGCCAGGTCTAGGGTGCTTTTCTCATGATTTGATCAAGATAATTACGTTTTATAGAAGATTAGACATTAGACTAATTGGTTCAGTTAGTAATCACATCCCGTCTGTGATGCAAACACGTCATCATCAAAACTGAGAAGAGCTCCTACACGATCTGTACAGAAGATAGCAGAGTGAAACAGTGAAGCACTTAAGTACTTTTCTACTCTTATCTATTTGTCTCCATTTCTCTCTCCTCTTTACTGATGACTCTCATCCACTATCTCTCAATTCATCTTCTTTAAAACTGGAAAAAAAAAAGGGGAACCCTGGTCATTTCCTCTCTCTGTCTGTCTGCCTTTCTTGTACTCTCTCTGTTCTCACTCTTATCTTCATCAGTCTCTCTCACTACAGGAAGGTAATAGTACCTTCAGGAATATTAAACTAATGAGTTTATGTATTTTGTTGATGTGTGACCGACATAATTAAGACGGCAATCCAGAGAGACATATCGAAGTGCTTTATAATCGCCGTTAAAAACTAATTAGCACAAACGAGTCAGGATCCCGTCAAGCTTGCACCCTGTTAATAAATAAATAAATATTTAGTGCTCATTAAGTGCTTGTTGAAGAGGTTGGCCTTTAGTCTTCATATGAAGATGATCAGTGATTCAGCTGTTTAGAAGTTCATTCCACCACCTGAGCACCAGGACTCTTGCTACATGTCTTCCTTGTATCCAAACTCTTTTTACAAGAGGCCAACAAATGAAAATCATTGAATGTCTTTGTCATGTCACACTTCATAGTGGTGGTTAATATGAAGCTCATACGAAAGCAGACACTCAGCATTTTAATAATTTGTATTCATAAATATAATATAATTATAATCATAACTATTTCTGTTTTTACCTAGCCTACTAAGGGCAATATATTCATAGAAATGTTCAAATGTTTTTCACACAAAAGTTTACTGTATCTTCAAAGTAAATAAAAACCCATTTCTGCTCTTTTATAAAATCTAAGATTTGAAAGTATCATCTTCAGCCACAACATTTCTGTGAGGTTATCCGAGGTAACAGAGGTAAAATGTCTCATTGAAAGCCCACATTGTTCTGACTAATTTTATATCAGACTTACGACCATAAATTAATTCATTTGTTTTCACTGATTGAATGTCTGATAATGTCCGCTGGCTGAATAGAATGCCAGTGTACAGGCTAAAAGGTGCTTTCTGGTGGGTCGGGGTTCATTTTTGTGTCTGTATATAGGAAGTCTGTGAAGAAAACTCATGTGTTTGCTTTCTGGGTCAGGCGCCAGAGTAAGATAGCATGTAGGGGAACATCTGCGGGCAGAGAGTTGATGTAGACCAATCCTGACATGATTAAACAAGCAAGAGAGTGACCACCACTGTGGAGAGAAATGACCAAATCCTCCTGATTCTCTAAGGAAAAACCTGTGTATATTAGTCACTTAGAAGTGTGAAAGATAGCTGGTTGACTGGAACTGTCACAAGACTGTGTGTGTTACCAGATGGTGAACTGTTAAAAGTGGCAGAGAGAGAGAGAGAGAGAGAGTATGCCATTCCTCCCACCTCAGACTGCAAAGCCAACGTTGCTCTCTTGGACCATTCGGGTGCATCTCCTCTGGTTTTAGTGTGTAATACTTTCCCCTTTTTGCACCTTTTAAACTGTCCAAAAATGCAGTACAAATAATTAAAAATCTCTTCTTTAAACTTGCATTACTGTAAAGTCAACTTTTCTATCTAACAAAGTAAGATGCAGTAACTAACAGTTGAGGTCATGTCAATAAATGAGCGCTAACCGTTAAATTAACATGCTGTTATTAGCCGTTTGTTGAAAATTACTCAGCATACTGCTGCTTTTTTTAACAGATTTTTTATTTGTCCTTACATTACATGCTGACTTCTGGGGCTTTTTTTTCTTATATTCATGTATTGCCCTGAGTGTTGTTTGGTGTGGTTCGGTTTGCGCACACTCATATGCAGAGAACGACTTCCCAAAAGCCTGCAAAATCAAATACCTCTTAAATCTAATTTAGCAGAACAAATAAACTGAAATAGTGGGAGATGCAGGAAAATGGGAAGTGAGCTGTCCCCCCAAGCTCAGATTTTTATTTAAAGACCAGAGTCTTCCTGTGGAACAGCTATTTTTCATTAAAGGCAGTTTCTCACATACTCTCAGCTTCCACCTTCGACTTCTTTTCCTCAGCCTGAAATCTGTCAGGTATGGTCAAGAGGCTTTCAGCATTCTAGAAGCACCATGCTCATTTGTCTGTATGTGTGTGTGTGTATGTGCGTGTGTGTGTGTGTCCGTGTGTGTCTGTGTGTCCATGTGTGTGTGTGTGTGTGTGTGTGTGTGTGTGTGTGTGTGTCCGTGTGTCCGTGTGTCCGTGTGTGTGTGTGTGTGTGTGTGTGTGTGTGTGTGTGTGTGTGTGTGTGTGTGTGTGGATAAGAAGGTGAGAAAGTGCATTAAGAGTGCAACTCACAATACTACAACATTCAAGGTGCCAACACAAGAGTCTTAAGAGCATTTTTAGAAAGAAAAAGTTAAATGATTTGAAACCAACTTAGGCTTTCAATGGTTATGTTTGCCTTTAAATTATAAACACAAACGCATACATGTTTTACAGATGTTCTGAACATTAAATGTAACCCTAAACATCAGGACAAATAATCATTATATGTCATTGATAAGTTGAAATATTGTGGACATTTTCTGTGGTTTAAGAGAAAACACTTCAGGATATGCTGCTATTTGAAAATAAATATCTTGGATTGTGTTTATTCTTATTCTTTCTTTTTACAATAATTGCAGGATCTGGATTGATTTTTGGATAACAAAGGGAGAACAACAGTTAATAACAGTCTTGAGGCCATTCGCTATGCATCATTATACCCAACATAATATTAACAAATAACTAACATTCACAGCCACAGTCAGGGAATAAAATAATAGTCACCTTTGGCACTCTTATTGCTACAACCATATTTCATTAAGCTCTTTTTTTTTTTTTTTTTGTTGGTTTTCTTGCTAGTTGCTTTTTTAAGCCATTTAAGTCAAGTGTACTTATCTATTTATAGCAGCACAATACAGCAAATCATACAGGCACAGGTCAAGCCCTCCAACTAATGTTTACATCAAATATCAGAATTGGGGAGATGTGATCTCTGTGACTTTAGCTGTGCTGTGATTGTTGCTACCAGACGGACTGATTTGATTCAGAAACTGCTGATCTCCTGGGATTTTCATGCAAAACAGTTCTGTTGGCAGAAACACCTTGCTGAAGAGAGAGGTCAGCAGAGAACAGCCAGACTGGTTCAAGCTGACAGGAAGGCTTTGACGTTTTGTGGTTGTAAAGGGTGGTTATTTGAGTTCCCAAACCTTGAGGCAGATGGGCTAAAACAGCCGAGGATCACATGTGGTTCCACTCCTGTCAGCCAGGAACAGGAATCTGAGGGTGCGGTGGGCAATGGCTCAATGAAACTGGGCAGCTGAAGATTGGAAAAAATCCAGACAATGTTTTTCCAACAGCTGGATAATTACATGACATGCAGGTGTTCCTAATAATATAGATAATTTATTTTCAAGAAATTTTATTTGTATAGAAAGTTACTGAAAACCAGGATCTGTATTTAGATCCCTAATGAACATGCCAGAGATGACACAAAGAAACTCATTACCTCCAGGTTTTCAAGACATTTTAATTGCAGAAATTAAGGCACAACAAGCAAGCTCCGCAATATTCAGAGGAACTGAATATTAAAAATTTTAAAAAAAATTTAAAAACAGCAGATTTTCCGTAGATTTAGGTCTGTCGTGTGACGTCATCACAACGTGCATTCAGCCAAAGCCTTCTATTTTCGGTGTTCATTGCTAGCAGTTCAATAGAAGAATCTTGCAATTTCTGCAAAAAAAAAAAAAAAGTACAAAAAACTCTTCAAAATGTATCTTAAATTTTGAAAAGAAACCTTTGCAAAATCAAGCATTTTTTGTCACAACAAATCACAAAAAATAAAAAATAATAAAAATCTGTGAAATGCAGGAGAAACTGTAAAATCTACCTTAGGCAACATGAATACAAAAACTTGTGTGAATCCAGCCTCTTCTGGGTGACACCAGACAGTGAAATTATAATTCATTACTCTTCTACAAATAAAGATGTCTCAACTGACATGAGCATTTTACAAACAGGAGTCCTGAGATGAGCACAGGAAATATAAATACATTTCAATCAATATATGATTTCAGGGTGTATGAGATTTCTGCTGATGTTTCCAGCCTTATAGACTGCACACAGGAATTCAGTAACCAGATTCATTCAGGATGTATGATGGTATCCTGTACTGTCAAATATATACGCTACTGTCCGAATATGGCTTCCGGGATCGGTTTCTTTCTCGCTTGTTCCTTGCTTTTTATTTGTTCATTTGGAAAATGCTTTTTTTCCTCCATAACTTGTTAGACTAAATGCAATCCAACCGTATAGCTGAGCAGTTGGGGGTCTTGCTCAAAGACCAAACAACAGCTCTGTGACAGTCCAGGGATTTACACTCAAAGCCACTGAACTACCATCAAAGCATCCTGTCTCTCTTTAGTTGCTTAACAAAGTCACCAGAGTGTCGTTCATGCATCCGCAGTTCAGGGCTTTATGCAATACTAGCAGAGCATACGGATTTGATTCCGACACATGTGACTTAAAATCAATTTTAGTGCCCTGTCCGTAAGGAGCGAGGCAAACAAGGTTATAAAAAGAATGATGTTTGGGATATCTTTTCCTAAAGCGCTTTCTGATATTGGAATGAGGCAAGGGACACAGCTGGCCCCAGGGGTTTGTGTGATGGCTTGTTTGTCTGTAATTTTTTGCTTTTGCATTTTTACCCTTAGACTCATCTTTTCTTCAAACCCGTCTCTAAAGCAATTACAGTCGGGCTGGATTTAGATTCTGAATTGGCCACACATGGGCTTGCCTCTCTCTCTCTCTCTCTCTCTCTCTCTCGCTCTCTCTCTCTCTCTCTCATCACCCTCCCCCACCACTTTCTCTTTTCAACTCTTTTTTTGTACAGTAACAATACATTGCCCTCTACTGTTGAGAAAAGGTGGTACACGCTCTGCCCTGAATCTGTCAGCAGAGAGTATCAATAAAGCATTGCCTTGTCAGTGATGTGTTCTGTGATGGTGTGTGTGTGTGTGTGCATGCCTTTTCTTGTAAAGATATCTGACAGTGTGCAAGGATGCGGTCAGAACCCAAATGGATGCCACATGCTCGCACAGTGCCACATTTCTAGGCTGCCCCAACACACTCCGATTTGTCTGTTCTTAGAGAAACTCATAATGTATTCACCAGGCTTGTGCTCTCCTGAAAAGCATGTATGTGTCAGGTGTTTTTGTGCCAGCACTTCTCAATGTATGTGTAAGAAGCCAATGTCACCCTGGGCATGAAACAGTGGATGTAATGAGCGAGTGGGTATACAGAGTATGTGGTATTCTGCATGTCTGTGTTAATACATTAAAGTGTGTGTGTGTGTGTGTGTGTGTGTGTGTGTGTGTGTGTGTGTGTGTGTGTGTGTGTGTTGATCCAGGTGTCTGTGACTGCACAGACTTCACAACTGGCCCCTCTTGTGAGCGTTGTCAGGATGGTTACTATGGGAACGCATTGACTGGTAGCTCAGAAGACTGTATGCCCTGCCCCTGCCCAGGCCATACCACTTGTGCTCAGGTGCCAGAGACAGGGGAGGTGGTATGTATCAACTGCCCAGCAGGACAGAGGGGTGAGTCACAGTCTTCCCCATTTTTGCAATGTTCAATAATTCTAACCATTCATTAATTTTGTTAGTGGTGTGAGTCAACAGAACAAAGGTCATGTTATTATGTGTGCATGTTCAATGGATTTACAGGAACCAGATGTGAGCTATGTGACGATGGTTTCTATGGTGACCCACTTGGTTGGCATGGCGACGTGCGGCCATGTGTAAGGTGCGAGTGTAACGAGAACACGGACCCCAATGCTGTAGGCGTGTGTGATCACATGACTGGACACTGCCTCAAATGTTTAGGACACACAGACGGGGACCGATGTGAAAAATGCCAAAGCGGTTACTATGGAAACGCTCTAGATAGGAGCCTGAGGCCTTCCCAAAAATGTTTGTGTAAGTGTGTCTGCATGCGTGAATAGATTGATTTTGAAAAGAGATTCATTATTATTGCAAGTGGGAAGCTGGTGTTAGAGGAACATAATAGTCATGTTATCGAAAATAATTTTCAGGATGGTAATAATTCTGCTCACTACAGTCTATGCTAAATAATTTGAGATTTTTGGACCATACTGAACTAGACATGTGTGATCTATAATTTTCAGCCTGTGTCTGTAACCCCGCTGGCACTTTGGGGACAGTGAATGAGTGTGATCCTCGCACAGGAAGATGTCTGTGCCTGAGGCATGTGACAGGAAGAGACTGTGGACGGTGCGAGTTCGGTTACTTCAACCTGCAGCCAGGGCTGGGCTGTGACAGGTGGGTTATGGTTACACATTTTCCTTTATTCATCCATCCATTATTCATCTGTCCATCAAGCATTCCCAAACTTTGACATTTACTACTCAGTTCAAGTCAATTTTATTTGTATAGTGCTTTAACAATGAACATTACAGAGATATATAGATAACAATTGCATTCAGAAATATATGAATTCAGGATGTACATTTTAAATGTAAAATTTATCATTAATGAGCAAGCCAGAGATCATGGTGGCAAAGAAAAACTCCCTGAGACGATATTAGGAAGAAACCTAGAGAGGAACCAGGCTCAAAGAAGAATCTAAGAACCTTATGTGAATGTCACAAGATGCTGCAATAGTTTCCCTTCTATAATTGTGTACTATATGTTCAAAAAGTGCAATTGTGTAACCTGGAAATTCATTCTAGTTTTAAAATTAAGCCTGACTTATAATGGAGACCTGAGTGCCAAATTTCAGATGTAAAGCTCAGTGCAATTGTACTGCTAAGACATCATAGTAAAACTGATCATATCAATTGCAGTTCAAAGCCATCTTCATGGATTCCATTCACTAGACGGCACGTTAGCGCCAAACCTCCCTTGTCCGTCAAAATGTAAAATGCTTTTGCAATTTCATGCAGACTGATGAGCTCGGTCACTCAAAACCTTTCTAGCGTGGTCATTACTTTTGCCATGAGCTATATCTCAAATTAAATGTTCTGACCCTCCATTGAAAAGTATTTCCTAGTCAAGAATATCCAGAAGGCTGCTAAGCAGAACAGATCTTTTATTTAGGTAAATGGCAGACTTGTCAGATTTGTTGAATTTGGTTTTCTTCTGCTCTAGCAACTGTGAGGTGTTGTTTTTTCCTCTCAAAAAATATAAATGTTTTAAAGTTTTAAACTCATAAAGTTTTGTTCCACAAAGACACGTGCTCTGTGTATGATATACTGTTTTTGTTTAAGCATTTATACTTCATGCCATGGCTACCAAAAAAGGGACATTCTGTTAATGTTAAATAATGAATAAATGTAAAAAAAAAAATTTTAAAAATGCATAAGACAAAAAAAATATCTATGAAAATCTTGGGCTATTGATTAACTTGTTCTTTTTCTCATTTACAGTTGTAACTGCAACCTTATAGGCTCCTCATCCCCAATGTGTCACCCAATCACAGGCCAGTGTATCTGTCGGACGGGTATAGAGGGAAAAATGTGCGATGTCTGTCAAATGGGATTTTTTGGCTTTTCCTCCAGAGGCTGCAGAGGTACACAATCATCAGCCTATATAAATTAAAATGATCGGAATTGACCAATTCTTTGTAGTACCATCAGTAATAATTTATTCGGTGCCCTGGTAAGAACAAGTTTTTTAATATTGTGATATATTGAGAATGAAAATCAATTGTTTTCATCGTCATATGCAGATATTCATGCCATGACTTGGAGACCATTTCATGGCCTTGTAGGAATTCTTACTAATTTAAAATCATGATAGCACCATTATCATTTTTGTGAAATCTCAGAATATCCTGATATAAAATGTTGGCTTCATAGCATTATTATGCTATAAAGTATGCAAATAGGGAAAGCAAGAGACTCAAACCTGTTACAATAGAACAAATATCTTGGAACATTCAATGTGCATCCATGTTTGGCCTTTTTGTCTTCAAAAACTGCAGCTTGTAACTGTGACCCAATGGGATCGGTGTCCATGCAGTGCAACGCCAATGGGATATGTCCGTGTCGCCAAGGATTTGTGGGATACAAGTGTGACAAGTGTGCACTGAACCACTACCAAAACTCCCTGACCCACCAGTGTGAGGAGTGCCCTGTGTGCTACAGTCTCATCAGAGACCAGGTGAGTGTGTTCGCTTATTTCTGGTCTTATAGCAAATCCAGATAGCCTCTTCCAATAAAGAACTTTTATGAAAATTGGATACAGTGTTGTCCAAAATAAGGTAAAAAGCCTTTAACAAGGAAGAATCAGAGATAATCTGAATCTGAATGTTACCAGGATTTTCAAATAACTCAAAGTAATAACACAGGGATTGGTCAGGTATACATCCAAAGACAACAAGGTACACAGCAGATATCTAATCATCCAATCATGTGCATACAATGATACAGATACAGGCCAAGAGCTACAGTTAAATGTTCACATAAAGCAGCAGAATGGGAAAAAGTGTAATGTCTGTGACTTGGTCGGTACCTTTTTACCACACAAAAACAGCTATCATACTGTGAGCAGAGGACACACTCCTGCAGACCTTGTTGATGAGAAGGAGCAGGAGAGAATGACCAGACTTGTCTAAGCTGACAGGAAGTCTATAGTACCTCAAATAAGCATTCTCTATAACCATGTTGAACAAAGAACAGAACAACAAACCTTAAGGTGGATGGGCTACATCAGAAGCCCATGCTGGTTTCCGCTTCTGTTAGCCAAGAACAATCGTCTGAGGCTATCATAGGCAGAGACACCTGAACTGGAATCTGAACTGGAAGACTGGAAAAAGACTTTTTTTTAAAAAACTTTTTTTAATACTTGTCCAGTTTCTATGAGTCTGTGTCCATGATAGCCGCAGTCTCTTGTTCTTCACAGGAGTGGAGCCTGATATGGTCTTCTGCTGTTTGATGTGAAAAGCTGAAGCTCTTGACTTGTTGGCTCTCAGTGCTATGTGATTTGCAAGACTTCACAGCTATACTGAGGAATACATGAAACAGGAATTAACCTGCATGGAAATATTGGGAATTGGCATAGTGTTCAGAAGACTGTGACCTCTGCTGGCAGAGAAAAGGAACATTTGCAGCTTCTGAGACAAATATGACCTAACACTGATTTACTAACGGATTGACTGTGTGAGTACGTGTAAGATGCAAAATAGGCAACAAAAAAATGCATGTTTTTACTAACTGGATGTACACAGGATTGTCTTTCAAAATGAGTAAAATAGCCTTTCCTTGTCCATTTTGCGCATAAATATGAAATGTGGGGAATTGCTACCCAAATATACAAAATACAAGTGTTTCTGCTAAAAAATAATTTTAACATTATTTATTATAAGGCCTAAAGGCACTTTGGATGCAGCAAGTGTATAAACTTTTATGACCAAAAGGCAGGTATTATATTCTCTGAAACACACAGGTGAAGCCAAAGTTACATCTGATGATAAGGTGAATGTTTATCAAAATTATGATCTCATAAGTGTTACGGATAGCAGGGCTGAGGTTGGACCACTAGGGGGCTCTCAGCATGGGGTTTGTCACGTCATGTCTGTTTTTGTTTATGTCGGCCATGTGTCAGTTAAGCCCCACCCTATCCTATTGTGTCTTGATTAATGTTCACCTGCACCTAATGTTTCTATGATTATGTTCTCTATTTATAGTCCTGTCTTTGTCTTCATTGGTTGCTAGTCCTCGTTCGTGTGTGGGCCGATGTGGTGTCGCGGTTTCTGTTATGTTCATGTCTCGTGCTTTATGTTTAATAAAACCCCATTTCCACGTTAAGCTTAATTATTTATTTAAGCAATATCACATGAGCAAGAGTGTAGCAATTTCTCTGCTGCTGTAGATTAATAGTCAGTAAGTGACATTTCAGACATGGCTGTTGACTTTTGCTTTGCTATTAGAAATAGATAAAGTAGCCTCACTCACTTTACAGCATATGGCTGGCTATAGCTCACATTATCTTGTGCATCCCTGTTAAAGGCACTTCCCCACTCTTAATTGGCCACTTTTAATGTTAATTTGCTGTATAGCATGGTGTGGTTGAATTTTTTTGTTAAGAGACATTTATGAAAGAAATCAGTGCTTTGTAAAGAACGTTTCTTAGTACAGAAACCTTTTGGGGGGTTTTTTTTTTAAGATTTTTTTGTTTTTTTGAATTTTTTTAGAGAGCGTGTGAGTGAGAGTGAGAGTGAGAGAGAGAGAGAGAGAAGGGGATGCTAGTGAAGGAATGACTGCTATGTGATAACATAAGTGATAACAGGAAATTGTATCATAGATGTTCCACAACATAAAATTTAAATATAAACCATTGAACAGCTTTCTATGTTTTAAGTGGAAAACCTTTTTTTTAATGCTATTAGATGACTCAAACAAAGCAGACTTATACCCGATGCTTCAATAATTTCTTCTACAACTATTTTAAACATAAGCACACATTCAGTGCTTTATCTCTGTCTCCTGCTTGTGTATTCTAGCTTACCACCACACTGTTCTGATGTCCCGCTATCACAGGTTGCCAAGAGTGCTTTCCAACCAAGCTCATTTTACTCCTAACAGTACAAAATTACTGAGGCATGTAGCATCATTTCTCCATTCAGAGAGAATAAGCGTGCCAAGGTGGCTTGTGTTTGCCAAACAGAAAACAGGAATATAAAGCTAGAGAAACAACAAACTTTATCCAGAACACAAGTAATAAATGTGATCAGGCTTTGTAGATGCTTAAGAATGGAGACACAATGGAGGCATTTGGTTTGTGAAAGCAGCCAGTTCAGGATAAGGGTTAAACAGAATAGTGTGTGAATAGAGTGAGATGCACATTTTTATTTTTAGTTACCTTTAATAATTATAGAAAATTGTGAGGAAATTTTTAAATAGGATTTAAACAAATAAATAATAATTACCTTTAATGCATCTTTATTAACTCAGAAATATTTAAATCTCTTTCTGGAGATTATTATGTATGTAATAGCAGGTCATTTTGGGTGGTTGTTAAATGAGAGTAAACTGCGAGCCTACAGAAACATGGAAATACTGTTTTTTAACAAGCAACAGGTGATTGCTTTTGAATTAATTACTTGACAATATCATTCATAGCAGTAAAATTAATTTGGGAAAGAAATTAAGATGGATAAAAGAAAAAGATATCCACAGTCGAACTGATAGAGTCACTGAAACTGGCCAGATGAAGACTGGATAAACATTGTCTGGTGTTTTTCCAAACTGCTTATTCTGACTGTGCCAACTGTGGCCTCAGATACTTGTTCTTTGGCTGACATAAGTGGAACCAGATGTGTTCCTCTGCTGTGTAGCTCATTCGCCTCACGGTTTGATATATTGTGCAATCTGAGTTGCTTTTCTGCTCACCAAATTTATAAAGAGTGATATTTTGAGTTACTGGAGACTTCTTGTCAGCTGTGGCCAGTGTTCCCTGAACTCTTTCATTAACAAGACATTTCTGCCTTGTTACTGGATATTTTCTTGTTTTTCTTGTTATTCTAATTCTTGTTATGTAGACTCCTGTGTGTGAAAAGTATTCTGAAATTTTCAAACCAGCACTTCTGGCACCAACAACCTTGCCACAGTCAAAGTCACTGAGATGTTTGATGTTTGATGCTACCCTTGAACTGAAGCTCTTGACTTGTATCTGCATGATGTTATAAACACTGTTCTCCTGCTACCTGATTGGCTGACTGGATAACTGTATGAATGAGCAGGTATACAGGTCATTCATTCATTCATTCATTGTCTTCCGCTTATCCGGAGCCGGGTCGCGGGGGCAGCAGTCTAGGCAGGGATGCCCAGACCTCCCTCTCCCCAGACACTTCCTCCAGCTCTTCCAGAGGGACCCTGAGGCGTTCCCAGGCCAGCCGAGAGACATAGTCTCTCCAGCGTGTCCTGGGTCTTCCCCAGGGCCTCTTCCCGGTGGGGCATGCCCGGAACACCTCTCCAGGGAGACGTCCCAGAGGCATCCGAAACAGATGCCCGAGCCACCTCAACTGCCCCCTTTCAATGTGGAGGAGCAGCGGCTCTACTCCGAGCTCCTCCCGGGTGACAGGGAGTGCCCCGCCACCCTGCGGAGGAAGCTCATTTCGGCCACTTGTATCCGGGATCTTACCCTTTCGGTCATGACCCAGAGCTCATGACCATAGGTGAGAGTAGGAACGTAGATTGACTGGTAAATCGAGAGCTTCGCCTTCCGGCTCAGCTCCTTCTTCACCACAACAGACCGGTACATAGACCGCATTACTGCTGCCGCTGCACCGATCCGTCTGTCAATCTCACGATCCATCCTTCCCTCACTCGTGAACAAGACCCCGAGATACTTAAACTGCTCCACTTGAGGAAGGACCTCCCCTCCAACCTGGAGGGTGCAAGCCACCTTTTTCCAGTCGAGAACCATGGCCTCAGATTTGGGAAAGGTGCTGACCTCTCATCCCAGCCGCTTCACACTCAGCTGCAAAACGCCCCAGTGCATGCTGTAAGTCCAGGCTTGAAAGAGCCAACAGGACAACATCATCTGCAAAAATCAGCGATGAAATCCTATGGTCCCCAAACCGGACTCCCTCCAGCCCCTGGCTGCGCCTAGAAATTCTGTACCCTAAAAACAATGAACAGAACCGGTGACAAAGGACAGCCCTGTCGGAGTCCAACATGCAATGGGAACAGATCTGACTTACAGCTGGCAATGCGAACCAAGCTCCTGCTCCGGTTATATAGAGACCGAACAGCCCTTAACAGAGGGCCACGGACCCCGTACTCCCAGAGCACCTCCCACAGAATGCCACGAGGGACACGGCCGAAAGCCTTCTCCAAGTCCACAAAACACATGTGGACTGGTTGGGCAAACTACCATGAACCCTCGAGCACCCTGTGGAGGGTATAGAGCTGATCCAGTGTTCCATGACTAGGTCGAAAACCTCATTGCTCCTCCTGTATCCGAGGTTCGACTAACGGTCGGACTCTCCTCTCCAGTACTCTGGAGTAGACTTTCCCTGGGAGGCTGAGGAGTGTGATCCCCCTATAGTTGGAACACACCCTCTGGTCCCCCTTCTTAAAAAGAGAGATCACCACCCTGGTCGCCCAGTCCAGAGGCACTGTCCCTGACCGCCACGCTATGTTGCAGAGACATATAGACGTTGTCTCTGCAAGGTATACAGGCGTTCCTTTTAAAGTAGCCAATGGATATATGCTATATACAGTTTGATATAGATGAAGACAAATTACACGCAGCACAAATATACTTCAATTATATGGTGAGAGAACCCAGTGTATATACTGTATCTTCCAATACATCCCAAGATGTAATTTGCTTTACTATATAGATAATATATAGATAATTTCATACCATAAAATTGACTATTATTCCACTATGTTACATATTTCCTCTTAAGACTAAAAATATGAATCCATTTTCTTCAGCTATGTGCAAAGTCACATATTAATCAAGCCTCTGACATCTCAGTTTCCATTTATAATGCAATATTGTATTTCACAGCCATCTGATATTGTGGTGAGGTGAACTAAAATAAATCTGTCAACACATGTCTGAATAACAGCACCTCAGTAACATTGCCCTTGGATTTAATTATCTCAAAACAGGAAACATACCGAGCTATTAAAATCAGGCAAAAACATGTACCCTATAGTATACTATAAGAGATTGTTCGCTGAAAAAATGGAGAGAAATATCAGTGACAGGAGAGCGAATAGGGTTTCTTATGCTGAGTTATCATTTATTCACACTTCACACATTTTTGCATATAGTATGTGATATCTGCAGGTAGAGTGAACTCCATTTATATCATCAGGGCATGATTTACTTCTAATGAGCTCTGAGGTATGTCTGAGGTAGCAGTTAGGTTTATGAACCACGGTTATTATACCACATTGGATGCTTCACATAAACATTACAAACTTGTTTAATTGTTTGTTAACATTTTCTATGAGGCAATTTGAAAGGAGTCTCGAGTGACAACACTTTGTATCGGGAAAGGAAGGGTACAGCAGTAGCTTTAGGTTAAGTGTTCAGAATAAAGGATGTCATGGTTTCTCAGTAACCTAACAGCAGCTCTTCCTAGAGACTATAATGTAAGGAAAGCCAATATTGTTTTATAGAGGTTTCACATTTAATGAAAGTACAATTCAATTCAATTTAATTGGATAGTACTATTAACGATAAACATTGTCTCAAAGCAGCTTTACAGAAATATAGAAACATAGAAAAAAAATGATAAAGTTTAAAATTAAGTTACTATTTATCTCTAATATTTATTCCTAATGAGCAAGCCAGTGGTGACAGTGGCAAGGAAAAACTCCCTGAGATCATATGAGGTACAGATAATGTATAATGTACAGCATGTGTCAGGGTTATGCTGAATTGGTGTTGGACTACATTACACATCAGAACCTGCACGTCACATGACCTGGACACACGTTTCACTAGCACCCACAGCTGCTCTGTATTTCCCCGAATGTATTAATGTCCTAAAATGTATTAATGAGTATTTTCGAAGCAGTGTGTAGCAGATGATTTTAATTGTAACTGTGACACTATGACCTAAAACACTAAAAAAACTGAATAAAAAATTAAAAAATGCATGGCTGCAGGAAAAAGAAGTTCTTTTAATTCACAAATTACAACAACAATTAGCATTTTGGATAACATCAATTTGTTCAACTCCTTAACCAGATGCCCTTTGGAATTTTCTGGAAAGCTTTTTATCTTCTGTCTAATCTGGGGGTGTCCAGTCTTATCTTCAAAGGGTCCGTGTGAGTGTACGTTTTCATTCCATTCCAGCAACAGCTGCTGATTATTCAGTTTCAGTAAACTTTGAATAGACTCAGGTGTGGCTTCTGCTTGGTTGGAATGAAAACCTGCATATATCCTGGACCTTTGCAGATAAGATTGGATACCTCTGGTCTAATGTGACTATGTTTCAAAACAACCTCAATTAAGAGACTCTTATGCAGCATAACAACCCTCAAGTAATATTTGATATATCTGAGATTTACTTTAATTTATTAGATTATTAGCTTCCAGAAAGATGAGAAAAAAAACTCACTGAACTCTCTTTCAGAAAACTAGTCCAAATGGTATACTTTAAGCAGAATTTTATTATTATTTTCATGAAGAAGCCCACAGGGAAATGCAGCTTCATACTGTTCAATTGTTTTGTGCTGAGAAAAAAAAATAAGAAAAAGAAAAAAGACAACATCTACATTTTCTTTCTATTCGCTATTTTGGGAAAGATTCAAGTCTTATTGTGCAGTTTTTGATTTCATATTTTACAAAAACCTGGCATCTGTGAGCTAAAACCCTGCACATATTTGTTTAACACAAACATTAATATTAATATTAATTAAATCTGTCTACTGTATCTTTATTCATATATATATTGTATATCCTTATTCATATAACCTGCTGTGCATCATAGCTGCTTTTAGTAATGTTTTAACATTTTTAAATAAAGCTTTCACTTTTATTTTAAAAAGATGATCATAATTACAGTATATTGTAATAAAATATTGTAATTATCAAACTTTTGCATTTTGATAAATGACTTGCAAACACTGGTGAAAAGAATATAAGTAAATGAAATATAAACATTTCATAAGAACACTGCAAAGTCAGGCTCCTTCACAACTGTATTTCTTTTACTTTTTATCCCTCACAGGCGACTAAACTCAAAAGCCAGCTGCACAGTTTAGAGAGACTGCTTTCCAGCTACGACTGCAGGAGCTTCAGGCACCGAATCTACGTGCGTCCAAATCGCGTGCGCCAGCATCACAGGCTCGAGAATCACTTGCATCAGCATCAAGGCGAGGATTACTTACCTAACGCACTGGAGGATTTTCTGGCCATCCAAGGTAAAAGAAATTAAAGGAGAAATTGCTGTCATATTTTAAATTAAGGCAAAAATATGTACAAGGTTTTTAAGTAATACAAGGAGGAAATCTCCTAGATCTAGATTTACTTTAATACATTAGAGATACTTTATTATTTATTTCACAGGATTTGTAAAGATGAAAGGTAGATACATTAATTAAAGAAAGATTAAAACTTAAATGTCAATTACTCACAGATTTGCTTATTACAAAAAAGTCCCAGTGAAAGTAATTAATTATTATTAATATTATTATTATTATTGTTATTATTGTATTTTTGTACAGAGGCACGGGAAGCTTTCATCAGCCAATTCACACAGCTGGAAACATCTGCACAAGCCCTACAGCTTCAGTTGCATGACTTTGCCAGCATAACAAACTGCAGCCTCCTGAAGCAAGAAGGAAGCCCAAACAGCGAGGAAGAGAACACGACACCGGAGGCAACAAACGAGTGCCGAGCTCTCATGGATACATTTGCTGCTGTCACAGAAACACATTCACAGCTTCGGAAGATGACCTCAGAGCTTAACAGTCTAGTAAGTGTGCACAGTGTGTCAAGCCTTCAAGATACATACTAATACATATTCAATGTTCCAGCACCTTCCTAAAGCCTATGGTGTTTAAAAGTAAAATTTGAGTCATTTAAGACAAATGACACAATTTAAATTTAATAAGATGAGGAAAAACAATGAGAAAAGATTAAAGAAAGCTATTAAAAGAGACATATTGGACATATTGAGAAAGCGCTTAATATGTCCAATATATCTCTTTTAATAGCTCTTAGAACACAATACATTTAATAAGAAGTCAAAAATGTAAATACAAGCAGGACTAACTCATCTATCATTCATCATGGTTTATCAGACATTCAGAGCTATAGGAAGGCGGGTTGTAAGGCAGAACTGTTCCAAATCCAGACCCAGACCAGTGCTGCTTCTTTAATAGATCATATGTTCAGTAGACTGTCGGCCAACAACTGCAATTTTTTCTTTCACTTAAAGGTGGCAGCAGACTGTGTTAGCTACAATGCAATTGCCATTTTATTTCATCAGAACTATACCTACAAATTAAACAACATGTCAATCCAGGATTTGGCAGAGTTTGTTCAAAATTTGTGATGCAGCATGTGTAGATTTTTTAATTTCAATTCAATTTATTTGTATAGCGCCTTTTACAATGGACATTGTCTCAAAACAGCTTTACAAAAATAGAGAAACAGAAAGGAGAGGAAAAAAGAATCATTAAATTATTAAACTATTTTATCCCTATTTATTCTTAATGAGCAAGCCTGCGGCGACGGTGACAAAAAAAAAACACTCCCTGTGATGATATGAGGAAGGAACCTTGAGAGGAACCAGACTCAGAAGGGAACACTGGACAGTAAATAATGTAAATGTAAATAGTGTCCTTTCTACAACAGCAACCAAGAGCCCAGGAGGAACTATTAGGTCAATGTAGTTTCTGAGTTCGTTATAGACACTAATTCCTTGCTGTCAAAAGCTGACAGATCAGAAGTAACAGCAGATCGGTTACAGTGTTATAGTCCCCAAGTGGCTCTGTCCATGGCTGTCTACAGGTCACAGGTCTATCAATAAGCACCACCAAGCGACGAAACTCGACCAGGGGTAGAGCGAGTGGTCACACTGGAAACTCAGAACACTGGGAGCTCGGGAGTGGGACATATAGCTCGACAGAGAAAGACAGAGAGAGAGAGAGAGAGAGAGAAAGAGAGAAAGAGAGAGAGATATTAAGTATGCTTGTGATCATGTGATGTTTAAAGACAATGTAGATTATGTGTAAAGTGCAGGCAGGGACTCCGGCAGAACTAGCTATGACAGCATAACTGAGCGGCTTCCCGCAACATAAATCACAGTAGTGTAGTGTAGTGTGGCTAAGATAGGAGTGATGTGTTCATATCTTCTAGTTCTAGTTAGGACTCTAGCTGCTGCGTTCTGGACTAACTGGAGCTTGTTTATGCTCCTACTGGGACATCCAGACAGTAAGGCATTACAATAATCCAACCTAGAGGTAACAAAAGCATGAACTAGTTTTTCTGCATCATGAAGTGACATCCTATTTCTTATCTTAGCAATATTTCTAAGATGAAAGAGGCCCTAGTGATATTATCTACATGAGCTTCAAACGAAAGACAAGAGTCAATAATCACACCAAGATATTTTACTGCTGGACAAGATGAAACGGAAAGTCCATCCACATTTATTCTGTAATCAGAAAGCTAACTTCTAGCTGTATGTGGTCCAAGCACCTCTGTCTTGTCAGTTAAGCAGGAGGAAGTTAGTAAGCATCCACTGTCTAATGTCCTTTACACATTCTTCAATCTTAATAAGCTGGTGAAAATAGAAAACTACTTGAACTGGTGAAATTGCCAGCACAGGATTCTTCTTTTAAAATCCCACTACTAAAGATGCCTATGTAATTGCTGCCTATGATAGCTGTTCGATAAATGTAAACCGGTGAGGGCTTTGGCTGAATGCATGTTGTAATAATGTTACATGGCACGTCTTGGCCCACATCTGAGGAAAATCTGCAGTAATTTTGCAAAATCGGAATCTCCTCTGGGTATCGCAGATTTTGCTGGTTAAAGGTGAGAAAGGGGGATTTTAAAATATCTGGCAGGCACTAAGCATGGAAAGCCTTTAAGGAAATCTTGATATAATCCTTAACTAAAGTGAATTTTTTAGAATCCAATTCCTTTTGGACTTTTTAGGCACTTCAAAAAATTTGTTAGCCACTTCCAGTAATCAATGAATGAACCAGGGGATAGTGTAGTAATGCTTAAATATGTGATGCTGCCTCTTTCTTGTGTACAAGAAATCTGACTGCCACAAAGTCACAAAGTGTGTGGTAATGTCAAATTCATGCTTAATCACTTTTGTGCAAGCAGTCATTGATATTCTGCTACTGAGTTGGTAACTTCAGTATGTCAGAGATTTACACTGATAACACAGCCATAATATTAAAACCTAATAGAAGTTGCTTTCGGCTGCTCCCTGTTCAGGGTCGCCACAGCGTACCAACTGGTCCGCACAACAACTTGGCACAGGTTTTACGCCGGATGCCCTTCCTGCCACAACCCTCCCATTTTTCCAGGCTTGGGACCGGCACTGCAACCAGTGGCTGGGGTTGAGGCATTGGCTGGGAATCGAACTCGGGCCTTTCGCATGATAGGCGAGCAACCTACCACTGAGCCACCAATGCCTCTAATATTAAAACCTAATAGATGACGTGAATAATATTGATTATCTAATTACATTTGCACTTGTCAAAGGGTGGGATGCATTAAGCAGCAAGTGAACAGTCAGTTCTCGAGGTTGATGTGTTGAAAGTAGGAAAAATGGTTAAGAATAAAGATCTAGGATAACAGGTGAACAGCACTGATGTATGTGGGGAGTGAAGGCTAGCCCATCTGGTCCAAGCCCACAGAAGAGCTATTGTAGCACAAATTGCTGAAAAAGTTAATGCTGGCTATGAGAGAAAGGTGTCTGAATAAACAGTGCATCACAGCATGCTACATATGGTGTTGTTTAGCTGCAGACTGGTCAGAGCGCCCATGCTGAACCTTTGACCACTGCCAAAAGCACCTACAATAGAAGGTGGACTGGTCTGATGAATCAAGTTTTTTCTACATCATGTGGACGTCCAGGTGCGTGTGCGTGGCTTGCCCGGGGAAGAGATGACACCAAGGCGAACTATGGGAGAAAGCAAGCCAGCAGAGGCAGTCTGTTGCTCTGGGAAACCTTAGGTCCTGACATTCATGTGGATGTGACACTTTATCACCTACCAAAAAACTGTTGCAGAACAAATACCCCCCTTCATGGCAACCATATTTCCGCTGGAATATTGGTGGATATTTGCACGGATGGATATTTATCCCCCTATTTTGTCTGTTAAATATATGTTGAATATATTATGGCTTATTAGTCTTAATGCCACAAATATTTTTAATCCAATTTGTGTGTGTGTGTGTGTGTGTGTGTGTGTGTGTGTGTGTGTGTGTGTGTGTGTGTTTGTGTGTGTGTATGTGTGTGTGTGTGTTTGTACACACAGTTTTAATGTAGTCATGAGGTATATTTGTTTGGACATGATGTACCCATTTTGTGTCATCAAATTAGTCGCAAAAGAAATACACCCACGTTTTTAAAGGATAAGCTGGCTGCTTTAACTCGCTTTAACTAGGTTCATATGTTATGATAGTAATTAATGTGTCATGAAACCGAATTTTCACTTTTAGATGCATTGGCTCTAATTAAGATGTCTTGGCCGAGCTCCAGCATGCAGTCTGTGCAGGCTTTATAGAAGTGTGGACAATTTATATGAACCATTTTTTCATAAAGTTATGGTTATGGCTTGATATCACGACAGATTCATAAATTCACAAATTCTCACTAGTATGAAATTGCGTCTGCATACATGAATAACCTACGCACAAATCTTTCATTCTGAGGTCTGAAAACTCATACGCATAATTTCCATATAAATTCCTGACTCTACCTCCTCAACTTTGAATACAGCTCTTAATGATCCAATGTGGTTTGAATGTGAAGTGTAATATCCGTGTTGACTTCTCTCCTCCTGTCTCAGGTAATCCCATTCATTATCCCCAAAGGACCGACAGAGTGGAACGCCTTTGTGAACGAATCAGAAGCTTTGGTGAAAAGGTGGGTTGGGAAATTAAACTGCAGTCCTGTCAGCTCATTATGTGTCTACCGGTTATGCAAGAGAGTAATGTAGAAAAATGAATTGTGTGCCTTGGAGTAATGAAGTCGATAAAGGAGCTTAAAACTGGTGACTTCACAAAGGGCCACAAAGTGCTAAATAGGAGATAAAAGAATCTTAACCATGCGTAGTTTTTCGACAGCAATTTGAATCAAATGGCTCGAGAGTGAACAGGGTGCCATGTTCTTAGCTGATTAAGTTAAACCAGTGTTAGAAGTGTCTAATATAAGATTCTGCAGAGTCGCCTGAAGGTTAATTGACAGTAATGATAATGGTTTCATTAATTTAGCAGTGGTGCAGTGGGTACCGTTGCTGTCTCACACTTCCAGGGCCCTGGGTTTGATCTTGAGCTCAGGTTTCACATGTTCTTACTGTTTTCTCATGGGTTGCCTCCTGGATCTGTCCAAAAACATGCTGATTGGACATGCAGGTATATTAAATATCCATCAGTGTGAATGAGTGCTGCAGTAGACTGGTATCCTGTTAAATCCCATCACTTGCATAGATGGATACACTCTGTATCCACAACCCTTACAAGAATAAAGTGGTTACTGAAGACTGGAGCATTTATTTAGCAGCTTTACAGTTCATATTTACAATTTATAAAGAAATAAACCAAATGGAAAGTAGCCTTTATTTGTTACATATACATTACTGCACAGTGAAATTCTTTGTTTGCATATCCCATCCTTGGAGGGTTGTGGTCAGAGCACAGGGTCAGCCATGATACAGAGCCCCTGGAGCAGGGGGATGGGGGGGCGGGGGCTTGGGGGCCTTGCTCAAGGGCCCAACAGTGGCAGCTTGGCAGTGTTGGGGCTTGAACCCCAAGCTTCCTATCCACAACCCAGAGTCTTAACCACTTGAGCTACCACTAGAAATACCAGACACACAAGTCATTGAAATGACAACTCAAAAGGATCATCTGTATAACATCTCTATAGCAAATATAAATTGAAATGATAAATCTGAACATTATTCAGAATAAATAACTGAAACAAGGAAAAGTTTCATGAATGTGGTATATCTAATAATACATCCTGGAAAGCACAAACTTTACGCGTGTGGGTCAAGAATTTAAAAAAAAATAACATAGTGGTAGATATAAGATATATGGTAGATAAAGATATAAGCGTTTGGACCATCACAATTAACTACCTGATGTTAAAACTCATTTCTTTTTGTTGTTTTTTCTTACAGTCACAAAGAAATGGCTGCTCATATTGAAGGGCTAGCAGGAGAGGCTTTAAAAGCATCTAACAAAACTTATTCTATACTGCTGGATCTACTGGAGGATAACTCCACAGAGCGCCATTTACAGGAGCTTACTGAGCGGTGAGTAATGATGCATGCACATCGTATAAAAGCTGAAACGTTATGGGAATATTTTTCTGGTGCCTAGAGTGAGAATAGGGAGTCCAGTAGCAAGCAGACTGTTTTAATAAGCTGACATCTTCATTGACACTAAATACTCAAGATTATAATATTTGCATATTGAACAGTTTTAAACAAATTCCTGGATTGGATTTAATTCAATTAAATAAATTGCTCCTGTCAACACATAGGTCTTGATTTGCTGACGTTTACTTGTATAAAGACATACCGGAAAAAAAACTTTTACTAACAGCATCTACATGGCATTGTGTCTTTCAAATGAGCAAAATATTTTTACAGTTTCCAGATTTGTCTTATTAAATATGCAAACTGTGACCAAAAAAACAGGACAGTGTCTGTTTGGAGAGATTTATTAATAGCAGTGTGAGTTCCTAATGCTGAAATTGACTTTTGGAGTGGCATTTTTGTGCAAATGAACACATATAATGGGCAAGTATTAAATTTAATAACAAAATATCACTTTAAGCATGAATGTTAAATTCAATACTACTAGATATATAGATAGATAATCTCACCTAGCAGTATTCATCCAGCAGTATTCAAATTGAGCCAGTTTAAGCACTTCCTTTATGTCTCACTGCCTTTATATTTGATATTTATATTGGATTTATTTATGTCCCACTGCCTTTAGATTTGAACACAGTGTGTGCTTGTGTGTGTGTAGGTTATAATTCATGGTGATTTATTCAGCTGTCTGGTATGGAAGTCTGCAGTTACGTCTGAGATCACACTTAAAAGAAGAAATCCATGTTAAATGTCTAGTTCTTTGTAAAAATCAACATCACACCAAATAATGGCATGTAATGATGTGTTGTTGTTGTTGTCGTCCCTCGGCTGTTCCCTGTTCAGGGTCACCATAGTGGATCACCTGATCCGCATATTTGATTTTGGCACAGGTTTTACACCAAATGCCCTTCATGACCAACCCTCCCATTTTATCTGAGTTTATTTTCACAGAAGCTGATACCTGTTTCCAGGATATTAAAAATTAAAAATAAAAGTCTTTTTCACACTTTGCTTAATTCTGAAGCAAAGAGGAGACTTTTTTAAAGTTACAACAAAAAAGGCTATACAGGACAAACTGGAGGGAACAATCAGAAATAATAATAAGAGTATTTTAAAAAAAAAAACTGACTAAAAATCCAGGAAGATGGATATCAACTAAACGACAAACTTAAATTGGCCAAAAAAGATTACAGAGCTGTGAAAGATAATGATACCTGCTCCAGCACAGAATGGTAGACCGGTTCAAGACCAATTCTTAAAGATCAAGACCAAGTATTTTTCTCCCTGATGCGAAAGCTCCAGACAAGCCATTATTTACAGTGGTTTTGTGTAAGAATTTTTCAATATAAATAAGATAAAAATAAAAAAAAGAATGTTAACCCAGGGTTTAGGAATGTACAGTGTGTAACGTGAGATGACAAATAGCCAGGATTAATTCTTAACCCCTGGGTAAAGTATGAGCAGTGTGAAATGTCAGTGAAACCGTGAACAGTGAAACCCAGGATGTTATTTACACTGACCTAGGGAAAGGACTTCAAGTGTAAAAAGCTCTTAGGTGTGCTTGAATACAAAGGGTCCTGTGTGTCTTTGTTTTGTTTTGGGGTTTTTTCACTATCTAGAGAATGAAGATGTCATGGTGATTGTATGTGTATGTGTGTGTCAGACTGTCAGACATGCAGCAGCTGAAGGAGAATCTCACACGGCAGGCGAATGAGACCCATGCTGCCTACCTGTCAGTGGTGGAGCAGAACAAAGAAGCAGAGGCTATTTTACAAAATGTTACCTCCACTCTCCCCAAACAGCACAAGGACATAAATAACAACCCCCTGAACACCACCTCAGCTGAGCAGCTCAGTGAAGCAAATAATACAATAACACGGGATACGCAGCTGATCCAGGTATGCACACCGCTCACTTTAGAAGGCCAAAATACACGACACGTTGATTAATTAATCACACTAATAGGCATGCTGAATTATGAGCTGTACATGCATGCAATATTAATAAAAGCCCTTTAACTGAGGCAGGCGTAGAGGAATAGATCATTAAAGGCTTATAGAAATATGGTGTTTCTAGCAAGCGATGGAAATTTCAATTAATTTCACAGACTACAGCCGTTTTCTCTGAGAGAAAAATTAGCTAGGATTTTTTTTTCCCATTCTATAACTTAATAAACTAATCATTAGAATGCCTTCCAAACATGATGTGTTTAACAATGTCATAAAGAAAGAGGCTAATCATTTTTAAGCCTGAAAATGCAACCACTTTGATTTCAGAGTCTAGACCTGGCTAACAGGACAGCTGAGTTGGATTTGCTGATCCAGTCCAAAGAACAATTGCTAAATAAGACCAGGGAGGAGATGGAATCACGGCTTGAAAGCACTCGCAACAATTTAAACACCACTGAAGAGTTCCAGCAGGTGAGTTCAGAAAAGTTATACAGTTTGTAGTAACGTCAAATGGTGCTTGATTGCTTATGCACACATAAATATAAGTGTACACTTTTATTTTTTGACTTATCAAAAAAGATATCTTGACACTGAAATGTCCTTTGTAAATTGGCAGAAACTGTATTTCATTCAAATGGTAACGCTTACACTGGGGGCACAGTGACTGAAGAGCGCCTAGATTTAGTTGTAGTATTTATATATATATATATTTTTTTTTAAAAAAATGAGAGAGAGAGAGAGAGAGAGAGAGAGAGAGAGAGAGAGAGAGAGAGAGATCCCCTAAAGGTTGTTATTGCTGTTCTTCATTGTTGATATTGTGTCTCTTTTTCATTTCTTAATATTATGTCATCTCTGTTTCTGTCTTTGTAAAGCTGACAGCGCTTACCCAGGGGTTCAGAGAGAAAGCCCTTGCTTCAGTAGTAGAAGGAAAGAAGATTGAATCAGAGGCATTCTCTCTCCATAGACAAATAGAAGGTAAAGCTTTTAACCAGAGAGCCATCACACAAATCATTTATTTATGTATTTGTTCGTTTGTTTGTTTATTTGTTTGTTTGATTGTTTGAATCCATCACAACACCTTAAGGTATTCTTAGTTCTACCATAATGCCCAGTAGTCTCCGGATTTATCAAAAGGAGTATACAAAAAAATGATGAATTGCAGCATTGAAATTGAAGTGGAAAGTGGAAAACTATAGAATAGAACTTTCTATCAAATAGAAAGACAAGATTTGAATAGGCTTTATAAAAACAACAGTAGGATTGAACAGACTACACTGTACAGCTAATAGAATTGATAAGTAAATATATCAAAAAGTAAATGGATTAGAATAAAAATGAGAATCAAAATGTGTATGTTCCATGATAGATCATAAAAATATTTTACAATATAAATGAAGTTGAGCAGAAGGGAAACTGCAGGATAAATAGTCGGGTATGTAAAGGCAACTGAGATGGAAGTGCAGATACAGGATAGAATGTAGAGTATAACAAAATACAGTTAAGGAATAAAGTAGGATGTGGCATGCTGTTACAGGAGGAAAATCAAAGACTACAAGATCACATGACCAAATCACACACCACCCTGAGCACCTGAATCATGTTTATTATATAATTAGCACCTGTTTTGTATAGCACTGAGGGTCAAGCTCCTGCTGCTGTTTGTCTTTTGGTATGGGTGCAATGTTACTATGCAAATCTCATTCTTGTTCTTTATCCTAGTTTACATATTCTTAAATGGCACTTTATTCTTTCTGCACCTGCATTCGCTCTGACCCCGAATCCAGTCGTGACAGTAGTGAGATGAAGCCCAGCATGAAGTGAAGTTACTGTTGCTACCCTGAAGCTCTTTTTCCCCTAATAACAGCTGCCTTTATTTATCTAACATTACAGCCAATTCTTCAATTTTCTCGTTTATTAAAGAATGATATCTCATACATTTTATCCCTTTATGATTCCATAAAGAATCAGAATCAACTTTATGGCCAAGTACTGTGGGTTTTACATGTACAAGGAATTTGTGTTGTATTGGTGCATAGTAATGTAAAGCAAGGGTGAAAATATCTGAGAATAAATATAAAAATATAACAGAAAAATCTAAGAATTTCAAGAAATATCAACTGTATAGTAGTGCAGTATAAAAGTGAACCAGTGCAAATGCTAACTTACAAATGCTACATTCTGTGTAGACGCAGGTAAATGCAAGTAATGCAGTTTTAATGAAAAGACTGTGGAAAGATCCGGAATATGAGGCAAAGGCAACATAAAAAAAAATTTAAAAAACGGGTGAGGATCAGGTGATCAGCAACTAGTAGCAACGGGACTAGGCAAAGTCAGTCCAGGCAATCAAGCCCATTACAGATGCTTGGTAACATCATAAGTGTAAACTAAGATTATACTTCACAGTGAACTGGGTGAAAGAAAGTCCTTTTGTTCTGTGATTACTAAGTGATTGTGAAATCATGTGTGTGATCAGTATGAAGGCAACTGTGTATAGGGAAGTACGGCCATGTTTGTAGGCTGTGATGCATGTTGGGGATTGGAGTTTACTAAGTCAGCAGAGGGACTTCATATTAGAACAGATTAAGGACTAATTGATTATTTTCCTATAACAGAGCACTCTATGGTTTTATTCCTTAAATGCAGACTAGAAGCTACAGAGCAGATGAGAACATAGCATAGGTTTAATGATTCAAATAGAATAAACATAAAGGTGTTATTCTGTCCTCTACAACAGGCTTAGAAAAGGAGTGGCCTGCTGTGCGCACACAGACCCAGGCAGCTCTGAAGAGAGAAGGCATTGTGGAGGAGAAGGTCCTGACAGAGGTGAAGAAGAAGGTGAGGCATGCTGAGAGAGTGCTCAGACCTGCGCTGGAAAATGCGACTCAAGCAAGAGAGACAGCTACACAGGCTCAGAAGACAGCTAATTCCATCGCTAAGGTAACTTTGAAATGGTGTTTCATACAAACAGGGAGGTCCAAAAAATCATTTGAAGAAGCAGCCTTTATTATTGCCACACATACATTACAGCGGAATTCTTTTCTTCACATATCCCAGCTGAGGGGGTTGGGGTCAGAGCACAGGGGCAGCTATGATACAGCACCCCTGGAGCAGAGAGGGTTAAAGGCCTTGCTCAATTTCCCAACAGTGGAGCTTGGTGGTGCTGGGGCTTGAACCCCAATCCTCTGAGCAACAACCCAGAGCCTTAACCACTTGAGCCACCACTGCCCATGTCTACACCATGTTATTTGGTGTAACATGCACAAAGATCTTAATGGTTTGTTTGAGAAAGTGGACTTTTTCAATATACCACAAATCTTATCATCTTTGCAATTAATAGTTGACTGTTTATTACTATAATTTACAGTTATTATTGCATGGAGAGATAACAAACAAAACATAATCTAAGCCTCAGCAGGTTTTCATTTCAAATGTTGAGAAGTAAAAGGGCAAGATGACTGTATACATTCACCATCCATTCTGTTTGGAACACCTGTACACCTGCACAATCTTGCAAATATCTAATCATTCAAACATGTGGAAGCAGCACAGCACATAAAATCATGCAGGTACAGGTCAAACACATCAGTTAATGTTCAAATCAAACATCAGAATGGGGAAAAAGTATGATCTCTGTGACTTGGTTGATGACACCTGATGGGCTGGTTTGAGTGAAACTGCTGCTCTCATAAGATTTTCACACCCAACAATGGATGTGAAGAAAAAGAATCATTCTGTGGGCAGGGGACCTGTGGGATGAAACACCTTGTTGCTAGACTGGTTTCAGCTGACAGGAAGTCTATAGTAACTCAAATAATCACTCTTTACATCCATGGTGAGCAGAAAAGTATCTCAGAATAGACAAAACATCAAATCTTGAGGTGGATGAGCTACAACAGCAGAAGACCACATTAGCTTCTACACCTGTCAGCCAAGAACAAAGATCTGGGCACAGGCAATCTATCAAGGGCACAGACTCACCCAAACTGGACAGAAGAAGACTGGAAAAAGACCAGGGGATTTTTTTTCAAATCTTGAGAAAGTCTCAAGTGAGTCTGTGCTCATGATAGCCTCAAATCCTTGTTCTTGGCTGACAGGAGTAGAACACAATGTAGTCTTCTGCTATTGTAGTCCATGCACCTCTAGGTTTGATGTGCTGTGCATGATGAGACGCTTTTCTGCTCACCGTGGTTGTAAAGAGTGATTATTTGAATTATTGTATCCTTCCTGGCAATTCATGCCAATCTGGCCATTTTCCTTTGACCGCTCTTATCTCTTACAAGGTGTTTCCATGCACAGAACTGTCGCTTGGTTAGCAGCTTCTGTTTTTCATACCATTCTGCATAAACTCTAGAGACTGTTCCTTGTATAAATCTAAGGAGATCTACAGTTTCTGTAACACAAACTATCCCGTCTTGAACCAACATCCACACTTTTTCTTCATTAACTGAAGCTCTTGATCTACTACATGATTGTCTGCCTGCATGAATGTTCCTAATAAGGTGGGCAGTGCGTGTATGTGTCTTAAGATATAAGTCTTATTTTCTTTGCCATACTGGATGAAGAAAAGAAATCTAAATCCGTATTCTAATCTCTTTTAGGAAGCTAAGGCGTCTTTGTCTAAGGGAAAGCAGACAAAGAAAGTGTCCGCTCAACTGAAGACAATTGTGAATGCAGCCATGCAGCAGCTGACAGAGCAGGAGAATTTAGCTGCTCAGGCAGGAGATGTGCAAGACGAGGTAAACTAACCATGTGTTCTGGGACTTGTTTGTATTTCTGTCGACTTAGTAGTGCTTGTAGAACCTTGTTATACATAAAACATGTCCTATGTTAGGTTGAAAATATGTTAGGCTGAAAACTGTTCTGGTAATGATTTGTCTGAACATGGCACAGAAATAATTTGAATAAAATGACTTTAATTGGAAATTGGAATAGCAGTTAAAGCCACTTCTTTACTTTGTGACTTTTTAGACTTTTCACTCTTTTCCCTATTTTATGATTTTGCCCCAAATTTCTGCTCCACAGCCCGATGTTTCTTTGACGGGAGTGATAGGCAGCATGGAGTTAGCCAAGAGCCAGCTGGAGGGTTTCACACACGTGCTAGACAAGCTGCTTGGTCAAATAGGTACATTCCTAAACCCTTCTTTTACTCCTTGGTTCTTTTCTTCTAACTTTCCTCTACAGTATTTAACATTTCTTTTCTTACCTTTCTATGCCTTCCTTTACTTAACCTTAACTGCTGTATCTTCCTTTGCTGAATTATTTATTCTTACATTATTTACTCCTTTACATTTACATTCTAATTGGTTTATCTTTTGTAACATAAAACCTTCCTTGCACCGAACAGAAAGGAATACAGACGTAGAGAAGTACGACCGTTTGCTGAATGAGACGGCTGCCCGTCTTCGAGTTCTTCGGGGAAGTGTGGAGAGCCCGGTACTGAACAGGAAATTCCAGATACTTCTTGGAGCTGCTGAGGCTCAAAAGAAACAGCTAATGGAGCTTGAAAAGAATCTGCAGGACATCCAAGAAGAGCGAGACAGCCTAACTGATATTGCCCAGAATCTACCTAAAACTTGCCCAGAGAGGAGCTAATGAGAAGGAATAAAAGATAGGGAATATAAAAATATATTTGACATACTCCTTTTGAAATATGTGATTAAATATATTAGCTGGACATAGAGGGAGAGCGAAAAAGGAAGTGTGCTCAATGAGAATTCTTCTTGCAGTTCCACATTTAGCCACATGATGTCGCCAAATGCACATTATCCAATTCAAATTTGGTTTGGTCTTCATGCAGTTCTAGGTTTTGTCCACGAGGTGTCGCCACATATACACGCTCTAATATAAGTCTGGTTACTTAAATTACATATACACTACAACCATACAATTTTGAATTACTGCCTATGTATTATAAACCATGATGATGTCCAATAAATCATTTGAACGTCTTTATTATTTTTTAATTGCTTGTGTATATTAGCTTGTGTATTTAATTTTGCACCATTTGCTCACAATTCATACCATTTTTACAAAATTTATACAAAACATATAAAAATTCAGTTTTGTTTGTCTGTAATCATGCATTATCTTAAATAAATGAGCATCAATTTGTTTATTTAAATGCTTATTTACTTAACACATGTTAAGTAAAAATTTTTATTTAATATTTTTTATCTCCATTTTTATTCTTTTTACACCATTCATAACAAAGTATATTTACTTCCTTTTTTTGTGACCCTCAGATTTAAAATACAGTGTAAATATTAATAAAAATGTTTAAAAAAATAAATAAATAAATAAATAAATAAATAAATAAAAGTAGTAAAAACAAACCTCTAAACATCATTTTAACTTCTTGAAACTGTGGTTTAACTTTTTAAAAATCAAAGGGTCTATAACTTCTGCCCTGAGACACTAATAGGGTAAAGAATGTGTAATTTTGTTTAATGAGAATAATAAGGAGAAATTAAGGCTAATGTCAAATAATACATAACCACATAATTCATTCAGTAATCAATTATTTAAGAAGGTAATTAGCCATTGCATACCTGCAGTGAATAAATGAAAAAGTAGTTCTTATTTATGTGGAATGAGTATCTTTGTTTTCTTTGCTGACTTTCAAGATTTGAGAACTAGATATACAGTATAAACACAGTGCAAACCTTAACAACTTGTAACAAGATAGAATAATATACACACACAAACAGGTGATAAAAGAAAGGTAAATTAGGTTGCTCTGTAATGCTGTGGGGGGGAATGCTGGGGGAATGCTGGTGTAGTTTGAGGGTTACTTGAGAAGCAACAAAGTCCCTATCCACAGATTAAATGAGTTTGGGATTAAATAAATGCTATTTAATCATACCATAATATATACGTTCTTGAACATCTTATGATTCCTTAAATGCATTTCCATTTTCATTACCTTTTCTACAAATCAACAGAAATAAAAGAATTGCAGCTTACATATTATGCATCCTTACACAGCAAATCCATATGCAGGATTGACATCTGATCTACATGACCTTAATTTGTACAATGCTAAATATTTGGCTATTTATTCTTTACGGCTGAAGAATTGGGGGCACGGTGGCTTGGTGGTTAGCATGTTTACCTCACATCTCCAGGATTGGGAGTTCAATTCCTTTCTCCACAATGTGTGTGGAGTTTGCATGAGTACCAGGATTCCTCTGGGTACTCTGGATTCCTCTGCCAGTCCACAGACATGCATTGTATGTTGATTGGCATTTCTAAATTGTGTGTGATTGGGCCCTGCGATAGCCTTCCATCCTGTCCAGGGTGTACCCTGCCTTGTGCCTGTAGTCTCCTGGGATAGGCTCCAGGTTCCCTGTGACCCAGTAGTAGGATAAGCAGGTATAGAAAATTATATGGATGGCTGAAGAATTTTGACCAAATTAGGAATTTGTTTTGATTTTTTAGGCTGTTTTCTTAATCTAGACATGGGGGTCACAGTCCAGTGACTTCTGTGCCGGTCCCAAGCCCGGATAAAAAGAGAGGGGGTTGCGTCAGGAAGGGCATCCGGCATAAAACATTGCCAAATTTAACCATGCGAATCGTCAGTACTCTGAATTTCATACCGGATTGGTTGATGCCCGGTTTAACAACGACCACCATCGGCGCCGTTGACCTACAGGGCGCCGGTGGAAATTGGGCTACTTGTTGGTCGAAGAAGTAGAGGAGGGAGAAGAGTGCACAGACAGAGAGAGAAGAGGAAAGGTAAGAGTGTAGGACTGAGAATAGGAACTCTGAATGTTGGTACTATGACAGGGAAAGGTAGAGAGCTGGCTGACATGATGGAGAGAAGGAAGGTGGATATACTGTGTGTACAGGAGACCAGGTGGAAGGGTAGCAAGGCTCGTAGTATAGGAGCAGGATTCAAGCTGTTTTATTATGGTGTGGATAGTAAGAAAAATGGGGTAGGTGTGGTCCTGAAGGAGGAGTTTGTGAGGAATGTTCTGGAGGTGAAGAGAGTGTCAGACAGGGTGATGAGTCTGAAGTTAGAGATTGAAGGGGTGATGTTGAATGTTGTTAGTGGTTATGCCTCACAGGTAGGTTGTGAGTTAGAGGAGAAAGAGAGATTCTTGTGTCAATTGGATGAGGTGATGGAGAGTATTTCCACGGGTGAGAGAGTGGTGATAGGAGCAGATTTTAATGGACATGTTGGTGAGGGGAACAGAGGTGATGAGGAGGTGATGGGCAAGTTTGGAGTTAAGGAAAGGAACCTAGAAGGACAGATGGTAGTGGACTTTGCTAAGAGGATGGACATGGCTGTGGTTAACAGTTATTTTCAGAAGAGGGAGGAGCATAGAGTGACTTACAAGAGTGGAGGTAGGAGAACACAGGTAGACTACATCCTATGTAGAAGAGGCAATCTGAAAGAGATTAGTGACTGTAAAGTGGTAGTGGGAGAGAGTGTAGTCAGCAGCATAGGATGGTGGTGATTAGGATGACTTTGATAGTCTGTAAGAAGAAGAGGTCAAAGATAGAGATAGAGAAGAAAACCAAGTGGAGGAAGCTGAAAAAGGAGGAATGCTGTGAGGCATTTAGACAGAAGTTGAGGCAGGTTCTGGGTGGTCAGGTAGTGCGGCCAGATGACTGGGAAACTACAGCAGAAGTGATCAGGGAGACAGGGAGAAAGGTGCTGGGTGTGTCATCTGGAAGGAGGAAAGAAGATAAGGAGACTTGGTGGTGGAATGAGGAAGTTCAGGATAGTATCCAGAGGAAGTGGTTAGCCAAGAAGAAGTGGGACATGGACAGGACGAGGAGAAGGAGAGAAGGACTTGTACAGGTTAGCTAGGCAGAGGGATCGAGATGGGAAGGATGTGCAACAAGTTAGAATTATTAAGGATAGAGATGGAAGGGTGCTCACAAGTGAGGAGAGTGTACAGAGGAGATGGAAGGAGTACTTTGAGGAGCTGATGAATGAGGAAAATGAGAGGGAAAAAGAGTAGAAAGGGTGAACTCTGTGGAACAGAAAGTAGATAAGATTAGAAAGGATGAAGTCAGGAAGGCTTTGAAGAGGATGAAAAGTGGAAAGGCAGTTGGTCCTGATGACATCCCGGTGGAGGTTTGGAAGTGTCTAGGAGAGGCAGCAGTGGAATTTTTAACTAGTTTGTTCAACAGGGTTTTAGAGAGTAAGAGGATGCCTGAGGAATGGAGAAGTGTGTTAGTGCCGATCTTTAAGAATAAGGGTGACGTGCAGAGTTGCAGCAACTATAGGGGGATAAAGTTGATGAGCCATACAAAGAAGCTATGGGAAAGAGTAGTGGAAGCTAGGTTAAGGAAGGTAGTGGAAATTTGTGAGCAGCAGTATGGCTTCATGCCCAGGAAGAGCACAACAGATGCAATTTTTGCTCTGAGAATTTTGATGGAGAAGTATAGGGATGGTCTGAGGGAGTTGCACTGTGTGTTTGTAGACTTGGAGAAAGCGTATGACAGGGTGCCAAGAGAAGAGCTGTGGTACTGTATGAGGAAGTCAGGAGTAGCAGAGAAGTATGTCAGAGTGGTGCAGGACATGTATGAGAGGAGCAGGACAGTGGTGAGGTGTGCTGTAGGTCAGACAGAGGAGTTTAAAGTGGAGGTGGGACTGCATCAGGGATCGGCTCTGAGCCCCTTCCTGTTTGCTATAGTGATGGACCAGTTGTCAGAGGAGGTCAGACAGGAGTCTCCTTGGACAATAATGTTTGCAGATGACATTGTGATCTGTAGTGAGAGCAGGGAGCAGGTGGAGGAAAACCTGGAGAGGTGGAGGTTTGCGCTGGAGAGAAGAGGAATGAAAGTCAGTCATAGTAAGACTGAGTACATGTGTGTGAATGAAAGGGAGGGAGGTGGAACAGTAAGGTTACAGGGTGAAGAGGTGAAGAAGGTACAGGAGTTTAAGTACTTGGGGTCAACAGTCCAGAGTAATGGAGAGTGTGGGAAAGAGGTAAAGAAGCGATTGCAGGCAGGTTGGAATGGGTGGAGAAAGGTGTCGGGAGTTCTGTGTGATAGGAAAATATCAGCGAGAATCAAAGGGAAGGTGTACAGGACAGTGGTGAGACCGGCCATGCTGTATGGTTTAGAGACAGTGTCACTGAGGAAGAGACAGGAATCAGAGCTAGAGGTAGCAGAGCTGAAGATGTTGAGGTTCTCTTTGGGAGTGACAAGGTTGGACAGGATTAGGAACAAGTACATCAGAGGGACAGCTCATGTTGGACGTTTGGGGGACAAAGTTAGGGAGGTCAGATTAAGATGGTTTGGACATGTCCAGAGGAGGGAGAGTGAGTATATTGATAGGAGAATGTTGGACATGGAGCTGCCAGGCAGGAGGCAAAGAGGAAGGCCAAAGAGGAGGTATATGGATGGAATTAATGAGGATATGAAGCTGGGGCATTGGTGGCTCAGTGGTAGGTTTCTTGACTATCATGTGGAAGGCCTGGGTTTGATTCCCAGCCAATGCCTCAACCCCAGCCACTGGATGTAGTGCTGGTCCCAAGCCTGGAAAAATGGGAGGGTTGCATCAGTAAGGGCATCTGGTGTAAAACATTTGCCAAGTTGTTGTGTGGACCAGTTGGTCTGCTGTGGCGACCCCGAACAGGGAGCAGCCGAAAGCAACTTCTAATGAGGATATGAAGCTAGTGGGTGCAAGTGTTGAGGATGCAGAAGATAGGGATAGGTGGAGAGAGATGATTTGCTGTGGCGACCGCTGAAGAAGAAGAAAGAAGAAGATGACGACTGTTTTCTTGCGATTCCTCTTTCGGCCGTACGATGGCACCAAATGAGCACTATGGTTATTAAGAATCACAACGAATTTGATTCCTGTTTAAAAGAATCGAGCTTGAGAGTATTCGTTTGATTTATTCATTCAGTCCCGTTCCCGTCTAAAAGTTTGTAATGGTACTACGAGTCACTTTACGAATTCGATTCACATTTAAATGAACCGATTGTGCGAGTTTTGGTGTGATTTCTCCATTCATCCTTACTCCCGCTAAATAAATAGCCATGAGCATTACGAATCGCTTTACGGATTCGATTCTTTTTTAAATGAATCTAGCATGGGAATTCTGGTTTCGCCCCTAGTAATATCGTGTGGACTAAAAATGGACTCTATATGTAAAATGACAATAATTGTTGTTATTTTTAATACAATAATTGGCTTTCCGGGTAACAAGCATTTCTGTTTATGCGTTAAATAAGCGACATCCACTACAGTTAACATAACGTAATTTTGCTATTGAAATATTTCCGCTGTTTAGCAATCAGCTAAGTCAAGGACGACAACGTGGAGAGAAAAAAAATACTACGACAAAACCTTGCCAAAACATTTGATTGGTTTGTGTTGGAGAATCGATTCACCAGAGTCGACACATTCATAAACAAAGAACGAGTCCTTGGCGGATGCCCCTCACTGAACTCCTACTACTTGGCGTTTATTCACCTCCGCCTCCACACGAGAGAGCAGGACTTACCCCGATTCGCCGCTCCGCTCCCTATCGCTCTCATCATGCCGTCTAATAAGAATGTACAAGGTAAGTCTTGATATAATTGAACATTTTATCAATTAGATTTTTTTAATTTTTTTTTTTATCTCTGTGTATCTCTGGCTTGGTTCCTCTGGAATGCTGCATTATTCTGTTAGCTCGCTGCTCTTTATTACCTCAGCGACAAGTGCACATCAATGAAAACGCGTCTAACGGTTTTTTGTTTGTTTGTTTGTTTGTTTGTTTTTAACGAGGATTGTGTTTATTTTCCAGGTGGAAAGGCGTTTGGATTTTTGAAAGAGCAGCAGAGGGAGAAGCTAGAAGAAGTGAACAGGGTAAATAAATAAATTTTGCATCTCGTTTTTTTCAGGAAGCTTCTCGGGTGCTGTTTGATTGTGAGAAACGTTAGCTAGCTCAGCTAGCTGGACTTGGCTTTGACCTTTACTGTTCATGGAGTAAAATAAAACGTGTGAAAATGGTTTTAATCAAAGACCACGATCAATATATGCGGTTGTGTATAACGCGTTTATATTGTATTGTGTTTTTGAGCTATCATAGTGTCTTAGAACAAACACAAGTCTCATTACAGACGGCGATTAAAAACTTTCCCCAGGCGAGAAAAGACAAACGCAAGCCCTTTATTTACATACACGGAGTCGTTTTAAGACTATCACAAGCCTCGCTGTAGCCGTGTTAAGATCAGGTGTGTCTGGCTGAATGAATGAGACCGTTGTTGCCAGCGTTGAAACTCTGTTCAGGGGAAAGTAGCTTACTGCATGCTCGAGATGCCACCTCGTGACGTCACAGACACATTTGCATATTCATGAAGTCGTCTTGGATATTTGCATATCAAAATGTTACAAGAAGAAAGGCGTTTCTTTTTTTCTCCTGAAGCCTTATAATAGTAAAAAGATTCATTATGATGGTAGTTGAAGAGCGTTTAGTAGACAGTGTTGTTTATCGCACCACAAACTAACAATATTTACAAACAAATTTACAAAATTTTGTGAGCGCTGTTACGAATGCATGCAAAACGTGGTGAAAAACAAACCGCTGAGGCTCTACACACAAACTAAACCTGCTTGAACAGAATAAATTGCTTTCTTTTACTTGTATTTATTTTTTTTACATAGTATTGCATAATACTGTTTGTCAAATAAATATAAGTGTAGCTAAGGAAAATTTGTGCTGCGGTCACGGTGACTTGTAAATGCTAATTTGCAAGTTGTAATGACATCATCTCCCACCTCAGCATGTTCAATTCCTCCATGAAAGGGTGTGTTTTTTTTGTTTTGTTTTTTTTTGCTTGTAAACCTGCCCTTTGAAGTTACAGGCCTGAGTGGCTGTTTGGGTAAAAAAAAAAAAAAAGCCTTAATTTTTGTCACATATATTACAACACAGTCTTTTCCTTGCATATCTGAGCTAAGGAAGTTGGGGTCAGGGTCAGCATTGATATAGTGCTCCAGAGCAGAGTACTAGAGTTCTAGTGTACTGAATTTTGGACTGAAATCGCAGCACAGTGACAGCAGACAAACTAGCTACATGTGTAATAACTACTGTTAATAATTACCTTTCACCAAAACAGTGATTGGTGTGCGCTATGTTAGCACTTTAACCAAGCCCTGTGTCTGTATATCAACATTTTAATTGAAACATAGAGGAAAAACGCTACTTTATGTTTGTTACAGTAAACAGGGAAGGGACTGGTAGTTGAAGAGACTACCCCAAGTTCATGAGTTGAAATTTCAAATCTGTGTCTTTTCCTGGGAGGAGGTGAGTTACAACTTCATTGAAGCACAGCATTAAATTGAACAAGGACCTGCATGTGTTGGATAAACAATAGTGATTCATTTGAAGGTCAGGCTTTTACACAGTGAGCGTTGGTGAGTCAGGCAAAATCATATAACCAGCAGCTCGGGATGTGAACTGGAGAGCCGTGTCAAGTGCAGGACATCACTAACGTCTGCTCAAAACCTGAGTAAAAGTCTCCAAATACCGCAATTAATCTGGCAACCCTGATGAGCAATGCCTTTATTGATCTGTAGTCTTCATATTCTTACTGTATATGCAGGAACACACTGTGTACAAATGGTCATAATAGAGGCTACTAAGTCATGCTTACACATGATTCTTGGCTTAATTGTTTGGATGGTGATTGACCTGCTGAGTAAATAAATTTGAACACCAAAAATTGAACATGGAGTTGTTTCTGAAGCTGCCACCGGTTATGTTTGTGTGCTTGTGCTAAATTCCAGGGCATATTTTTAGTGCCCTTGATAACATGATGCAAGAAAGTAGTCCACTACAGTTTCTGGGTTAAAGAGACAAAATGCATATCACATGTCCTAGAAAAGATTGAATAATAATAATATTAAGAATAATTGAAGACAGGTCTATACAGTGACGTTAGCCACTCCAACACTAAGATAGAAAACTATAAAAGTTGTTTTTGCATAAACTTGTATTCATCCTCCTTTGCTATGAAAATCTCTTTGGAATGAGACGTGGTTAATAAAATGTTTAGGTTGCTAATGAAAATTTGTAAGTGGCACATTTTGGGGGTAACTGAGTTTTGTTTCTATTGTTCTGTTTTACCTTCATAGTGAAAAGTTTTTGTTTTTTTTCCCTTTCCTCAAAGACCTTTTATGCAGGCCGTATGATTTGACACTTCTGTGTTGTTGATTTAATGAGAAGTTTGGTTGCAAAACATTTAATCTACTCAATGCCTTCAGATACGTGAGCATGTCCATAGTGCTATGCTGTCAAGTCAGGCTTAGTCCATTCGCATTGGTGCCCACTTCCTCTGACCTTAATTAGAATTATTTTTAGCTTCCATTCCTTCAACTAAGCTTTATCACTCTTCCCCATCATGTCTTGTGCTTGTTTTTCCGTACTATGCGGAATGACCTGTGTGTGTGTGATAAATAAAACACACACAATTTTCAAAGTGTCTGAAATTGTGTCTGACTATTCCCTTTAGAAACCAAAGTTACCATGGAAACTCTTCCCAGTAGATTACATAATTTGTGCGTTAACTTATCACAGTATGTTGTGTACATACAGAGGTTTAGTTTCCGTTTGTGGAAGGAGTCTCCAGTGTCTCCAGTCTCCAGCGCTTTAACAGTCAGAATTGAAGCTGCCTTGCTGGCTGTGATTGTTGTTTTAGTTTGTTCCTGTGCTTTAATCATTCTGCTGAAACACTTTCACACACACACAGTGACTAATAACCAAATTGAACTTCTAATCTGTTTACAACCTGTCAGGAAAATTATGGTTAAACTGTGATTGTATGATCATTTCAGAAGGTATAACGTAGAAATCATTTTTACCTTGGTGTCTAGATGGAGCAACACGTTTATCCTACTCTATAAAGGCAAAAACTCATAATCCTGTTAACTCTACAAGAGTTGAAAGACAGTGTAAACAGATCATTTAAATAAGAAATCTAGCTAGCAAACATTAAAGCTCTCACTCTTTAACTAGATGGCTTTTTCAGCTTGGATCTAACTAGCGAAGACCGTCTAGTCTCCCTGTTTGTTGGTCAGTTGAAGAAACAGGTATACTGCATAATTCTACTCACTCGTGTCCAAGACATGGAACATGGTTACACAGTTGAGAAATTCCTTCATACTGAAACCTCCAACCTTGTTTTACCTGAACAGCTTAATTTAGCAACAGGATTGTTTTAGGGCAAATTTGCCTTAATTTAATTTGTAGTAAACAAATTTTAGCAGAAACTCCATCCAGTTCTGCTGGTATTCCTAGCAGCACTAGTTTAACCAAATGAAGCAGAGGTGTGTAACAAATGTTACACACACATACAAATATGTAAAACACACACAAAGAACCTGAAAGATATGTAGAACATCATAAGGGGGAAAAACAGTGATTAAGTTGTGGCCTGAGCAATGTGTTTAAGTCACTGAGAAAACCTGTTTGGAATTCGGGTCCAGAATTCTTGGTTTTGGTTGGATGTGCCTACTGTCAGTCAATTTACAGAGACTCTAAGGTCCAACATAGTTCCTGTGGGTGAGCTTCATGAACATGGGCAGAAATCATTCAAATGTCATTGCTATTCGAGGGGAAAAAAATACTAATCTTACCTAACGCATCTTTTGGCTAACAGCACAGACTGAACAGATGAAGGATCTGTTAAAATCCAAGCTGATGTTTGAGAGCCTTTTTGTATGAAAACTACTTATAAGAGATGTACTTTATATACAGAAGAATCTTCATCATCCAATGAAGTAATCTCTATAGTTATATGTCCCACCCCAGAGGAGGGTCTTGTACAGTAGTAGTGCCATTTTCATGCTTTGTTGTGCTTTTTAGTTGTGCATTTTTCACACACTTTTCCCTTGGAGATGACGTTTGTTCAGTTTGAAGTGTTTTAGCAGCTTGGGTTTCTTAAATCCTTGAACTTGCTACCTCACTTAGCATGAACATGCTTCCGTTTTTAGACTGTCAGGGATTCTTTAGCATTATGAGTAAATAAAAGGCTCCCAAAAAATTTCTTCACTTATCTCTATGTTCAGCTCGTGTCACGTTTAATAGAATATAACTCTGACTTCCTGTTTCACGAGGAAAGAAGTAAACATATGGAATCGAATCAAAGCTAAGCTTATTTCTGTTTCAATGAGATTTTAAATCTTCTGTTCACATTTGTATGCAATATGGTTTCAATTTGCTAATCAGATATAGAGACTGTCAATAAAATAGTTGCTTCTAAAGATAAATAATCAAACAAATTAAACAACTTTTGTGAAATTGTAAAAATTTGACATTACATTTCGCGCACACATACAGCAGACAGTCACCTGCAGGTATGAATATGAAAGTAGGGTTATCAGTTTGTAAATACATCCTCATGTACACAAACTATTACTGTCTGTTTATTCACAGTGCTGTCCTTAGACATAACCTTAGAGTCAATATTACCAAAAAATCCCTTCATACATCATTTATTTTTCCCTTCTTCTGCAGGAATTCATGGAAGACCAGAAGTACAGAGATGAGGAGGATTTGGCAGAGAAGCTGGATTCTTTCAAAAGTAAGCACTACAAAGACTAAAAGCTCATCAGCAATGTCTTTAACATGTAAACACTCTCAGAGGCTGGCACCCGAGTGTGATCTGCATGTATATGTGGCGGTGTGTTTGTAGAAGTGTAGCGCTGTGTGTATGTGTGTGGAGGAGCTTTCTGTGCTGTGGGTCTGTAGGAATGCTTGTTTTTTTTTTTGTTTTTTTTTTTTGGAGATAGAATTCTTTTGGGGGAGAAAAATAGCTCCACTGAGCATGTCCGTGGATAAGAGATTATAGCGAGAACTAGAATCTCAGTCATGCAGCCAAGATACAGTCTCTTTCTCTCGTTCTTTCTCATCCCCCACTTTCTATGCCTGGTACTTGAACTCTATACTCAAGGGCCTTGAATTCTTTAAGCTGAAACTCCGTCCAAGCTGTGTTTTTATGCACGTGTGCTTATCTAGACTTTTAAGAAACACAACCATGACACAGTGTGAAAGCTGAGAGAGAAACATGTACAGGATCCAGACAGATTGATAAAATGGTTTTGTTTCATTTATGGTTTTCAGAAGCGATCACGCATGCACGCTCACTTTTTCTCAAGGCCTTGAGCTTACCACAGTGTTAGACCCACAAATGTGCTTCTGTATGGGTGTGTGTTTTTTCATCACATACTCAGCTCAGGGGAGAGGATTAGGAAGCATAGCCTTGAGAAGTGTGAGAGAGAGAGAGCTGTTGATTTCCGGCGCACCACACAAAAAAGACAACAACTGTGGTGATAACCAAACATGGTCATGTTTTTAAAACCTTAAAATAGGCAATAAGAATTAAATCATCTCTACACAATATCCAGTGACCTGTCACTCATTTGTATCACTACATTTTATGTAGGAGTACAATAGTATCACACGAAATTTGACAAAGTGTTTGTGTTTCACAAAACAGGAAATGACCCAATCGATACGTTCATTTGAAATTATATAAAAACTGTAATAACTAACACACTGGAACTAACTGTCTGGAAGCCCCGTCCCTTTCACCACCCATTTCTCGCCTTCAGTTCAAGTTAAATAGGAAACGTTGAGTTTTTTAATATGTATTAATCGACATATTTTTGATTAATCTAACATTACGCATGTATTTGTTTGACATTAGGTAATTACATTTATTATGGTTGCCACCATTCTAGAAATTGCCAAAATGTCAGAAGTTTATCAAAAGAGGAAAAAAGACCAAACTTTTGATCCTAGCAGATTGTGGCCAACAAGTGATGCAACAGATCATCCATTTGCCATATCATCTGAGAACCCGAGTTTCAACCCTGATAATCTGTGGCCATGTGTCCTAGAGAGCTAAATAGTCCCCATCTCTAGGTGGGAGGGATGTTGCACACTTTTGCCCTCGTCATTCACAGAGTCATTAGCCAATTGTGGGTGTTTATGAATGCAATTCAGGCATGCAAAAAAGATGGACAGTGTTTTTCTGTTTTATGCTAGGAGGGTTTTATGCCACCCAGTGATGCAGTATGAGCAGCAGTTCAAAAAGAAGCAGTTGGCTGGTTTCACATTTCTCAGAGGAAGCACATGTTAGCCCTCACACTCCCTGGTTGGTAGCTCCCTATTTGTTAATTCACCATCCAGCTGTGTTTGCAGTTGCCACTGCCAGCAAGTGACTTCACAACTGAGGATGATGATGATGATGATTATTATTATTATTATTATTATTCATTTTTTTCTCTCTCCTTAAATCTGAAATAGCAGAGATGCTTGTTTTTCCTTTTCATCCCTTTTTATTAAATGGTAAATCGTGTGTATAGAGAAATCTGAAGCCTACTCCAGAACATCTGTGGTTAGTGTAAAAAAAAAAAAAAAAAACTCAACTACCGCTGCTTTGTGGGGATTTGAAAGCAACTGCAGTGCTAAAGACTGACAGTATTAGATGCCAACATCCAGCCACAGTTTAGCATGATTGTTGGTGATTATGGGAGAAACTTAAAACTGCGTTTCTCTGGTTTCTCAGCTAAAACAGCGGTCTAACCAAATGCAAATAATATTCACTGAACAGAAAAGGGGAAAGGATGCAGGACATGAAGACATGTGCATAGGGTTAGATATATCTTTAAGTTTATGCTTTCCAATAACTTTATTTATTAAAATGAGACTGCAGAACTGTGGTCTCTTTGGTCAGTAACAGTGCGTTACTTATAAACAGAGATGCTGTTTATTACTTATTACACACTACCCCTTAACTAGCTAGATAAAGTTACTTCTATATTCTGTCTAAAATGACATCTTCAGGACTGAACATAATGTCGTGATTGTGAATTGCTAGGAAGGAAATTGGCATGCTGATAATCCATTGAATCTCTCTCGAGTCTAGAAGAGTCTGAAAAGATTCTGGATCTGTATAAAAGAAATTTTAATTTAAGAAAATAATAGTGGAGAGCAGGTTTTGTTTTACTTTGCATACCCTTTCTGTAAAGTCCATGTTTTGGCATTCCTTTCCCATCCATCAAAATGCTCTAGGGTTTTTATGGAATCTTTTTTTTTTAAGGATTATCTTGTTACTAGTGTCAGACACTCTTTAATTGATTACCTCGAGCTTATGTTTTTGTTAGTGTGCTCCATGGCCTCAAATCAAGCTGCCATGTCTGTCTATTCCATTCTCTCTGTCTCTAACCCCGCTCCCAAAAACCCCCCATTTTCTCTTCCTCCCCACACAGTTTTGTTGTGAATAGTCATGAGTTTCAGGGTAAGGCATTAACAAGGGGGGCCATTGTAACCGTCGTCTCTACTTCTCTCCAAGAGACACTGTTACAATCCCCACTCCAACAGAGCTGTCTTTGTGATGCAGAGACAGAGACAGATGGACAGACAGTACAGAGAGTGTAGAGATAGTAAAGGAGGCACAGAAACCAAATCCTTGAAATGATTTAAAGTTAAATGAAAGTTTGACTGTTTTATTTTTGCCTCAGCACCGAGTTCCACCTGCTATGATCCATTTCTCTGTCACAGCTCCAGCTGTCCTAATAATGACCTGGCCTTCTACTCTCACTTGTTACTAGCAGCTGGGTGTGGGGGTGTGTGTGTGTGTGTGTGTGTGTGTGTGTGTGTGTGTGTGTGTAAATGAGTATAATTTGAACCGAGTGTATTTGGCTTTATTCAGCATTATTTAATCTGACATCTTTACATTTGTTTTGCAGACAAGTATGCAGAATTTGACCTGAATGACGAGGGAGAGATCGGTAAGTGTGTGTGTGTGTGTGATTAAGGCTGAGTGAAAGTCTAGCTTTCATGTTCTTTGTGAAAGTGACACTGTAACTGCCGTGAAACATGAGTGTGTGTTGATAGAGTATGAGTTGTGTAGACAAAGTATGTAATCTCGGGGGGAAACAAATCAGCAGTCAGGACAAGCAATAACAAGGAAACTGAAAACCTACTCTTTTATTGACTTCCACACGCATTTTCATTTTATTTAGAATAATTGTTTAGATTAGTTAGCATACACAGATTACACAGTGCTTTCTGTTTCAGAAACATCCATGTACACTGAAACACTGTCCAAACCAAACAAATAATTGCAGTGGAAATAAGTCATATTGTATGTAACACCATTGTTAAATGTATGGAAAAGAGGATGTTGGCCATAATAATAATGAACATAATCATAATAATCATACACTCATTCATTTTCCATAGTCTCTTTAAATACACTTAACTAATGCACTTAACTGCATTTAATTAACGTTATTACAATAGTTTTAGCTTAGTCAATTATTTTTATTATCAGAAATGGAGCTAAAACATTGGCTAAAATGCTATAACAAACATCCAGTCTCCACAAAAGAATCGATCATGTGAGCAGTATGCAGTCTATATATCTCTATGGGTTGTGCAGATTGTGAGCTCTTGCATACAAATGATGAATTGCATTAGATGACTGATAGAATGCTGACATCCACAATATTTCTACATTTCCATTAAGTTATTGTTATTCTTCTTAATAAATATTCTTTGCAGTGCTGTTGAATTTTTTTTTTTTTAAATCTGATTGGTCAGATCGGCAGCAAAACACAAATTGGGAGACAAGCTAATAAGTTTTCTACTTGTATGCCATAAGACCTGGTGCTGCAGAACTGCATTCAACACTTTTGATGGTCACAGACTGAATGAAGATGCATAATAATATTATTGTTATTAATATGCTGCTTGCATTTTGGATCTTCTTCTTCTTCTTTCGGCTTTTCCCTTCAGGGGTCGCCACAGCGAATCATCTCTCTCCACCTATCCCTATCTTCTGCATCCTCAACACTTGCACCCACTAGCTTCATATCCTCATTAATTCCATCCATATACCTCCTCTTTGGCCTTCCTCTTTGCCTCCTGCCTGGCAGCTCCATGTCCAACATTCTCCTGCCAATATACTCACTCTCCCTCCTCTGAACATGTCCAAACCATCTTAATCTGGCCTCCCTAACTTTGTCCCCCAAACGTCCAACATGAGCTGTCCCTCTGATGTACTTATTCCTAATCCTGTCCAATCTTGTCACTCCCAAAGAGAACCTCAACATCTTCAGCTCTGCTACCTCTAGCTCTGACTCCTGTCTCTTCCTCAGTGACACTGTCTCTAAACCATACAGCATGGCCGGTCTCACCACTGTCCTGTACACCTTCCCCTTGATTCTCGCTGATATTTTCCTATCACACAGAACTCCCGACACCTTTCTCCAGCCATTCCAACCTGCCTGCACTCGCTTCTTTACCTCTTTCCCACACTCTCCATTACTCTGGACTGTTGACCCCAAGTACTTAAACTCCTGTACCTTCTGCACCTCTTCACCCTGTAACCTTACTGTTCCACTTCCCTCCCTTTCATTCACACACATGTACTCAGTCTTACTACGACTGACTTTCATTCCTCTTCTCTCCAGCGCAAACCTCCACCTCTCCAGGTTTTCCTCCACCTGCTCCCTGCTCTCACTACAGATCACAATGTCATCTGCAAACATCATTGTCCAAGGAGACTCCTGTCTGACCTCCTCTGACAACTGGTCCATCACTATAGCAAACAGGAAGGGGCTCAGAGCCGATCCCTGATGCAGTCCCACCTCCACATTGAACTCCTCTGTCTGACCTACAGCACACCTCACCACTGTCCTGCTCCTCTCATACATGTCCTGCACCACTCTGACATACTTCTCTGCTACTCCTGACTTCCTCATACAGTACCACAGCTCTTCTCTTGGCACCCTGTCATACGCTTTCTCCAGGTCTACAAACACACAGTGCAACTCCCTCTGACCATCCCTATACTTCTCCATCAAAATCCTCAGAGCAAAAATTGCATCTGTTGTGCTCTTTCTGGGCATGAAGCCATACTGCTGCTCACAAATTTCCACTACCTTCCTTAACCTAGCTTCCACTACTCTTTCCCATAGCTTCATTGTATGGCTCATCAACTTTATCCCCCTATAGTTACTGCAACTCTGCACGTCACCCTTATTCTTAAAGATCGGCACTAACACACTTCTTCTCCATTCCTCAGGCATCCTCTCACTCTCTAAAACCCTGTTGAACAAACTAGCTAAAAATTCCACTGCTGCCTCTCCCAGACACTTCCAGACCTCCACCGGGATGTCGTCAGGACCAACTGCCTTTCCACTTTTCATCCTCTTCAAAGCCTTCCTGACTTCATCCTTTCTAATCTTATCTACTTTCTGTTCCACAGAGTTCACCCCTTCTACTCTTTTTTCCCTCTCATTTTCCTCATTCATCAGCTCCTCAAAGTATTCCTTCCATCTCCTCTGTACACTCTCCTCACTTGTGAGCACCCTTCCATCTCTATCCTTAATAACTCTAACTTGCTGCACATCCTTCCCATCTCGATCCCTCTGCCTAGCTAACCTGTACAAGTCCTTCTCTCCTTCTCTAGTGTCTAACCTAGTGTACAACTCGTCATATGCCTTCTGCTTGGCCTTAGACACCTCCCTCTTCACTCTGCGCTGTAACTCCTTGTATTCCTGTCTATTCTCTTCAGTCCTGTCCATGTCCCACTTCTTCTTGGCTAACCTCTTCCTCTGGATACTATCCTGAACTTCCTCATTCCACCACCAAGTCTCCTTATCTTCTTTCCTCCTTCCAGATGACACACCCAGCACCTTTCTCCCTGTCTCCCTGATCACTTCTGCTGTAGTTTCCCAGTCATCTGGCAGCAATACCTGCCCACCCAGAGCCTGCCTCAACTTCTGTCTAAATTCCTCACAACATTCCTCCTTTTTCAGCTTCCACCACTTGGTTTTCTTCTCTATCTCTATCTTTGACCTCTTCTTACAGACCATCAGAGTCATCCTACACACCACCATCCTATGCTGTCTGGCTACACTCTCTCCCACTACCACTTTACAGTCACTAATCTCTTTCAGATTGCCTCTTCTACATAGGATGTAGTCTACCTGTGTGCTCCTACCTCCACTCTTGTAAGTCACTCTATGCTCCTCCCTCTTCTGAAAATACGTGTTAACCACAGCCATGTCCATCCTCTTAGCAAAGTCCACTACTATCTGTCCTTCAAGGTTCCTTTCCTTAACTCCAAACTTGCCCATCACCTCCTCATCACCTGTGTTCCCCTCACCAACATGTCCATTAAAATCCGCTCCTATCACCACTCTCTCACCCGTGGGAATACTCTCCATCACCTCATCTAATTCACTCCAGAATCTCTCTTTCTCCTCCAACTCACAACCTACCTGTGGGGCATAACCACTAACAACATTCAACATCACCCCTTCAATCTCTAACTTCAGACTCATCACCCTGTCTGACACTCTCTTCACCTCCAGAACATTCCTCACAAACTCCTCCTTCAGGACCACACCTACCCCATTTCTCTTACTATCCACACCATAATAAAACAGCTTGAATCCTGCTCCTATACTACGAGCCTTGCTACCCTTCCACCTGGTCTCCTGTACACACAGTATATCCACCTTCCTTCTCTCCATCATATCAGCCAGCTCTCTACCTTTCCCTGTCATAGTACCAACATTCAGAGTTCCTATTCTCAGTCCTACACTCTTACCTTTCCTCTTCTCTCTCTGTCTGCACACTCTCCTCCCTCCTCTACTTCTTCGACCAACAGTAGCCCAATTTCCACCGGCGCCCTGTAGGTCAACGGCGCCGATGGCGGTCGTTGTTAACCCGGGCCTCGACCGATCCGGTATGAAATTCGTACTGACGATTCGCATGGTTAAATTTGGCAACGTTTTACGCCGGATGCCCTTCCTGACGCAACCCTCTCTATTTATCCGGGCTTGGGACCGGCACAGAAGTCACTGGACTGTGACCCCCATGGCTAGATTCTGCTTGCATTTTGGATATCTTCAATATATGAACTTCAGACAAATTTATTTATTTATTTATTTATTTATTTTTATTATTTTATGCACATTTCAGTTTGTACTTTCTTTTGCTAACAAGAAAAAAGCTTCTCAGGAATTTCTAGCTAACTTGGTTTTTTATCAAGGCATGAAAGAAAACAAACAGCATAAAAATTAGCCAGCTGGCAGATGTCAGCCATGTTGCACGTGGACATGCACACACTCCGCCTGTCCCATAGAAAACAGCTGCACATGACAACTGTCCAAACACACCCTGTCATCATCTCCTTCAACTGTAACCTTCTAATAGGAAACTTAACAGCAAGGTTTCCAATGCACTTTAGAGAAAACTGCCACTACACCAGAGCTGTCAAATTGCTTGAAATCTGCTTTAAATTTTAATGGTTAGATACATGTTTATTGTTTTAATTTATAAGGCATTTTCTTATTTTAAGCATAAAATGTCGTTCTTTTTAAAAAGTACAATGAAAGTTGAATATTTTTGCCTGATTATTAAAATAAAAAGGTGTTTGAGCTGTGAAATTAATTCTGACTGCACTAGTTGGCAAACAGTTGTTTTTTCGCCTTTGAAAAACACACCCCATGAAGAACTTGCTAATTAGCGGAGGACTTAGTAAACTCCCTGAGATGAAGTGTTGACTGTTTTTCCTTCTTGATCTTCCACTCTGTACATTCAGGTGAATTACAGTGGTGTATTTTCACACCACACTGTACATTTGACATGTTGAGACTGTGAGATATTGTGTGCATTTATCTAGTTGTGCTGTGCTGTATTTAGCTGTATTTGCATATATTTACAGATATTTTAGATGGTAATTTTATCAGGGGATGCACAAAAATCTTATGAAAAATACAAACTTGAATTGTTTAGCAGTGCAGTCTGATTGCAACATTAGCATTGCATAAAACATAACTTGTGTTCCACTTTCCTTGCAGTGACTATAGACGTTGTGAAACAGAAGAAACAATGTTGTGAGCTTTTAAACAATGTTTGTTTTATATTGAATTTGTAATTACTAAAGAAACAATGACATGAAAATTGATGATTGAAATGAAACAGTTGCGCGAGTCATGGCTACACACGCTGTTTTGCTCAAATCTCGCCAGTGACGCATTACACATACAGCTTGTTTATCAAGTCTGATTTTTTTGGTGGCTTTAGGAGTTGCTTTCTGCAGAAGAAACATTGTCATGATTGATTATTCAACCAGCCAATCACATTGCTGCTTTTCTTTTATCTTTGGGAGGACACAGGGCAGACTTGACAAGTTATTTTTCTCGGGATTTAAACTATTGCAAGTACAAATGTGCAGAAAACAGTAACAGGAAAATAGACTTGATTCAGTTTGAGATAATGGCTTATTACTGATTGATACTAGCTGATTCATTTAACTTCTCAGAACATTTGGAATAAAATTTCAATGAAGCAAAATGATGATTGGAAAAGCTGTTTTTATTCCTAAATCATAAGGTATCCAAAAATGAATACTAATAAAAAAAAAATTTTAAAAACCCTAAAAATAAAAATTTTTTTTAAAAAAAAGGCTAAGAGCAGTAGTTTAATATTTTTAAAAATGTACCATATTTCTAAAATGTTTTTTTATTTTAAGGTTTACCTTAAAATACATTTATTAATGATGATTGAGTTATTAATAAAATGATCGAGTGAAACCGACTGAGCTCTATATCGGGTGCTGCACCTGACGCATCATTTTAATCAGAGTCTGAGTTGGCTAAAATGTCCAACTTCCGCAGTCTTCACATAAGAATGTAATAAGATGTGACCAGTGTACTCTCTCTTTAGAGTCTAACTCTGGTTTTTGCACAGTTAAAAGGTTCTTAATTAAATTGCTATAAGAGTAGTGCTGAAAGTATTTTTAGCTGAATGGTTTATATTAATTTATTTGGTTCTTTTGTTATCTTGGTAGTCACACTGTACACAATGAAATTCAATACAGATTAAGAATGCATGTAATTTTTGATATGGTAACTTTTATGTAGTATTTTTGGGAGGAGTATTTAGGACAGAGACACTTCTGGTTTCTTAGTTCTGTGTTCTTGCTTTTTAACATCAAAAAACAGTGGCTGGCTAGGGTTGAAGTAACAAGCCATAACAAGAACAAACTTGTTTGGTGGATGTTCCACATCATTAAACATAGCTATAAAAGGATAAAATATACAACATCATTTTTTTTAAATAAGTAATATGTCGGAGGAATAAACCACTTTTTTGTTTTTAAGCCAAAAAAACATTCTCCAGTGTTCTCATTTTCATCAAAGTCTGTGATAAAGCCTGTCTTATGTTTTTCATGCAGATATGATGGGTCTGAAGCGGATGATGGAGAAGCTCGGTGTGCCCAAGACCCACTTGGAGATGAAGAAGATGATCTCTGAGGTGACTGGTGGCAGCAGCGAAACCATCAACTACAGAGACTTTGTCAAGATGATGCTGGGGAAGCGCTCGGCTGTGCTGAAATTGTAAGTTTGTGTGCTGCATGGGCAGTTTATTGTGCTGACAGTTTCTGCACAGCAGGGCTATTTATGGGAATCGCACATGTTTTGTCATGTCAGCAAATCTACTGCTGATCCACACAATCACAACAGCTTATCAAGGCCATTATCTCTCAGTACAGTGTACAGGATATCATGGCATGTAATCATTCACAAGCCATTTCTGTGGAAGCTCAATTACATATCCTGGTTTAAAAAAAACATAATTTACACTTTTTGTTTTTTTTATAAATTTTATTTTGGATTTATGCAAACAGTTCTACATGAATGATACATATCAGAGTATGTGTCTGGTAATTTGCTGATGATGCAGAATCTGAACCTACTTTGTGTATATAAATAAGCAAGACATGGTGTGAAACTGGTGGTGTGACATGGTCCTTCCCCTCTTAATAATGGCTTGCAAGCCAGATATCTCTTTCACACACACAGTTTTCTAACTTGTCTATGCCATTATGGATACACTCCAAGTTGGCCAAAGTTGTTCCACCCTCTCTATTTTTTCTGCAAAGGGAACAGAACAGATATCCGCAGAAATCACAGGCTTTAGCTACTCAGTGTTCTTTTCTTTGGCAGAGATAAGAGAGGCTTGGCGACAGTGTGACTTGCAAAAAAAAAAAAAAAAAAAAAATCTTGTTGATGTTAGGAAAACTGTGAACTTATGCCAAGTTCCTCAGCTGCTGAAGCAGTGTTGACCGTTTCTAATACAAGATCTTGCCTTTGTTGCTGAACTCTTCAGACGCTGTCTAGCTTGAGATATACAAAGCATTCAACTTGCCACATAACACACACAAGTTAATGTTAAGTGTTCTAACAGCTCGTTCAGGCAACGCAGTGTATTGAAGCGTTCTAATGACAGTGATGTTTAGAACATTCAGATTTTGAGGACCCTTGGAGCTATATTCATACAGTGTCATTTAGAGGGAAGTATTGTGGTATTTGCCAGGCTCAGGGCAGTTATGAGTCACAATCACAGGTCTCAGGTGTCTGTTCTGGTCCACTGCTGTGGATTGATTGCAGATGCTTGAGAGAAAACAGTTTTGACCCTAAATCAACCCAGGATGTGAACCAAATCTATTGTATCTTCTCCTTATGATTCATGAAGATGTGAAAGGGAATTGGGGACAGTTTTTAAAAAATTTACTAAAGAAATGTTTTTTTTCAGTTATGTAACACTTGTTCTTGTTGTGTTTTTAATAATTTATATAAAGAATAACAATAAAGAACCTGGTGTGTATGGGTACAGAGGTAGACCTGAGCGGCAGGCAGAATTTCAGCAGGGCCCCAGGTTCAGTTTTAAGTCTCTGTCGCTTTTCAGAGCAAAACCAAATGGGGCAGTCAAAGTAAAAAAAAAAAAAGAAGAATGAATAGAGGTTTATTCCGTTTGCTCTGATTTTGACTCTGTGAACCCCTCCAGACTAAGGTTTTGTGAACAGTTAAATGTGTTTATTAGGTTTAAAATTGAACTGAATGCTTTGAATTGTGCAGTCAGGATTTAGGTGCTATAATCATATGATTTAGCTCATTGTCTTGCATCCTATGTTTTTGTTATGCAGCCCAACAACCTTTGGGATTCCAAAAAAACTTTGACAAATAATAGCAGGTTAGTGTTGTGCCTGATTGTGCCTGGTGCCATTCTTTTCTGCTAGCCAACATTCTGAGCAGTGTATCCATTTAAATAATTCCAGATATGTCTCCAAAATTCTAATAAAACAAAATAATGCAGTGCTATGCTTGTGACGCACAGAATTGACTGCAGCAGGAGTGAAGAAGCACAAAAAAACCCCACAGGATATTTCATCATTTCCACTTGAATGATTAAGAGTAAATCCATTCCCTTGACCCACATGAAGGTAATAATGTCAGATCCCGTGGAGTCGGTCCTTTAAGAGGAGAGTAAACTGGGACAGAGAGGGAATTTAGGACAGCTTTAAAGTAGCCCTGCGGTGCTGGAAGAGAAATGGGGACACTGACACAAAAGCTATTATTAGGGGAAAATAAAGCATACGTTATACTATATGTAAGGAATAAAACAAGAGGTGTTTTTTTTTTTGTTTTGTTTTGTTTTTTTTTATTATTATTTAGTTGTTTTTTTATTGCTGAACACATGAAGTTTTTAACCATTTATAGGCATGATTAATGTCTTTGAAGCAAGTGAGTTCCTGTTTTCACTTGCATTGTAACAATTATAAACAATAGTTCCTTTTGTTTCTTTCTCTGGCTCTCTTTTGAAGTTCATGAGATAAAAATAACAGCTAGTCATAGAACTGAGAAACCACAAAGACCTTTTCACATTGCAGGCAGCATACTGACAGTTATATAGCACTGGACACTCCTCCTATAAATGTTAATCATGCCCTGACACAAAGCTTAACCATATCTCAAGGTGTAGATTTGCTTTTGTATAATAGCATGACTGTGTCTTAGATTATGTATAGCATCCATAATGGATCTGTCTCTTACTATACTTAGATTATGTAGAGCATCCATAATGGAGGTCCATGTGTATAAGCTGTTATTATAGAAATGATAACTTATTAATGATAGTTATTATATAAATAATAACCTGAAATGTGTATTTGCAGCCACCACAACAGTCTCAGCTGCTGTTAGAGAAAATTAATCAGCATCTACTATGATAAGCTATGATCCTATGATATAAGGTGTTTTGTGTGGCCTGTTAAACATATTGAGATGTCTCTATTTAAAAACATGTCAGTCAAATGAATCCAGAATTATATTTTCTGAGTTTAGTCCCAGTTCTGTAATACTCAGGGGAAGTGATCTATAAACCAAGTAGAAAACAGCACTGTGGTCATCTTGAAAGGAAGAACTTGTACACAGTCTCAGTCTTTACAGTGATGTGTTCGTGATGATGATGGGTGAGGGGTGAATGCTTTTTAAAGATGTGAGTTTCACACAGCGCTACTCCATATGGTAGCTCTATATGTTACAAAAGTTACTTTGTGTTTACATGGGCAAAAGTTTGTGGACTTGTTGCAATTGTCACAACACCCATTATAGTTCTTACCCCAGACTGTTGCCACATTATTGGAGGCACACAATTGTATGGAATTATTTTGTTTGCTATAGTTCATTGGAACTAAGGAGCTAAAACGTTCCAGGATGACAGTGCCCCTGTGCACAAAGTGGAAAATCTTGATTGGCCTGCATAGAGCTGTGACCTCAACCCCACTGAAAACTTGGGATGAACTCAAAACCCAATCCCCAACCCCACTGCACCCCAGACCAACTCAACCCAACATCAGTGCCAGACTTCACTAATGCTGTTGTGACTAAATGGGCAAATTGCCACACAGGATGGAGGTTATTGCAACAGTAAAGGGGGACTAAAAAAAAGCACATATGTCTGTGATGGTCAGGTGTTGACAACTATCCACCATATAGTGTATAAAGGCTAGAGAATTTCTCACTGAACAAAAGTGAAGAAGCCAGTTAGTGCACATCGAAGTCAGGTTTATTTCCCTCCTATCAACTGCTGTATTCTCTGCCATGGCTTTTAGACTTTACTCATGTCAGCACCTGTTTTATGATAGGTTATGATATGTGGGTTTTATTATTACAATTATTTAAACATTTGTTATCCTTTTGTATTGACCAGTTTAATGCACTGACTTTGTTCTTGGACACTGACCTAACCTTACTATGCATAGCAAACTATGCAAAATGACCTGGACGTCTGCAAACTAATTCTCTTTCCTTATTTTGCACTAAAGTTGTATGAATAGCGTCATCACTCTCTCTTGACCATGGTATGTAGTGTTGCACTCATTCTGTCTGTCTGTCTGTCTTGATCATTTCCTGTTTTGTCACTCAGTAGGGTGCTGTGCTAATCTGGTTCATGGTCAGTGCTGCACACTGAGTAGTCAATGAAAATCCTGCTCGTCCCTTTATATGTACTTTAGTAACAGTTACTGAAGGCTCAGTTTGCAAATCAAGTCCAAAGTAAGACAGCAATTTAACATTGCTTTTGTTGTATGTTAAAGTGGACAAGAGCATTGTACTTTATAATATTCTGTGTAACCATCCAGTTCCCTTTGATACAATCTCACTCAATTTTCAGTTCAAGAAGTAGTGGTGAAGTTACAGTTGAAAGGGGAACTGTTTGACGAGCACACACTAACATGGCAGTTTGTTAGACATCCTTATTACAGAGAATGATCTGAGGCCAAGTCAAATGAACAATACAAAAAGGAAAATAAATAATAAAAACAAAAGAATTTGTAATGTACTTCCAGTGCATATATTCACTTCATATTTACATACATCATGTCTTTTTGTATTTCCTTCTATTTATAAATACATACTTGTGTTCATATTTATAAGCATAAACAAGGACTTCTTCTTCTTCTTCTTCTTCTTCTTCTTCTTCTTCTTCTTTCGGCTTTTCCCTTCAGGGGTCGCCACAGCGAATCATCTCTCTCCACCTATCCCTATCTTCTGCATCCTCAACACTTGCACCCACTAGCTTCATATCCTCATTAATTCCATCCATATACCTCCTCTTTGGCCTTCCTCTTTGCCTCCTGCCTGGCAGCTCCATGTCCAACATTCTCCTACCAATATACTCACTCTCCCTCCTCTGAACATGTCCAAACCATCTTAATCTGGCCTCCCTAACTTTGTCCCCCAAACGTCCAACATGAGCTGTCCCTCTGATGTACTCGTTCCTAATCCTGTCCAATCTTGTCACTCCCAAAGAGAACCTCAACATCTTCAGCTCTGCTACCTCTAGCTCTGACTCCTGTCTCTTCCTCAGTGGCACTGTCTCTAAACCATACAGCATGGCCAGTCTCACCACTGTCCTATACACCTTCCCCTTGATTCTCGCTGATATTTTCTGATCACACAGAACTCCTGACACCTTTCTCCACCCATTCCAACCTGCCTGCACTCACTTCTTTACCTCTTTCCCCCACTCTCCATTACTCTGGACTGTTGACCCCAAGTACTTAAACTCCTGTACCTTCTGCACCTCTTCACCCTGTAACCTTACTGTTCCACTTCCCTCCCTTTCATTCACACACATGTACTCAGTCTTACTACGACTGACTTTCATTCCTCTTCTCTCCAGCGCAAACCTCCATCTCTCCAGGTTTTCCTCCACCTGCTCCCTGTTCTCACTACAGATCACAATGTCATCTGCAAACATCATTGTCCAAGGAGACTCCTGTCTGACCTCGTCTGACAACTGGTCCATCACTATAGCAAACAGGAAGGGGCTCAGAGCCGATCCCTGATGCAGTCCCACCTCCACTTTGAACTCCTCTGTCTGATCTACAGCACACCTCACCACTGTCCTGCTCCTCTCATACATGTCCTGCACCACTCTGACATACTTCTCTGCTACTCCTGACTTCCTCATACAGTACCACAGCTCTTCTCTTGGCACCCTGTCATACGCTTTCTCCAAGTCTACAAACACACAGTGCAACTCCCTCTGACCATCCCTATACTTCTCCATCAAAATTCTCAGAGCAAAAATTGCATCTGTTGTGCTCTTTCTGGGCATGAAGCCATACTGCTGCTCACAAATTTCCACTACCTTCCTTAACCTAGCTTCCACTACTCTTTCCCATAGCTTCATTGTATGGCTCATCAACTTTATCCCCCTATAGTTGCTGCAACTCTGCACGTCACCCTTATTCTTAAAGATCGGACAAGCATAAACAAGGACATTATTTATAAAAAATAAAAAAAAATAAAAAAAACTTGATCACCACAAACTACCAGCATTAGTACTTTGTTGCAAAACCATTACAGCTAGCATTTTGCCATATTTTTGGCAAATTTTCTGCATTTCCCTGAGGTTATGATGATGCCTCTGATTGCCTTGCAACAAAGGGGTTTTAGGCAAGAGATTGGCTAGGCCATGCAAGTCCTTTATTTATTTTATTTTTTTATTTTTTTATTTTTTCTTTGTTCTATATTTTTGAACTTATCTTATTGAAACTTCTATTTTCTCCTCTGAGATTAAATTCTGTAATATTTCCTGGTATGTCACTCCATTTCCATTTCAGTCAGTCATGTGTGATGTTTCAGGACTTTTTGAAGATAAACAGCTCCAATCATGATGCTACCATCTCCATGTTTCACTGTGGAAATGGTGTTTTTTAGGATCATACGCACAACTGCTCTTTTTCCAAACAAGATCTGAGTGCTGTTTTTATTTTGTCTACCCAGAATATTTTGTTCTAAATAAGTTCACTTTTTTTATTTTTATTTATTTATTTATTTTGAGCCAAGAAGTTTAGCATGATGTGTTGGAATGGAGATGATTGTGGTGCAGTTCATTGCTTTTTGCTCTCTGTTGTTCCTGCTGCTTTGAGTCTGTCCTGCTCCTAAATTTTATCTGATGCATCTGTACAGAGATGAGTATTTGTGGTTCCATGACCTTTCCACCTGCAGTTGTACTGGCAGGGATGTTTAAGGTCTTTTGTTATGGCTTTGTATCTTTTGCCATTCAAGTGATAATTGATAATGGTGTCACTGAGTACGATGGGCAGCTCCATCACCTTTGATTCCTACACAATTGCTATTAGTTGCCGTTTCCAGTTAATAATGTAGTATTTTTTGCTCTGTTACTATTTAGCTTCCAATCTGACAGATGTTTTTGAATTAGCAACACCTCTGACATGATTCCATTCAGTGCATTATTTGATCTTCTCCTTGCCAAACAGGCTAAGACTTTCCATTTCTGTTTCAGGGTGATGATGTTTGAGGACAAGGCTAACAGCCCCGCCTGCAAACCAGACGGACCGCCACCAAAACGTGACATCGCCAGCCTACCCTAGAGAAATCATGGAAGCAGAGGCAACCCACTCCCACCTATTTCAAATCCAGTGGGCAAAGTGTACATAGGGAAAACACCCAAGGGAAAATCTGAGGTTTAGAGAAAGCGGGAGGGGACCAATGCCGAAAAAGAAGAGATATCTATATAAATTTGCGGTGAAGAGGTCAAACCCCGCAGATTAGCTTTTTTTATAACTCAAGAAATGTATATATTTATATGGAAATAGGTCTTTTTGAAGTGTACTTATTCCATTTAATGGAGTCGTTTGATGAAAGCGAACAAGTGTGTTAACAGTGAGGTGTGTAACATTTGAACGTGTGTTAAGTGTAGTGTGCGGGATAAGACCATTTTATTTCCGAAAAATATTACAATATTTTTAGAATTAAGATTAAGGTGTCTGACTTTCCTACCATGCCTTTATTTTTGAGTGCTTTTGCATTAGCCAGATAAGTCTGATTAAATTAAATGAAAGAATTTTGGTCATAAATTATCATTAACATTTAGCTGCAATGTCCAGTGAAGTCCAGCTAATACCAATAATACCTACAGGCCATTTTATAGCAGAACAGTTAGAGGCATTAACACTCATGGCCACTTCACTAGGAATGTGTGATTTTTGGTGCCCAGACAGGCTGGATTGAGATAAGAGACCAGACTGATCGAGCTGACAGGAATCTGAGCCTACACTGTGCACAGACTTGCCCAAACTCAACAGGGGACATTCTTCCCAATCCTCACCTATCCAATTTTTGTGTCTGTACCACATAGCCTCAGATTCCTGTAAAATTCCCAGCAAACATGTCATTAAGATCAGTTTTTCCCGATTCTAAAGCAGACTCAATCTTGTTACCTGTAACAATTTGATTTTAAGCATTGTGTTGGATAATTTTTATTAATGAACACGTGTTTCTATTAAAGTGGACTGTGAGTGTATACAACTAATCATGTTCTTTTTAATATTATAGGGATTTTTTGTGTGTGGTCAGAATTTCCATTACAGAAAGGGGCCAAGAAAGCAAAGGAGGAGGATTCATAAGCTTTTACTTAATGAATAAGTAGCAGGTTTCATTCCTTCTAGCTTAAATACCTCATAGCTGTCCATTTATTGTTAATCCTCTTGTGCGTGCGTGTGTGGTGTTTTTTGTATTGTTTTGTTTTACTTATTTTTTTGCCCAATGTGTGTGACTTCTCAGTTAAAATGTGATTAGTATTTTTAGTGGAACACTGTTAAAAACAATGTATAGTCTGTTTCACACATCTAAGGTCTGTTTTATATTCAAGACCGATGCATAACACTTGGAAGAATGCCATATTTCTACATGGTTTAAACAGGGTCACCTTCTGCTTACTGTAAATCCAGCTGAAGCCAGGCTTTCCAAGTGCCTCACGCTGTTCCAATGTAGCCAGTTTACACTCCGTGTGTAAAGATTTTTTGTGCGAAAATCATTTTGTCTTATTCTTCATTCTCACATGCATCTTCTGCTCAGCTCACTGATTGTGATGTTCTCAAACATTCCCACTTGTGCTATTTATTTCATCAATCTTTACATTACTTAGCAGTAATACCTAGCTCAGTATCTAATTGTAATAAAAGAGGCTTTGGCCTATAGGCTCATGTAATTCAAATCATTTTTTAATTTTATTCTGTCTATGTAGAAATTGTGCATCTGCTTGGATTTTTTCTTTTTGTTTCCATTCCTGTTTAAGCAGTTGCACTGTGTTTTTATTTAGTTTAGATTATTATTAGTGTGTTCTTTCAGCATAATACTGAATGCAGGCATTTTTTTTTTATACTGTAGGTCACCTTTTTTTTTTTTGCGCAAACACCAAAGGAAATTAAATAAAACTCATCTGGTGACACCGGAAGGTGCTTCATTGTGTTTGGTGTTCTCTGAGCTGAAGGTTGAGTTTAGATCACAGCACCAGCAAGCTATGGCGGTTACCACATTAAACAAAGCCTTTAATCTTTTCTCAAGTGAAATGTCTTTTTTTTTTTTTTTTTTTTTTTTTTTTTTTTTTTTTTAGTTAATGTAAATTGTCATCATATTACGCACATGTACAGAGTATAAATAGCTAATAAACCAAACCAGTAGCCTATAGCCATTTCCCTTTTTTTTTTTTTTTTTTTTTTGGTTTGGTTTGGTTTGGTTTTTTTCCAGCCCAGAGTGTTTCAAGTCCAGGTTTCAGCATCAATAGTAGTTGAGGCGGTACTAAACATGCATTAGATAGATTACCTTCTTGTTCATTTTTATACCTTTAGCAGAGACATGAACTAAACTAGAAAGGAAAAAGGAAGGTGTCTGGCTAGCTGGTCTTGGTCTCTCAGCTAGCTTCTATTTCTGTAGTGATATCTGTGAAGTGCTAATCTGGTCACCGGTTGTAACTAATTTACAGCTTATGTTGACTTAAAACAAAAATATTTCATAAATTGGGCTATGCATCCACTTTCTGTAGGGGACTCTGAGTGCAAGGCACAGAACACTGCATGGTACAACAGTGCATTACAGTACAATCACACACACTGTCACGCACCTATTCACTCAATACAAATAATTTAGAGATACCAATCAGTCTACAACAAGAGTGAGGGAGGAAACTGGGGACTCGGAGGAAATTTCCACAGCACAGGGAGAATATACAAAGTCCACACACTGTGCAGAGGCTGTAATCAGACCCAAACCCTTTCTCCACTATCATTTGTCCATCATTTGTCTCCACTGTCACAGCCGTTATTGCTGCTGACTAAGAACTTGCTCCCTGAAACCTACCCTTTCAGCTGCTTTATTCTGATAGGGCCTAGAGATTAAGTTAATAGAATATTTGCACATACTATCTTTTAGTTTAGCTTAAAGGCTTAAGAGTTAAAAGCATCATTACTTTTTTACTCTGCATCACTGATCAGAACATTGTAATAAAGTCATTTTATTTATTTAAAAGAAAACTTAAATAATAATTATTGAATTAAACTTTGTTTATTTCGAGATCTAGATTAATCAGAACCTGAGCTTGCTTAGCTGGCTGAACAATGTTCATTTTGTTGACCTGATTTTGGAAAATTTTGGGTGATGATGATTTCCGTATGAGGAAAGCCAGAAAGTTAAACAGGAGGCCAGTGCAACAGATGAAAATAATGAAACAGGACACACACACACACACACATACATACACAATTCAATAACTGACATTTGTGCTTCCTCTGATTTAAAAACCAGCAGAGAACCAACCACAACCACCCCTGCTTCCTGTGTTATATATATATAATATTTTATGAGACAGTTTCATAATAATGATTTACTGGTCACAGGTCAATAGATACCATGATAAACAGTATATATAGATCAGGACATATTTTCTGAATCCTGTTTGTGTTTTAGAGAGATAAATAGATAGCAAATATGAATAGATTATTTTTAGAAATCTTCCCAGAAACACAGCATTTAAGCAAGGGGATAAATACTAAACTTATAAGATAAATGACAAACAAAGACCACTGTGTGATGTATTTACAGCATTCATTCATCCTTAGCAACTGCCTGATCAGGGTCACGGTGGTTTCAATTAGTATGCTATGTTTTTGGTTGGTTTTAGTTTTTTGAATAGAAAAACAAGTTTCATGTACATTTTTTAATAAATAGAACCAAATGTATATATGCGTTAGATTTATTTTTTTTAGCAGGCAGCTGCAAACCAGAATAATGTGTGTGTGAATGGGATTTAAGATGTTCATTACACAGTTCAGGGTGTATTAGGGATGTAACCAAATACGAATAGATTATTCAAAATAGTGTGCACTATTCATTGTCTATCTATCTATCTATCTATCTATCTATCTATCTATCTATCTATCTATCTATCTGTCTGTCTGTCTGTCTGTCTGTCTGTCTGTATTCCTGTCTATCTATCTATCTATCTATCGATCTATCTATCTATCTATCTATCTATCTATCTATCTATCTATCTATCTATCTATCTCTATCTATCTGTCTGTCTGTCTGTCTGTCTGTCTGTCTGTATTCCTGTCTATCTATCTATCTATCTATCTATCTATCTATCTATCTATCTGTCTGTCTGTCTGTCTGTCTGTCTGTCTGTCTGTCTGTCTGTATTCCTGTCTGTCTATCTATCTATCTATCTATCTATCTATCTATCTATTTATTTTTAGAACTCTTCTCAGAATAGGGCATCTGAGCAAGGAAATAAATACTAAGCTCATGGAACAAACGACAAGACCATGAACATGTAGCACTGTGTGATGCATTCAGCACTCATTCATTCATCCTTAGTAACTGCCTGACCAGGTGCTTTACACAGTGCTTTAAATTAGTCTACTGTTTTTTGTTTGTTTGTTTATTCGTTTGTTTTTTAATAGACAAGGCAGGTGGCTACAAACCAGAATATGAATGAGAAGATGTCCAGAGCACATCAGATGCTGACACTGCTGACACTGCTGCTATTTCTACACCTGGGTTTTTCCAGTGTTTTCCAAGTGTTTATGTGGGCATACTGGTACTTTGTTGGAGTTTTTTTAATAGACGTTGAAGATACAGATAGCAGTATTGTATTGCCGTGTATTATACCTGTATTGTGTGTAGTATACATGTTAGAAAAACATGATGTGAACATTACAAGCACCAAAGCATTTTTTTTTAATTTGTCTATATCCAGTATCATGTCTATATCCAGTATCATGCTCACTTTGCCAGCTACATTACATCTCCAAAGTTCTCTAGCAATTTTGAGTGGCTTCCTCAAGCTTTGAGCTGTAATTATAATTGTATAGATATTAAAACTACAATATTTGTGTATCGTTTGTAGAAATATGAACTTTTAAACCTCAATTACGGCAAAAAGTTACTCCAAAATTGAATTTCTTGCACTTCTGCTGGTAATTCCGAGCTTCTTCTTTAAACATCCGTGCTGCGCTTCTAAAAAGAGGATCTGTTCTCGAATTTCTGTTCTGTTTTGAAAGTTTGGAGTTTTTCTTCCTGAGTTTGCTTTCCTACATACAATGAACACGAACAATGCGAATTGGAAGCACAATGAACAGAGTGTTAGTTGTTGATTGTTTATGCAATCAAGCATTAGACATATGCTCACTAGTTTAATAATGAGCATCTCTGTGTGTGTGTGTGTGTGTGTGTGTGTGTGTGTGTGTGTGTGGTGTTTGTTACATACTGAGTTTCCTTGTTCCATTCTCCAACCCCTCTAAGGACCTTGAACAGAGGAAGAGGTGAGAAGACTAAAAGAAACAGGTGGGAATTACTACAGCGAGTGAGTGAGAGAGAGAGAGAGTTCTTTATTTAATACGTGCAGTGATCACAGTGGGACTGAACCCCAAAATGCTTGACTGCTATTTGTGTGTATTTAGAGTTCCTACAATAGCTTCACTCATTCAATGTAAAATGCAATGAAATCACACTCAAACTCCACAGATACTGGTATATCACATAACTGTTTCCACTTTCTATACTGTTACTAATAACTGTAACATCATAACTGTACACAATCACTACTACACCTATTCACGCACACCTGCACTGATTCTCCACTGCACACACACACACACCTGGACACCATTACACCTATTTACACATACACACATATCTGGACACTAATACACATATTTACACACACACCTGGACACCACTACACATATGTGCATACACACACATCTGGATATCACTACACCGTTGTACACACACACACAGAGTGAAGAATCTGCTCAGCTCTGTTACTTTTCATTCTGCTGGATTTGACTGTGCATCGCCTGACCTCACACCTGTCTTTCAACCTTATTTATCTCCAGGATCTGTTTTTGTGCTTGATAATCATTTTAATAAACACATATTTAAATAAACCATCTCTGTCTCTGCCACCTTACAGTCACTGTGACACTTCTGTAGGTGACTCTTTCAGGGAATTGAATTTAATAGTAATTCTATATGGACAATTCTCCTTGGTTTTGATGTATTTAGTGGTTGTATGCTTTAAATACTAATAGCTTCTAAAAATATTGCACCATTTTATTCAATTCAATTTTATTTGAATAGCACTTTTAACAATGTGCATCATCTCAAAGTGGCTTTATAGTAATATAACAATTCAGGAAAAAATTACAGTTAATATTAAAGTTTAGAATTCATATTTATCCTGAATGAGCAAGCCAGATGCAGCAGTGGTGAGGAAAAACTCCCTGAGACATTATAAATAATGTCCTCTCTAAAGCTGTAGATTATAGGATATAAAATTATAGAATTTAGAGACCAGCGAAACAATGTTGTATTGTTTTAAATATGTACCATTGCATAGCCAAAGCATCTTCAGTCGTTGCCTGATTGTTCCATTTGAACACAAATTCTTCATTTGCATTTATGTCAAAACCAGAATAGACTCCAGAACAGACTGTGACAGCTATGCAAATGTAAAGCACATTTTAAAACTAAAATTTTATCTTATCACCACTATATAAACAGTACTGATGCAAGCATGGCATGTGTAGATCATGGCTTTAAGATGACTGGCTTATTGTTTTCTCTATTTTCCAGTCAAAAATAGTCAACCCTTATTTTTATTTTACTTCCTGTTCTGTTACTCTCAGGACAAATATGTTGAACATCTCTATGTAGTTGAAAATCTGGAATCTTGGATGCATATTATATAAAAGTAAAACTAAATCCAGCACATACATTGCTGTTTAGAAACTTGCTTAGTGTAGACATCATGTTACTCTACTTTTAGGTAGACTTCAAAATTATTTATTTTGGCTCAAACAAAGCAGAAGTGTTAATAGAAATTAGGAATATTATGGATATGAGCTTAGTCAATTTAATAAGCCTATATGATGTACAGGGCTGCCACAGGGAAAATCTACTTAGGTTTTGCATTTACTTGGGTTGACAGTAGTTTCTAAACAGTTTTAAAACATTACATGATTCATTGGTGGATTTTGTTTGCATTAATGTGTTTGTGTGTCAAAGATTGATAGTGATAATTGATGTTTCCCATGCAAAGCCTGAAAAGGAGGTGTAGTTTGAGGTGTAGTTGGGCTGGAAATGTTTTGTTGAAACCTGTAAGCCCTTTGTAATGATTCTTATGCAATAAGCTCTGAATCAGACTGCTACTTTTTGAAGCTGGTGCCACTGATCTGGATAAGCTCACAGAGACTGTAACATCATATATCAGTTTCTGTGAAGACATTCAACAATGATAAGCCATGGTTCACAGCAAAACTCAGACATCTTCGTGAGGCCAAAGAGGATGCCTTCAGGAATGGGGACAGAGTCTTGTACAATCAGGCCAGAAACACACACCTGGACAATGTAATGTGTAATAAGGAGATTAGGGTGGCTAAGAGGAGCTATGCTAAAAAGCTGGAAAACCAGTTCTCTTCCAATGCCCCTGCATCAGTGTGGAAAGGCCAATCAACAACTTGCTGAAGACCTGAACAAGTTTTACTGCAGATTTGAAACTGCCAGTCTAACACCCCACGCCCGATCTGAAAATCTCTCTACACAACCATTAACACCTCCAGAAACCGCCCTCTCCCCCCTCCTGCACTTCGGATCAGTGAAGATAATGTGCGTCAGATCTTCCTGAAGCAGTAGAGAAGAAAAGCACCAGGCCCAGATGGTGTCACACCACCCTGTCTGAAAACCTGTGCTGACCAGCTGGCCTTCATCTTTTCACAGATCTTCAGTAGATCACTGGAGCTGTGTGAAGTCCCTGCCTATTCCACCATCATCCCCATCCCAAAGAAACCCAAGAGAACAGGACTTAATGACTACAGACCTGTTGCTTTAACGTCTGTGGTCATGAAGTTGTTTGAAAGACTGATGTTGGCTCATCACTGGACCCTTACTGGACCCCCTGCAGTTTTCTTACCGAGCAAACATATATTATATTATATTATATTATATTATATTATATTATATTATATTATATTATATTATATTATATTATATTATATTATATTATATTATATTATATTATATTATATTATTACTTTTTGCACTATTTTTAACTGCTGCTAACAGATTTCTGCACACTACAGTGGTCATGTTGCTATGTATATGGTTACAAAGATATATGTAATGCACATCACATTGCATCTTGCACATGTTTTTGTATTCTGTCTTGTGTTGTTTTTGTACTGTCTTGTCTTTGCACTGTTTGCACCTGTTTGCACACTTTGCACTTTATGTAGCTAGGACAAACTTCTGTCCTAGCTCTGTGTTGTTGTTGTGTGTTGTTTTAATGTAGCACCGGGGTCCTGGAGAAACGTTGTCTCATTTCACTATGTACTGCATCAGCTATATGTGGTTGGAATGACAATAAAAGCTTCTTGACTTGACTTGACTTGAAACAGGTCCGTGGATGATGCAGTCAACATGGGTCTGCACGTCATACTACAGCATCTGGACAAATCAGGGACTTATGTGAGGCTCCTGTTTGTAGAGTTCAGGTTGGCCTTCAACACCATCATCCCAACACTCCTTCAGAACAAACTAACCCAGCTCTCTGTTCCTAGCTCTATCTGTCAGTGGATCACCGGCTTTCTGGCATCAGCTAGTGAAACTGGGGAAATTCACATCAAACAGCCGCACCACCAGCACCGGCGCCCCCCAGGGTTACGTACACCCCTGTACTCCCCCCACTCACCATCATGAACAGCACTGTACCAACAGTGGAGTCATTCAGGTTCCTGGGCACCACCATCTCTCAGGACCTGAAGTGAGACACTCATATAGACTCTATTGTCAAAAAGACCCAACAAAGATTGTACTTCCTTCGGGCAGCTGAGGAAGTTTAACCTGCCACAGGAGCTGCTAACACACTTCTACTCAGTCGACATTGAGTCCGTTCTGTGCACGTCTATAACTGTTTGGTTTGGCTCAGCTACAAAATTAGACATCAGAAGACTACAGAGAACGGTTAGGACTGCTGAAAGGATTATTGGTGCTCCTCTGCCCACCCTTCAAGAACTGTATACATCCAGAGTGAGGAAAAGGGCTCAGAAAATCACTCTGGACCCCTCACATCCAGGCCATCTCCTTTTTGAACTTTGGCCATCTGGCCGGCGCTACAGAGCAGCAACTACCAGGACAGCCAGGCACAAGAACAGTTTCTTCTCCCAAGCAATCTACCTTTTGAACAGTTGAATGTTCCCAACATTGGGCAATAAAAAAAGTGCAATAACTGCATATTTATTTGTTACCACCCCCACATCCCTACATCTCAACTCATTCTATTCTATTCTGTACATACAAATTACTTTATTTTCCTATTTAAATGTGTTTTTATTTCTCATCCTATTTTTTTTTTTTTTTTTTGTTGATGTTTGTATTGTTGTTGTTGTCTCTGTGCACTGGAGCTTATATGACACTAAAGCAAATTCCTTGTATGCGCAAACATACTTGGCAATAAAGCGCTTTCTGATTCTGATACAGTATATTATTACTAGTAGTAACGTGCTGCCCCCTGCAGGTAAGTGCAGGGAATGCACGTTTTCTTGCCTTTCAAAAACAAAACAAAACAAAACAAAACAAAACAAAAAACACTACAAAAACAAGACAATTTTTTTATTCATATAATGATGGTCTGAATTCTCTCTTGATTTTTGTTGTTGTTGTTGTTGGCCCCCCAGTGTTTAATGTGCCAGTGAGCGTTCTTATACATTGCAAATACATAGGAACGTATGACGCTTAGACTTGTTTCCCGCGGTCTCATTTAGGTGATGCACCATCTCATGTGCAAACGGAATGTCATGAGTTAGTTAAGAAATAGCATTATATCAAATTTAGCAGTGACATCCGAAATAAATGGGAGGCTTATGTTATAATTCACCAACACCCCCGGAGGGAAAAGAGTAGCGATAATTTCCCGTTGTAGTCTTTATAACCTAGGGGACACATGAGTTGATTTGACACAAGTGAAATGGACATGATATTGTAATCACAGGTTATACTGATGCCAGGTTAAACAATGCTGCTTGGAGTGAGGTTCAGCATCCTTCGTGGGGTAAGATTCGCTCTTATTTATTATGTTATTATTAGTGCTAACTTTCACAACTAGTTATACCACCATCTATCAGCTGACTAGTTTGTCAGTATGTATTAACCGAAGTGTTCATTTGTAGAGACACTGTTGGTGTTTATCACCTCCAGCACGGAGTGGACAATGGAAAAGAAACTACAGTTTCCTTCAAGGTGATGTTTCTTATCCCTATACGTCATCTTTGAATGCTTCAATCTGATTGGTCAGACGCGATGACGCTAGTTCGTGCAAGGACCATCAGAAGTTGGTCAAATTGGTGTGTTTTCCTAACTGATCATGTGATATTAAACTTGGTCTTAAACCCCGACCTTCCAATCAACAACCCAGAGCTTTAAACACTTGAGCTACCACTGAGAATAGCTCGAGAGTCCCACTTTAGTCTCACCATGTCCATCTTTTGAGACATACTTTAGCAACAACAGGGACTTGTATCACAAGCAATTCACAATAATCTACCTAATAAAAAAATGGACTGTAACAGTATGTTTTCCACCACAGGAGAGTCTCCAGTACTTTGTGCTTTTTTAGTATTGATTGTTTAGAGCAACTGTAACTTGTTTCTCAGATGTGTCACAATATTAAATGTGTCTATAAATGGTTACAAGTAGGACAGGACCTGCTGTTAATGAAATATAATCATCACCTGGGTGGTGAGATGTAAAATCATCTTCTTTTTTCGGCTTTTCCCTTCAGGGGTCGCTACAGCGAAACATCTCTCTCCACCTATCCCTATCTTTTGTATGTTTAACACTTGCTCCCACTAGCTTCATATCCTCATTAATTCCATCCATATACCTCCTCTTTGGCCTTCCTCTTTGCCTCCTGCCTGGCAGCTCCATGTCCAACATTCTCCTACCAATATACTCACTCTCCCTCCTCTGAACATGTCCAAACCATCTTAATCTGGCCTCCCTAACTTTGTCCCCCAAACGTCCAACATGAGCTGTCCCTCTGATGTACTCATTCCTAATCCTGTCCAATCTTGTCACTCCCAAAGAGAACCTCAACATCTTCAGCTCTGCTACCTCTAGCTCTGACTCCTGTCTCTTCCTCAGTGACACTGTCTCTAAACCATACAGCATGGCCGGTCTCACCACTGTCTTGTACGGTGAGATGTAAAATAAAAGTCAATAATTTTCTTATCTCATCACATTGTTTTTAGTGTTTGATTCATCTTATACCACAGCACTTTTAAAATTCTAACCCCTTATTTCTTATTGAACATAACCCTGTTACATTATTTACCTGTTACATTTAATGTTGTGCGATATCCGAGAATAAAGTTTCATACAGTTCATCTTTCAGCTTTTCTATTTTATCTCTTGAAATCAAAATTAAATAAATAAGTAAAATAAAATGCAGCATTTCTTATGAAAATAGTGTTTTCTGTCCTGAATACTCTCCCATCTTGACACTGGAGACTCCTCCTATAAATGTTAAATAAATGTGTCTTAACAGAAAACATTTAAAACATTATATATATTCAGTGCCATGACTGTATTAAATTCCTTATACATTTTTGCTAAATAACAACAAAACATTTTAAAAGGAAATATTTTCCATTATTGTCTTTAGATTATATGGGGGCATTGGTGGCTCAGTGGTAGGTTTCTCGCCTATCATGCGGAAGGCCCGGGTTCGATTCCCAGCCAATGCCCAAACCCCAGCCACTGGATGCAGTGCCGGTCCCAAGCTCGGAAAAATGGGAGGGTTGCGTCAGGAAGGGCATCCGGCGTAAAACATTTGCCAAGTTGTTGTGCGGACCAGTTGGTCCACTGTGGCGACCCCGAACAGGGAGCAGCCGAAAGCAACTTCTATTGTCTTTAGATTATATAGATTGTCTGAGTTGTGCAAAAAGAATCTGTGATAGAAATTTGATTTGTTAAGAGGAATAAAAGAGGAATACAGTACTCCAGGACATACTATTATAGGAAAATAATAATTAGAAGAGAATTAACTATACTAATGGCAGCACAGCGCTGATTATTATGTTATAACAGCATGGCCTGCCCTGTTTTTTCCTTACTTAATGTCTGTCATAATTTTAACTGATTTTTCCCATTCACACTATTTTGCAGATGATGTTAAGTCACCTCGAGCTGTGGTCAACCCAGACATCTCAAAGTAAGGCCCTGATTGTTTGAGGAGCTTGTTGATGAGAACTTTTACAGTTATTGTTGCTTTTAGAGAACATGGAGTTCTATTTTTATCTTTCTCTAACATGAGCTCTTTTACTGACACACAGTGCCACAAATCACACACTCGTGATTAATTAAACTTGTGTAAAAATTCAGAAGAAGCTGTGACAAGTCTGTGAAAGATTACTAATCAAACTGCGACACACATTTTCCATAATTTATTTGAACAAATCTGTCTGAAAATGCTTCTCTTTATCAACAAACCAAAGTGTTTCACCTTTTCATTAAAGGTTGTTGAATTATGATATAAATCACAAAAATAAACCTCATCAAAAGAACAACAGATGCAAACGTGGCCTCCTGAAAGGAAAATCAAAGCTGTAGTACGATTCACTTATTAACTTATTTTCAAATCTGCCTGTAGTAGCATCTAAAAGAATTCTGCTTCTATGTTAATATCCAGAATCCGTAACATCGGCATCATGGCCCACATCGATGCCGGGAAGACCACCACCACTGAGAGGATGCTCTATTATTCTGGCTACACACGTGCTCTTGGAGGTAAGCTCGAATATCACCAGATTACACCTTTTCTAGGCTACTCAAGCAATGACTCTTGCTGTCAGTCAGCATTACTACACCAGTCAGTTCAATCCAGTTTTATTTGTATAATGTTTTTCCAAAGCAGTTTTACAGAAATATATCAATTCTGGATATAAATGATGCATTTTAAATTTAAATTTATCCCTAACAAGCAAGTCAGAGGTAACGGTGGTGAGAAAAAATTCCCTGAGACGATATGAGAAATGATGAAACCTTGAGAGAAACCAGATTCGAAAGAGAACATATCCTCATTTGGGTGACACTGTAGAGTGTGATTATAAATAATTTACTTCTGTATCTGTGCACTATATAGACAGTGAAATTGTGTAACTAGGAGATGCGTTCTCCAAGCAGAGGCAGGGCATCAAGCAGGTCAGGAAAGTAGAAGAGGTCAAGACTACTGGAGACCTCTGGTCAGAGAGGGTAATCCGTGGATATGTTTATTATGTTTAAGGACAAGGTACATTGTATGCAGAATGCAAGCAGGCACTCTTGCAAAACTAGCTATCACAGCATAACTAAAGAAAGAGCCAGAAGTTTCTTGCGGAAGCCTTGAGAAGTAAAGCGGCCGTCCACTTCACTGCAACGTCCCCGGGTCCTACTCGCAACTGCTTGAAGCGGGTCTCGAACCCAGGTCTCCAGCATGGGAGGCGGGCACACTAACAAAGAGGCTAAAGACTGTAGCTACTAGCGTCAGTCGCCAGAGCACCTCTTGAGATCAGGGGAGTGAGGTTTACCTGCACAGCACCTACTGCTGGCCTCTGTTACACCAGCAGACCTGAGTGAACATGTGACGTGACAGGTTTCTCCTTTACCTAAGAAAAAACTTGAGGAAATAAATATGTGGGGTAACTTAGTGGTTAAGGCATTGGATTAATGGAAGGTTTTGAGTTTAAATCCCATTTCCACCATGCTGCCACTGCTGAGACCCTGAGCAAGGCGATTAACCGTCAACTGCTCTGTTGTATAAAATGAGATAAAATGTAAGTCACTCTGGATAAGGGTGTCTACCTAATGCCATGAATGTAAGTATATTTTCAGCGTAGATTTAAACACTGAGGTCTGAGTCTCAGCTGTTGCTGTTGTTCACTTAAAACACTATAGAAGTACAGAATAGACAATCACATAGTTAATCTTAAAGCCCACTAATCATAGGCATTATTGCCCTCATAAACAGTGATTACAGAAAATGTGAGTTAAGAATGCAAATAAGAACTGTTGGTCATGTGAAATCTCCTTTTTGCGCCTTTTACTCTCTCAGTAAAATGACACACTCGCACTCCTGAGCAGAAAACTCTGTTAGAATGACAAGTATTGTGTATATTTGAGTATTACTCCTCATTCACTGAATGCTTTAAGCAGCAAATTAGGGTTTAGTTTTTAAGTCGTGATGCATGTTGTGTTATACAGACGTGGATGATGGAGACACTGTGACTGATTACATGGCTCAGGAGAGAGAGCGTGGAATTACGATCCAATCAGCTGCAGTCACCTTCGACTGGAAAGAGCACAGGATTAACCTCATTGATACGCCAGGTAAATACATAAAAACACACACACACACACACACACACACACACACACACACACACACACACACACTTCCCTGGTTCATGCACATACTCAGCACAGAGTGTGGTTTGTTTCAGGCCATGTGGACTTTACCCTGGAAGTTGAGAGAGCTCTGCGTGTGCTGGACGGAGCAGTGGCTGTGTTTGATGCCTCAGCAGGAGTGGAGGTGAGTTGTTTTTTTTTAAAACTGTCCTTTATGTGCTTTATATTAAACTCCAGAATTTCTCCAGAAACGTGAGCTGATTAAAAGTTTGCACTTGCACAAAATAGGTTAGAACCCACTATATTGAGCTACCATTTGCTGCAGAAACCGGTGAAGTCAGACCTCATACAGGAGTCTAGAGTCAGGAGTCTAGAGACAGCTCTGTGTGTTTCAGCCTGGATAAAGTGTCCACTCTCAGCAGCGAAGACAGTGGGCAATGTCAAATGAGATTTTGTGACTAAACATATAATTATGCCACCTGTGTATTGCAAATAGAATTTAGACTGAAATTTAGGAATAAAATGATGTATATTAAACATTGTCTATATAACCAGCTCTAGAGAGGTGTGATGCTGTTTGACGGGAATTGAAATTAGAAGAAGAGGGCAAGAAACCTTTATTATACATTATACCTACATTACAGCACATTCTTTTCTTCACATATCCCAGCTGAGGACATTGGGGCCAGATCGCAGCTATGATACAGTGCCCATGGAGCAGGGAGGGTTAAGGGCCTTGCTAAATCGCCCAACGGTGGAGCTGGGGCTTGAACCTCGTTCCTCAAATCAGCAACCCAGAGTCTTAATCACTCTAGCCACCAGTGCTGCTAAGTTAGTGCTACAACCCGAAATTTGGTTATTTTCCAATAACAGCACATCCCAAGTGTTTCGTTCAGGATATATTTTTTCTCAGTGTTGCAAAAGTATGAAATAAGCAATGATTTAAACTGTTAAACCAGGGTTTAGGAATGTACAGTCAATACAGTCAGCCGAGTCACAATTAGTTGAGTCACTGATTCAAATCATTTTCAGAGCTGATCTTTCTAATTATCACTAGAACCTTTGACCACACCCACATTTATTTATTACTGCAACAGAAACAGGATTTACAACTTGGGACATGATTTCGCTCAGCAAAGCTGTTTTCTGATGAAAATCTTTTTGACACTTCAGATAATATCATGCATACCCTTTCTGAGAACCTGAACTCGGATTTGTGTGTGTGTGTGTGTATGTGTGTGTGTGTGTGTGTGTGTGTGTGTGTGTGTGTGTGTGTATGTGTGTTTTTTCTTGAATGGCTTGCAGGCACAAACTATGACAGTGTGGCGACAGGCAGAGAAACACAACATACCCTGTGTGTGCTTCCTAAACAAGATGGATAAACCTGGAGCCAGGTAACACACACACCTGCATATGAAGCAGTTCATACTTTTCTGTGACTCGAGCCATTTCTTTCCATTCAGCTATATAACTTGTACAACGTTCATCAGTGTGTAGCCTGATCAAGCAGCCTTAAAAAGGTTCTGCTATAAGCGTCACTGTAGCATTATTGTAATCTTCTATCTATCTATCTATCTATCTATCTATCTATGTAGTCATTAAAATTCATTCATTATATTTAAGCATAAAAAATATTTTTCATAACACAGTGCACAACTGAGTGCACTGAAAATCCTGACTGCTAATCATACCTCTATTGTTCAGATACAGTCAATGGATTGCTGGATGGATTGTTTGATTGACGGGATGATGGATGGATGGATGGTTAGATGGATGGATGAATGTATAGGTTGATTGATGGGTTGATTTATTTGATGGGTAGATGGATGGATGGATGGTTGGAAAGGTTGATGGATTAATGGATAGATGTTTGGCTGAGTTGACTGATGGATGGATAGATGGATGGATGGAAGGAGGGATGGATTGATTGACCAATTGATTGATGGGTAGATAGATGGATGGATGGATGAATGGATTGAATGATTGATGGATGAATGGTTTGTTATGTATATGTATTGTTGGACACAGATTAATGGACGGACGGATTGATTGATGGAGTGATTGGTCCCCAAGGGAAATTTAGTTTAAGTGTTTGAATAAAGTAATCCTTGGTCATGACATCAGGCTCACTAATTGAAACACTGACCATCTGATTAAGAGATGAATGAATCTCAGTCATGTCAGTTGATTCACTTATTCAAATACAGACTCTGTGAATGAGAAAGGATTGAATCTCAGTCATAACATTGTTTAATTGAATTCACAGATGGTTAAAATAATATCTGGCAGATTAAACAGATATTATGTAATAACCTAAAAGGCGAAAGGAGCATATATTGACCAAAAGGATTCAGTGGTTCATTTTGTAGTTTGTAATGGTGAAACCCATCAGTATGATAAGAATAAAAGTTTTGACTGAATTACTGACTCTGATTACTGATTTATTCCAAAAGATTAAAAGGAGGAATCTCGTACAAGTGATCTGAATGACCTCAAAATACACATACGCAACATAAGGTAAATCACAGTTTTCAATGTGTTCTTTTTAATACTTTCTCCCAGCATGACTTACTCTGTAGAAAGCATCAAGACGAAACTGAAGGCCAACCCCATACTCCTTCAAGTAAGAGTCCTCTCCTTTTCAGTCTCCCATTAATTCATGTTGAGAACAATAATCACCAACTTATGAATACTTTTTTATTAATTATGTCTTCAGCTTCCTGTCGGCTCTGGAAAGGGATTTATGGGATTGGTGGATTTGATCACCAAGCAGCAAATGACATGGCGGGGAACGTCGTGGGCTGATGACGGACGGGCTTTTGAGACGAAAGCCCTCCAACCCCCAGATGACCCAGAATTCCTAGAGGAAGTCAATCAAGCCAGAGCAACCCTCCTAGAACAGGTGCAGTGCCATTAACACAATGTTCAGCTATACTATGCAGCCGTGTTAAGCTGGACTTGATGCTTATTTTTCTATCCAGGACATCCTGAAATCTTTTATTTCTCTTATGTCTCAACATATTTGACAATGCTAACAATTTTTTATTCATTAAACACAAGTCATACTTTTATTAAAATTAATTTATAGTCACAGTTGATGTTGTGAAATGACAAAGGCAAAAAACCTCCCTTGTTATTGTACTGAGAAACTGTAAGCCAGCCTGAAGAAACCACATTCACAGCTTTTCCTCTGACTGAAGCAAAGTGCTGATTGAGTCATTTAAGTTTCTTTACTATAAAAATGATGACATGTTAGAACAAACACAACCAACTGTCATAGCTGCTGTTACAGGAAATTGATCAACATCTTCTGACCAATCAGAATTGAGCACTGAGTAAAGATGCTGCATAAACACGCTTCTAGGAGATTTGTACACGGGATTATACACAGCACAAACAGTGAAAGCAACCACAATGAGGCGTGCAGTAGCATTTCTTTGTGTAAACTGGCTTTCAGTGCTGTTAAACCATCCCTTTATTACAGTCATGTAGCAGCACTGTGTTATAATACAATCCTCTTCAAAAGTATTGGAAGGACAAGCCCAGTTCTACATTTTTTGATAGACAAGAAAAGACATTAGGTGTGAGATTGAAAGACGAATATGAAACAATAGATCAGAATTGCAGCTTTCATTTGCTGAAATTTACATCTAGATGTGTTAAAAAAAAGACCATCTAATTTTTCTGCTAGGCAAAAAGTATTGGAACAGATTGGCTTAAACTAAATGTTCATGTCTTCAGTGAAATGCAATATAATTGATCTTGCTGTTCCAGTCCATTTGGAAGCTTGCTGTATATGTAATACGTTTAGTTTATGTTTTGATTAGAATAACCATTTTACTTCACCCACTGGTGATTGCAAACAAAACAACTCTTAAACCAATAATGAAGATTATTTTTCTTTTATCCACGTTATACAGGTTGCAGATTTGGATGACGAATTTGCTGAGCTGCTTCTTGGAGAATATGGTGACAACTTTGACTCAGTGCCTGCTGGGAAAGTACATATACACTTCATTAAATATATTTGTGTGTTTTAGCCCATCTTGAAAAATCTTGCCAAAATTTGGTGCCAGACACCAGTTTCTTCCTTCTGTCTTGTTTCTGGGATCAGGGTTAATGTGCAGTTTTGAATCGAATGTAATAAATATTAGGGTTTATTTTCTATCACTAATATGTCACAGAACTTACTGGAAACCTCTTAAGTGAAGACATAGTAACTCTTCCCTTAGTCTCTATTACAAGGTGTGTCTATATTCAATTCAATTCAATTTATTTGTATAGCACCTTTTACAATTGGACATTGTCACAAAGCAGGTTTACAGAAGTAGAGAAACAGAGAAGGAAATATACAGTGGTGTGAAAGTGTTGTTCCTGATTTCTTATTTTTTTGCATGTTTGTCACACTTTAATGTTTCAGATAATCAAACACATTTAAATATTAGTCAAAGATAACACAAGTAAACACATCATGCAGTTTTTAAATGAAGGTTTTTATTATTAAGGGAAAACAAAATCCAAAACTATATGGCCCTGTGTGAAAAAGTGTTTGCCCCCTAAGCCCTTAGCAGCAACAACTGCAGTCAAGCGTTTTTGATAACTTGCAGTGAGTCTGTTACAGCGCTGTGGAAGAATTTTGGAAGGGGGCCAACACACTTTCACACCACTGTGTGTGTATATCTTCTTCTTCTTTCGGCTTTTCCCTTCAGGGGTCGCCACAGCGAATCATCTCTCTCCACCTATCCCTATCTTCTGCATCCTCAACACTTGCACCCACTAGCTTCATATCCTCATTAATTCCATCCATATACCTCCTCTTTGACCTTCCTCTTTGCCTCCTGCCTGGCAGTTCCATGTCCAACATTCTCCTACCAATATACTCACTCTCCCTCCTCTGGACATGTCCAAACCATCTTAATCTGGCCTCCCTAACTTTGTCCCCCAAACGTCCAACATGAGCTGTCCCTCTGATGTACTTGTTCCTAATCCTGTCCAATCTTGTCACTCCCAAAGAGAACCTCAACATCTTCAGCTCTGCTACCTCTAGCTCTGACTCCTGTCTCTTCCTCAGTGACACTGTCTCTAAACCATACAGCATGGCCGGTCTCACCACTGTCCTGTACACCTTCCCCTTGATTCCCGCTGATATTTTCTGATCACACAGAACTCCCGACACCTTTCTCCACCCATTCCAACCTGCCTGCACTCGCTTCTTTACCTCTTTCCCACACTGTCCATTACTCTGGACTGTTGACCCCAAGTACTTACTTTTCACAAAACACAAGTCTGGTATCTAGAAGATTTTTTAATATAAACACACTTCCTGTGTGTGTGTACACACTGTGTGTGTGTGTGTATATATGTATATATATATATATATATATATATATATATATATATATATATATATATATATATATATATATATATATTTACCATAAAGTGTGTGTAGCTCAGCTTTAATGGATTAGTGGATTGTCTTTACAGCATTGGAGTTGGAGGAAGTGTGTTTATATTAAAAAATCTTCTAGATACCAGACTTGTGTTTTGTGAAAAGTAACAAAACGTGATGGATTTTGTTTCTTTTTCTCGCTGTTGAACCTACAACTTCCACAGAGGAACTACAAATAAGTAGTTGTATGAAATATTTGTATTTGTCCTTTTTTCAACTTTTGTATCATCTTGTGCCTCAGTTTGTATCAATCAGATAATGTAATGATGTAGTACATGTGTAGATTTACTAAACCAAATAGAGATATATTTTTAGGTGCAGGAGGCAGTGAGGAGAGTGACACTGTCTCGTAAAGGAGTGCCAGTACTGTGCGGAAGTTCACTGAAGAATAAAGGAGTTCAGCCTCTACTAGACGCCATCACAGCGTACCTCCCTGCTCCTGATGAAAGGAACCATGACCTGGTGTGAGTCTGCTGCACTCCTCCACTCTCATTTCTTTTTTTTTTTCTTTCAGCCAGCTCAGCTCAGTTTTAATCACATTGCTGTTGTCGATCCCTGTATGTCTGACAGCTTCGGATGTTCCAAATGTGTAGCATTCCAATGTTGAAACTGGTGATATTGGTGTGTGATACTGGGAGCATTTTCAAATTCATACCACAAAAGTTTGTTTAATGTTTTTGTAATATTACATGCTGCTTAACAAAAATATATTTCTCCACAACTCTAGAATAAACAATCAAATCTTGACTGATTCTTATTCGTTCAAGGAGTCATTCAGTTGATACAGCCTGATCTTGCAGCTGTCTAAAGGAGACAAAAGTCTATCTATCTATCCGTCCGTCCGTCCATCCTTTATAATATAACTATATTTAAAGTTACACTTCCAGAAATCTCTAGCTTGGATCAGATGAGCTTGAACAGAACTCAGATTCAATTAAATTCAGTTCTCGATATTGCCTTTACCAGTTTGATTTGACTGGAAAGACCAAAAATTGCTAAAAAAAAAAAAAAAAAGAAATTTGTATACGAAGTGTACCATATCTTAAAAATGACTTCATGTATAAATTCTGCACAAGATTTTGATTGAATAGTCTGAACTGGGGATTTGAAAAATGATAGACAGAACCATTATTAGCTCAGCAGCAGAAATAGAGCTCCAAAGTCGGCTGATCTCCGTGGCCTTTGGTGTTGTTTGAAAGCTACCGAAGAACTCTTTTTAATCATTATAATGTGTTTGTGTGACTGTATAACGTATAATGCATGAAGGATCTTTGGATTTCAAACCATGCAACTGTTTTACACAAAGATTCAGTGAACAATCTCAAATGTGAATAGGACATTTCCATGAAGCACATTGTCACAATTTTGCATCGCAATGTTTTAGTTAGTCATAATTTAGTCATTTGCAAATCCCTCACACTTCCAGATCCCAGACGTCTGAGCAGCTGCATGGGCATGGATGCTAATTCTATTCTCCATACAGGAGTTAATACAAGAGAAGCGTATATAAACAGTCGTAGCCTCATTTCTCACTGAAAACTTCTTCTGTGATTGTGATTATCCTTTTTTCTGTTTTTAGGCGCTGGTACAAGGACGACTTGTGTGCTTTGGCGTTTAAAGTGGTCCATGACAAGCAGAGAGGCCCTCTGGTTTTTCTGAGAATCTACTCTGGCTCTATGAAACCACAGTCAGCAGTGTACAACATCAACCGGAACGGAACGTAGGTCTATCCCAAAAACACAGAGCACCGCACCAAACCCCTGCTTCATTAAGCACATCTAGGCCACAAATGAACAAATTCATAAGCAATCCGAAAATCACAGGAAATGTTATCTTTGTGCCACAGAGAGAGGATGAGCCGTCTCCTGTTGCCGTTTGCAGATCAGCAGGTTGAAATCCCCTCAGTGTCTGCGGGGAACATCGCCCTCACTGTGGGACTCAAGCAGGTACACATTCCGTTCATGAGCAGAGTCTCACATGCCTCCAAGCTTTATGTTAAGTGCGTCATTGTAGGTTTAGTTCTAGCTTTTTGGTAATCAAAATGGCTGTTAAACATAGGGTTAAACTAGGAATAAAAGGCAACTACAGACAATGCAAAAATGACATCGTGATATCTTGTGTGTAGCTCTACATAATAATCTACTATTTCTTAGAAGATTAAACCTATGTCTAGACATATTTGACTATTTTTAAGCTTTATGTTTTCTTGTTCTGTTGGCAGATAATTTTGGTAATTTTAAGCATTTTAAAAATTTTCCCTTAATAATTAACTTAATGGATTTATAAAAAAATTTATGAATTGCTCAAAGGCTCTTGATCACACAAATCCACTTAACTATATACAGCTGTAAAAAGGACAGTATTTATAATCATACTCGAACTTTCCGGTGTCACCAGATAGGGACAGGTTCCCTTTTGAGTTTTTGTTCCTCTCAAGGTTTCTTCGTCATATGATGTCAGGGAGGTTTTTCTTGCCACTGTTCCCTCAGGAATGCTCATTAAGGATAAATCTAGTTTGTTTTTTTGTAATTTCATAATAAAGACTCGTAGATAAATTTGACTAGTTTTAAGATATCATCGCTTGCTAAGATGCCATTGTTGCAGTGTAAGTGATTCCATTACCACCCTGAAACTTATCAACACATTTTTTTTTCCAATTTCTGAAAATGATGTTTTTTTTTAGCTGTCTATAGTTACAGTTTTGTTTAGTTACAGTTTGCCCAGTTAGTTCCAGTCATCACTAATGTTATAGCAGCACCAGCCTAATAAGGTATAACTCCTCAGAAAGTGTGAAGCCACAGTTAAACTCTGTGTGTTACAAAATGCTGATACTGCAGACTCCTTACAAAAACATTTTTCTGTTTACATGGGTAAAATGTTACCATAGAAACCAGCTATAGAACAAGCATTTATTTGCATCTTTTAAATCTGACCAATCAGAATCGAATATCCAACAGCACAGTTCTGTAAATGTATTTATCGCAAATCGTAAATATTATGCATTTATTTGACAGAATTTTGAGTGTCTTAATAATAATTTTCAGTCATTCAATTTCATGCATCATATAATATAAAGTGGTATATGGTCCTGTGCTCATTCAGACGGTTACGGGTGACACCATTGTCTCATCCAAAGCCTCAGCAGCGGCGGCAGTACGCCGAGCACACAACAAGGTGGATGAGAAGAGAACGTCTAGCCGACAGCCGCAGAGCAGTCTGCTCCTGGCCGGGGTTGAGGTGCCTGAGCCCGTCTTCTTCTGCTCTATAGAGCCTCCTTCCATGGCCAAACAAGCAGGTACATATTTACCTCCCAGAAAAATAAGACTCCAGTCTCATTCAAAGTGTCTAATGTTTAAAAATGACTCACCATATAGTCCACCATATACACTGGAAAAGATAATGATAATGAGCATGCACTGGAATGCGGTTGGTAATGTGACCAAAAGATCCTCGTATTCAGAGACGGGTTACACGTGTTTACGTGCTGCAAGCCTGCTAGGTTTTATTTTTTTGTTTTGTTTGTAGAAATATTCAAGGCAGCATAAGTATGTACCCAGAAAACATTAGAGTAAAAACATGAAATATAATAATAAAAACTATTATTTTAAATTAAAACATTTTGTCAGAATTTACATTGCAAAACAATTATTATAAGACACTAAATATAGGAAATCATCTTGTTCTGTTGCCAGAATAAGTTTTTATTAATCATTATATAGTTTTTATATAATTTTGCTCATTTTAAACATTTATTTCTAGAACAGTGCAAATTTATCTTCTGATAAAATAATGATGTCTAATAATAAAAAATTGAAAAAAAAAAAAAAAAATGAAATTAATTAAAAATGTCTAAAATGAATGTCTATCATTTAATAATAATATTTGGTTCAGTGTAATCGTATAAGAGATTAAAATACTAGACAAGTTTTACAAGATTTTTTCACTTACATCACTCATTCTTATAAATCTCTTGTGTTCTGCTGATTTGTCAGATGATCCCTAAGTACAGAATAAAAACGCTGTGGCCATGCTGTTACAGGAAAATAATCACCAACAGGGTCATATCCTGTTAACGTGTCAGTTATAAATCGCCATTCACTTACAAGTATCTGTTTTCATGTAGCTTTGTCATATTACTGAGAAAGCACTAAGCTTTATATCATGAAGACTTTGAAATGCTGAGAAACTTAAAGGAAGTGCTTTATGTCTGAATTTAACAAAGTGTTTACCACTGGAGACTCAAAGAAATGCTGGATAAAACACATCAACAATTCCACACCTTTTTTGTTTTGTGTGTGTCTTCATCTGGCATACATGTCATACAAGAATGAGCTGTTACTCTAGAAACAACAGTATACACTGCCTGGCCAAAAAAAACCTTTCACTTTGATCACGACACGCATTCACTGTGACATCGTTTCGATAAGCTTATGCAATGTCGCAACATAAATTTGTAGATTGAAGCCTGATAAGTCTTCTCTGATCAGTATTTTTCTTATGACTACACAGCAGTTTACTCCCAATCCCTTGAGTTCTTTTTAATTGTGTCTGTGTGTGTGTATGTGGAAATGCTATTACTATTTAACACACCTGTGAGTTCTACTGTAGTTTTTTAAGGTTTCACCAAACATCTAAGTGCTCTCCAATCAAGAACATTCAAGATTTTTTTCCAACCACATTTCTTCCTCGAAGATTATGGTTCATGACTATCCTTCCAGATGTTTTAATAATGTATCGGACAGTTCTTAACCCAATTTTAATAGATTCAGCAATCTCCTTAGTTGTTTTCTTTGCTTGAAGCAGGCCAATAGAAACAGAGTAACATCTTTTCTCTGACCACAGGAGATGTCTTGGCAAGAAGTTACTCTTATCAGTTAGGGTCAAATAATTTGTGAAGCATATTAATCACAGCAGTTATCATCCAATGGAAGCCTCTTATCTGTTTGCTTAGTGAAATCCAGGTGGTGGTCCAGGAGGTTTTTTTTTTTTGGACTATATCAAGAACGTTGATATAGTCCTTGTAGCCGGCACTACTGCCAGAGCTGCTGTTAGAGATCTAAATCTGTCTCACTATTCAGACTCAAGTGTTTAACAGTGATGCTGTGCCATTTATATACAAAGCTCACCTACTGGCTTAGACCATTCATTCATTGTCTACCGCTTATCCGATCTACACTCGGGTCACGGGGAGCCTGTGCCTATCTCAGGCGTCATTGGGCATCAAGGCAGGATACACCCTGGACGGAGTGCCAACCCATCGCAGGGCACACACACACTCTCATTCACTCACACACTATGGACAATTTAGAGATGCCAATCAACCTACAATGCATGTCTTTGGACTGGGGGAGGAAACCGGAGGAAACCCCCGAGGCACGGGGAGAACATGCAAACTCCACACACACGGCGGAGGCGGGAATCGAACCCCCAACCCTGTGAGGCAAACGTGCTAACCACTAAGCCACCGTGCCCTGACTTAGACCATAATATCATTATTTCTCACTGCAGATCTTGAGCATGCTCTGAACTGCCTCCAGAGGGAAGACCCCAGTCTGAAAGTCAGGACAGACCCTGACTCTGGACAGGTACGTAACCTTATGATAGTACGTTTGTTATTTAATGAGAAACAGCACAGTCACGCTAAAAGTGAAACATATGAGAAAAATATGTTCATGTGAAATCTACTAACACGAATGCTTAGTCACGTCGATACTTTTATATCTTCCCTATAAATCAGTATTTTTACACGTCTGAATCACATCTGTAGACAGTTCTGTGTGGTATGGGAGAGCTTCACATCGAGATTCTGCACGATCGCATTAGGAGAGAATACAAACTGGAAACACACTTGGGGCCTCTACAGGTTGCCTACAGAGAGACCATCAACCAGTCAATAACCACAGCAGGTAAGACTCCAGATCAGTAAGTTGGGCACAAACTTGCAACACTGTCTGATTTATTTTTCTTCTTCAACACACCTGACTCGACTCGACTCATTCAACTCGTGAATTGAATCCGAGTCATTTTATTCGATGAGAAATCTGACTTGCTAAGTATGAGAATTGAACACACATAACACTGGCGTGGAATCTGAGAGATCCCAGCATGTACAGTGCTGTGAAAAAGTATTTGCTGAGTATTTCCTGATTTTTTGCAAAGAAAAAAAAGTCAGGAAAGGGGCAAATCCTTTTTCACAGCACTATATAGTGTAGCAGTTTATAGTTTAGTGGACTGCAGTCTGAATGAGGACTAAGTGAAGTATTTCGCAAGTGTGAAAAATACTGTAGCAGATGCAATCAGGATAAACCAAGTCACTGTTGCAGTTTATCCATTCACACATGTTTTTGGAAATGATTTAACCCCAGGCATGTCCCTGGACTACATAGCATTGAGCTACAGAGGGTTGGGGGTTCGATTGTTCTCCCCATGTGGTCAGGCGTTTCCCTTCTGTGTACTCCAGTCCAAAGACGTGTGATGTAGGCATCTCCAAATTGTTCATAGTGAGTGAATGGGTGTGTGTGATTGTTGCCTGTGATGGGTTGGCACCCAGTTCAGGGTGACCCCCACCTTGTGCCCTGAGATTCCAGATTCCAGGCTCACTGTGACCATGTGTAGGATAAGCAGTACAGAAGATGGATGGATGAGCAGTTATTCCCATGATTTTAAAAATTCAAATTCAAAACAGTTGTTTCATCGGGACAGAAAAGTCACAGGCTCAGGCAGTTTTTACTTACTTACCTGAAGCTTGTGGGACAAAGAAAGGCTCTGGTCATAGCCTGATGTTATTTTTGTTTATGTATTGATATCCTCATACCTACTTCAGGATATAAGCTTAAAGGCTAAAAGTGTTTCCCTGTTTACTGTGATATCCTCGTTTATGGTTTGATATCAGCAGCTTCAGTTTATTCCTGGAAATCTGTGTCAGTAACCCTGAAAAGAGATTTTAATCTCTTATCAGCACATATGTGAAAAACAATTGCTGGATGTGTTGTGCTTTCAAATCACTTACCAAAACACTTAGAAAGCTTAAAGCTGTTGTGTATTATGTTTCAGACACTCTGGATCGCACACTGGGTGAAAAGAGGCATGTTGTGACTGTAGAGCTGACCGTGAGTCCCTGGGAAGCGCCTGCTCCAGGCACGTCGTCATGTCATATGACTTACGATGAGGAAGCTGAAGCTCATATCTCTGCTGACATTAAAGCGGCAGTGGACAGTGGAGTTCAGAGTGCATATCTCCAAGGTAAATATTATGTATTCACTAGTTTTCATGCCAAAAAAAAATATAAGAACCTAATATATTTTGAGAAAGCTTTCAGAGCTTAATTGAGCTAAAATGTAAAGCTACATAGACAACACAGAGTGAGTCTTCAGAACTAAAGTGGGCGTTTCTTAATATCTAAGCTATTCTCAATCATGAGAGTTGTCAACTGATGGAAATAACTAATGTGTGCAAGCTGCATTTTGAGGCCCACCTTTGACTATGTAGCTAAAAAAAAAAAGTCCTCTAGCTAATGTGTCAAAGTATTGTTGTGTTGCTAGATGTAAGATTTCTGGATTGAAGAGAAAGCGTTTCCAAATGAACATAGCCACTGCCTCTTTACAAACACTAATGTAGTTTCCCCACTAACTCAGTCCAACAAACACAAGCAAATCTACTAAATAGTAACCGGATTCATATTTTTACAGTTACGACATTGCCCTGTTTGATCGGTCAGAAACACCCAACATCCAAATCTGAGAAATCTTCTACTTCTGTTAAGCAAGCTTCCAGAAAATAAAAATAAAAAAAACAACTATATACTAGATCACAAGTTTGAACACTGACAAAGCCACAGCCATCAGTGACCCAGAGCCAAGGGACCAAAAGTGGCCATGCTTTCTGGCGTCACTCTCACTTTCTCTCCTGTCAGTCACAGTGACACTATAGCAGTTCACATGTGCTTGTGTATGTGGGAAAAGGTTGACTGATCTTTCCTCAGTGTGTTAAACTGCCCTGTGACACATGCTCAGTGGTTTGAGGGGGGGAAAAATGATGTGGCTTCATGTGTCTTGGAGGAAGCATAGGATAACTTTCACTCTCCTAAGTTGGCAACTTGTAGAAATCAGAGAACAACAAATAAGTTTATATATTTGATGATAATTATATCATCTTAGTCTTTGAGAGAGAAACCTGTGATTGCAGATTTTCAAATAAAGCAAGCTTCTTTCAGTTTAGCTTAAATGAAGTGATTACAGTTTGCTTAGCGAGGATGTTGGTACAAACCTGCATATTATTGGGATTGTCTGTTCTGCAGGTCCTGTGTTGGGTTACCCTGTGCAGGGGGTTCTCACTGTGATCCACAGTGTGTGTCTGGAACCTGGTACCTCTCTGGCCATGGTGTCAGCCTGTGTGTCTCGCTGCATGCTTAAGGTAACTTGCATTAAATGTCTGTCACTCTGGATACATCAGGTGTTGTCATGGTAATAAGGCTGTTTGGGGTTGTACAGATTAGATATTCTAAATTATGGAAATTAACTGTGTGTGTGTGTGTGTAGGGGCTGAAACAGGCAGAGGGGCAAGTCTTGGAGCCTGTGATGTCGTTAGAGGTGACGGTGGATGAGGAGTACCTGAGCTCTGTGCTTGGTGACCTCGCTCAGCGGAGAGGAACGGTCCGAGACATCCAGAGCCGTCAGGACAGCAGAGTACTCTTGGCCATTGTACCCCTTGCTGAGATGATGGTGAGTGAGCTTTTTTTTTTTTTAAATTCTTAAAAGCAGAAATGTGAACAATTATAATAAATGAGCTTTATCTGCGTGGTACTTTAGGGCTATTCCACTGCGCTACGCACTTTGACCTCAGGAAGTGCCACCTTCTCACTTGAGCTGGCCAGCTACGAACCCATGAACCCTCAGGACCAGAAAGCATTGCTCAACAAGATGGCTGGCCTGGCATGAGATCTCTTCCTTTTCTTACACTTTTGCAAAAGACATTTTAAACAGCTGTTAATGCATTTTCTTTATGAACTGATTTCCACTTTTATTTATTCATTTTCTGAACAGAGACATGTTCCATTTGTTCACTTGTCCTATGTAAATATCAGTGACAATCATATAAAAAAGTGCACATTAAAATACAAAAAATTCTTAAGTCTCAAGTCAAATCTTCTTTAAAGCAAGTGCACATACAGCAGCTCTGCATTTTCCTAAAACCTATTCACACGATCGATGCATTTAACATTTCTTGTAAATAAACCCCAAATTAAAACAAGAAAAAAAAGTGATATCAGCTATATTAAAGTCAACAGAAAAACTGTTAAATTGTGAAAAAATTGCATACAGAAATATATTCATGATCAGCATGTTCTTGTGGAATTAAGTGGTAGGAATTCAGGCTTCTGGAGCTCACAGGCTGTCATATTCATGTGGACAAAAGCCCACAAACAGCGGCTCTGCAGGGATGCCTCTCCTGAAAGGGAAAAGATACAGTTTTGTCATTTTACAATAATGGCCTGCTTTAAAAATTACTTTAAAAAACAGTGCAGGGATATACTGTATGCCTTAATTTTGGGGAACAATAAAACAGTCACTGGTGCAATTCCATGCATAGTGCATGCAGGTTTGTAAAAAAGTTAGCATTAGGTTTATCCATATGCAGGGTTTTCACCAACATTCAAGCTTTAACTCCGACTTCAAAAATACAAATAGATTAATAGTAATATTGCTATTAGTGTACATTATTTTATCTATCCCTGTATAAACTTTCCTGCTCAATTTATTCACAGGGAAAATCTTTAAAGTACTTTACATCATGAATGAATCACTCAGGTGTGAGACCCACCTGAGCATGCGGCAGCGATGCTTGATCAGACGTGTGTAGGCACTGCCGACGTCCTTCACATTTTCATTGCTCCACAACCTTTCAGCTATGGCGCTGGCTCGTGGCCTGTGAACATACACCTGACGGTCAACAATCTTCAGATATTAAGTGTGGGGTTGATTGTATGGGGTTTGAATCCAAGGACCACAAAGATGCCACTGCTGGGCCCCTGAGCAAGGCCCTCAACCGCTCAGTATAAATGAAATAAATGTAAGTCGCTCTGGAAAAGGGCATCTGCTGAATGCCAAATATACCCAAGAATGGTGAAATGGGCTGTTTGAATGCCTTGTCTGAATTGCAACCTGTATACATGGAGTTTGATTATAATCCATTTTTGATATTAACTGTTCTTACCATAGACGTGGGGTGAGGTTGGTAGCATCCACATACTCTCCCCAGAGACATGCCTCCCCACCAATCACAAGCTTCTTCTGCTCTGCTGTGCCTGAGGAGTCAAAGAAAGTTCTTATGTATAACATTATACTCTAAGAAGAAAAAAAAAAAAAAACCATACCTTACAAAATTATCTGCATTATGAGTTCACTCTCTTGGAAACACTTGAGATCTGGCTTGCTTCAATCAACAGGCCTCAAGAGTACGAAACATTCATGATACAAGAATCTCTCTTTCCTTATATAAACTGACTGAATAGATGAGGGGTTGTTTGACTAGTTGTCGACTTTTGTCTAATTAGTGGTATATTTGTGCTTGTGTACTCTTGTATCACTCCGACCACTCTTTACACTTTTCTCCTCAACACAGGCTAGCCTATGCTAGATGACAGCCAGAAAGAAATCTGTAAAACAGCACATGCACAGGTTCAAAGTACACTCATGGGTATAAAAAGGCTGCAACTCTCAAGATGTACTCAAGAGATATAACCCTTACATAACATAGGGGACTTCCATCTATCTCCTACACACTGTGTTGAGAGATTTCCATTTGCCATCTTTCTTCCACATTACTGCATGCTGTGATTCCATCTGCCTTCAATACCTTTCTAACTGCACCCTAAGCTTGCTTCAGGTCAGATTATCCCATTTGGCTTTCTTTTTTTTTTTTCCATATTTAACTGTGATTGCGTTTAACTTTGTAACATTTACGTAATAGGTTTAACAGATTTCTTCCCTAAGCACTCAATCACTCCTTGTAGAAAACACGAATGGATCCAAGAACTCATGCAGCACAAAGCCACTATATACACACAATGGAGGTTACTGATCAGACAGTCAAGGCATTCAAGCCGCAAACCTGCCAGTGTTGGTCCTTGAGCAAGGCCTTTAACCCATTCTGCTTCAGGGGTGCTGTATCATGGCTGACCCCTGCTCTGACTCCGTAATAAAATAATTAATTTTACGGTAATGCCGATATATGACAAAATAAAGGCTTGTTCTTTAACTTTGATGCGTCACAGGCCAGACTGCATTATAGTGACTAACACACTGGGAAAAGTGTCCTGATAAAATGCTTTGATGGCATAAATCCATTACTGTATAGCACTAACCTACCAAGATGTAGCTCAAGGCTGAAATAATCTCTTTTTCGCTCTCTCTCACACACCTCACTCACACATACACTCACACACACACCATTGAAACTCTGAGGGTCAGCCTTGTAAATGCCTTGCCAGTCTTGGCCATAGCTGATGCGGTTCAGGTACCAGGGAGTAGAAAGTAGGGCATGAAACCCAGCTGCAGTTATCTTGGCCATCTCACTGTTGTAGTCTGGCTTCTCCTTCCAGACGTGGATCTGTGTGTCTGCTTTCAGCTACACAGAAACACAGTGTCACAATTGCTTTTGCAAAAAGCATGCATCTTTTTGGTCCAAGCAAAAGCACTGGGATGATGTTTAGAATACACCCATAAATATGGATGTATGGAGGACAATGTGGGATAATCTCAAATAAAAATTCAACTTCAAATGAACGGTGTTAAATTGAAAGGGCACATGCACACAAGTGCTACAAATTCTTCTACAAAGATTAATACCAAGAAACCTACAAATGACCAGAAATTATATAAATTAAGTATAAAGTTTCATTTTTTATATCTTTTATAAATAACACAGTGTGAATGTACCCACAGTGTAAAAAGAGACATCCAGAAAGACAGAGGCCTACACTGCCTTACTGCTAAAAACCACATGCTGTGTTGTCTCAATGCTAATCATTTGTGAGTCATTAGCGCTGACTAGGGTTGCGCTGACTGTATTGTGCTGCTATTCAATAAGGCACAACAGTTAATTGTATGCATGAGTTCAGCGCAACAAAGAAATAAAGCGCAGCCAAAACAAAACGACCTACACTTTTACTTACACCAATATCCATGTTACCTCCTCATGACCCACATATTTGGCCTTCCCCATCTTTTGCCATCAGATTATAGGCAGGTATGCCGATTTTCCTTTACTGATAATGGACTTGCTCAAAGCTGTGCACAAAGTGAGGACCAAAGACATAATTCACAACATAAATACCTATCCACAGCAATGAAATATATTTCACTCCTCCTGACTAATAGGGGTGGTGTGAAACATCTAGATGATGTACACTGGACAATGTTAATGTGATGAGCAGGACTCAATTTAGTGCTCTGAAAGGTGCTTAGAGAAGATGGCCAAGCTCACACCAATGGGTCCTACATCCGTAAGCTCACACCAATGTGTCCTACATCCTACATCCATTTGATCCAAAACAGCACATACTAGGAAAAGCAAGAAATGCTGTGCTGGTCAAGATCCAGAGACCAATACTGACCAAAAAGTCAAGCAAAGGAAATTTATTCCGTAAGCAACTACCCAAAATTTTTTATTTTTACCCAAGTTTTCAGATACCCAGACTTTATATTATACGAAAGCATGGGGGTGGTTGGGTGGAAGTGTCTGAGGAAATCCAGCACAAGGGAAAAGTCCAATGCCAGGCTCCTAGGAGACCATGGTAGTGGGAGGCACATCATCCTCTTTAGAATGACACAATAAGTCCATAGGACAAGAGATCTATTTCACCGTGCTGTGACGGCTGTCAGTGAGATTTATAAAACAGACGGTCACACTATTCTGTGAACACACAACATTTGAGAACCAAGAGGAACTTTAGGACCAAAGGAACAATTCTATCCAGTTGATATGTACTGTAACTTATACTGAGGGGGCCACAGTTCCCCAGTATCCCATACAGAGGGATCAACATTGGCAAAGTCAAGTGACTGATGCTAGCAGCAGAACTGCTTATATACTGCAAGTCACATTTGATGCAAGTATGCATTTGGGTGGCTCACATCTAGGCATAGTGCTTTGTCTGATGAGACCACAGCCACACAGCACCATGATCAACAGCAGTCATATGCCCAAATTTGACAGTAGGTTAATTATATTAGCCAGAAACCACACTATGGAGCTTCTAGTCTTCAGGAGTTAGTAGTAGTATGATTTTGTTAGAATTGTGTAGTCCTAATATGAAGAGCCATTTGCCAAACGTTTTCACTGATAGAACTGCTGAAGGTGGAGGCGGAAACTAGCAGGTAATTGGGAATAATTGGTCAAGTACACTAATATTATGGCAAACCATTGCCAAACGATCTGCCTCAAAACCAAAAAAAAAAAAAAAAAAAAGTTTAGAAAAGTAAAGAGAAGAAGCAGAATAAATTGTCTGCAACTGAATCACTAAAAGCTGAGGTCTGAGAATGAAGCATAGGCACTAGGTTCCTGGGAGTTAACTTCTACAAGCCAGTTAGTTCTACTTCTATTACATCTACTGAAATAGAATATGAATTCATTTTAATAGATTGAATAGAGAACAGAAGGGATAACGATGAATCCTAATAGATATTTCCATCTGCTAAAATTAAATCTAACATAGCACTACTACTGGCAAATCATTAAGAAAACTAATGACAAATATCTATGTGAACCAGACACACTATAACAATAACTATCTTCATATAAAAAAACTGCATAATTGCACAGTTCACGGAGCAGACCAACCATCAAAACTGAGCGGCTCGACCTTGTAGTACTTCTGCCAATCCTGTCCATAACTAATGTAGTCCAGGTACCAGGGGGCAGAGAGAATGGTGTTGAAACCTGCCCCAGTCACTTTCTGAAGCTCCTGCTCCACCTGGTTGTTCATCCAAACCTCCACCACTGTGTCAGCTTTCAGCTGCAACAAGCATACAACTCATTGGATGACTTCTAAAACATGTCTGATTAAAAATAAATAAATAAATGAATAAATAAATAAATAGGTTGAGCGAGCAAAAATGCAGATCTCTGCAGGCCAAGCAAGAGCAGCAGAAGGGTTAGCATTGCACAATGAAAGTCCACCATTATTTTTAAGCAATTTCTTAATGCAAAATTAATAGTGAACAACTCCCACAAAGAAAAATATTATTCGTATATCATTCCAGGTTAAGAGAATATTTCAGCCAAAGATAAAAAAAATTGGCAAAATTTGTCCAATCACCATGACCACTAAACAACTAAGCGAAGCTTTAGGCTACTTGTTTATCCTTGGTCTTTGGCTGATAAGGATTGTGGCAAATTTCATCTTTGGCCAAATTATTCCATTCAATCACCGGATGAAAGTAAAATCATGGATAAATGCCAATCATGTAGTTGAGCGCTGGTTTATGACTATACATCCTGGATTAACACATACAACAGATGGTTCCTGTTAAAACCTCAAAGCTTCCTTAAACATCAGACCAATACCAAATTGCTTCCTATTCACTATACATGCTCCCTACATAGGCTAGAGCATTATAGAATTGTACCATTGTGGTACATACGCTCAATATGCCAACTAATGTTTTTACAGAAAGAGGAACCAATGTCATAACCTAAAAAGCTGCAATAAAAAGGTCAAATTTGCTCGTTTAAATTTGTTTTTAATTTTGGCATCCATGACATCACTTTGCATCTTCTAGCATATTAAGAAAACCTGGAACAGTGTTAACACCCAGTGATTTTGCTTGGAGTAAATATACTTAACTATATAACTAGAGCTTGGCAATTTGTTGTTTTTTCTTGACTACTTAAAAATCTGTGCAATAAAAAAGCCATCTCTTACCTTAACACCATTGTCAAAGACCTCTTGCCAGACCATGTAGCCCTTATTGGTGGCTTTTACAATGTCAAGGAGCCTGAAGTTTGATTCAAATCACACTTTAAAGGCATTGGTTTGGAGGCTTTACATGCTGAATTTTCACGAGGACAAGATCTCCTACCTTTGAATATAGTAGGATTCTAGTTTGCTGTAGTCTTGTCCAAAGCTTTGCTGCTCCATAAATTTTTGAATGTCAGGGTTTGACTTCCTAAAGGAGCACAGAAATCACATCGCAGGCAATGTTAAAACGACTTAAAAGTTCTCGGATGGTAGGAACAAAAAACAAAAAGGGTTACAATATCTCAGATTTCAAAACCTTCAAGAATTTGTTTTTCAGTGCAGTTCTGACTTGTGTTACATTTTCATGCAAATCTTTCACAGAAATGAAGCAACAGAACACAAGAGAACACAACACAATGACATCAAGTGCCAGGCACCTTCTACTGAAGTGTCATGTTTTCCACCACTGTTATAACTTTCTTGCACTGTATTTGGTGTACAACTTCCATTTGGAATCATTAAGTTAGTGAAGAGCAAAAATCTCCACTCACCAGCAGGAAAAATCGACCTCGTCTCCCCCAAGATGGACGTAGGCGTCAGGGAAGACGGTGCTGATTTCCTTGAAGAAGCTGGTCATAAACTCGTACGTGGAGTTGAGGATGGGGTTCACAGGACCAAAGGTACCTGAAGGAGTGCTGCCTGAGTAGCATGGGGTCAAAAGATTTGCCTGACCTACACAAAGATGAAGAGACATCAGGGCAATTCATTTCTAGTATAATTTTGGCTTGTACAAGTCACTGGTTTAAAATTTTGTGCATCAGTAAAATATTTATCTAGTTTCCTATGTTTGTAATCAATTTTGTGTGAATGACAAAATACTTGACACATTTAATGATCAGAAATTTACAAAGGAAGCATTTGGGAAACATTTTCCAAATATGTTGACAATAGAAAATGAAGTCTGCTGTAGGCTAATCAAGCATGTCTATCTGGTTCACAAAATTTCCATTCAATAAAAGCCACATTTGCATGTAGGAAAGTTACAGGAGTATTGTTTGAGAACCACCATGTGACTAAGATAAACCACTTCCTAATCAAAACTAATAACCACATGCACAGACAGTTAAACACACAAAGTACACACACAGATAGATATAGATAATATAGATATGAATAAAAAAAACGATAGAACACAGTTGTATAGCTCACATGACTTTTTACTGACCTTTCCCCCATGACTGGGTGTGGCCTGGAGTGTCAAACTCGGCAATGACTCGAATCCCTCGCATACGAGCAAACTCGATCACCATTTTCACATCAGCCGGTGTGTACACGTGTGTGTACGGGTGATAGGCTCCCTTTTGGTAACACAGAACATAATATACAAGTAGTACACACTAACCGCATTGCAGCTACAATGAAAAGAACTAGACTATGGAATGATACAGTAAAAAAGTAAGTGCACTGAAATGTAGAGAAACAGGAATTTGGGTCCACAGGGGGAGAGATACACCAGACGGTGTTATTATTAAACAAGGCTACAGAATTTTTCATATTTTCACCTACCCGCTACATCCATGACAGCAGCCGAAAGAATAAGAGGAGCAAATATTTTTTATGAACTGGAAAGTAAACTGATTATTAGTTATTAGTATTTGCAATAATTAAAACTAAGCTTTAGTTATATGTACACAATTAGTTATATGTAGATAATAGAAGATTGGTGGACTAGTTAACTTTGACTAACTTGTTAACTTTGACTTTTCTCTACTGAAGTAAACAAATTATAGAAAATTGAATGAAGCTGTTGTTGCAAAACCTCAGAAAGCAATCATGCTCCATATAATCTCATGTGGTGTCCCAGCCCATCATTCAAAATAGGTCTTGCTGAACCTGCTTTTCTGAGTAATTAATTAGGTGATGATTTAACCGTCACATGTAGGCTGTTACATTATTATTGAATACATTGCTGTGTTTTCTGAAGCAAAATTATCAGTGAAATTGGATTAATATAATTAATTAATATAATTTAATATGTTGCAGTAATAATTATAAAATGCTTCATGATTAAGCTTTCAATGCAGTAAGAGAAGAAAAAAAAACAGATGATAAATGCCATTCCTTGATAAAGATGGCGACACCTCCTAGAAAATGACACGTTCAGGCCCTTCTCTAATTACAACCAACACCTCCCAATACACCACAGTCCTTAGAGCTGTGACTGCATTTCAGCATGACAGTACTGCAACATACTGACGAAAGTGAAAAGCAATCCAAACGGTAATTATTCACTTTTGACACAGTCAGCACTTACTTTTAAAAAAAGCACTAAAGACACTGTGAGATTATGTGAGATAAGAGCAATGCAATAAAGAGTTTGTTTCACCCTCCTCGTATTGCAGTTCACATTTTCCGCCTGGTGCGATTGCTTTTCTGGCAAGGAATCTCCTCACAACTAAAGCAATGAGTAAAGGTGTCTTTTTCCCCGAACACACTAGAACCTAACCTGAACACTTGACCTTACAGTGTATGAAAACAGTAAGCTTTTTAGAATCGAATCAATTTCAAAAATCAGAAATGAGCATTGAGAAATGAAATTGAAAAAAGAGGAAGAGAAACAAATCACTTTTTGGAGAAGACAGTATAAAACAACTCACACGCTGACTCAGGTCAGGGAAGGTCCGACTCAAGAAGGGGAAGGAGTTATCATCCACAATGTGCCAGTGGAAAACGTTAAACTTGTTGATCGCCATGGCTTCCTACAAAGACAGCATGAGAAATCATTTTGTGAGAATCTTTTCAATAAGAGCTCATGCATTTGCAAACTTGCGCACAATTCAGAGCTTGCAGTAAGCACAGATTATTTACACATAATGCATCCTATAGCTTCTGACCATAAACTAATTTTTTTGGTCTTATGGCTTCCCAGGAAGTTTTCATGTTTCATGTCTCATCACAGTTTGGATCATTTATGTCAGTTCTTCAAGTTTTAATCTGATGTACAGGTTATTTTGCGGCCTAGTCTTGTAGTTTGAGGGATATCTTTTCTCATTTGTCATTACTCAGAACCTTAAACAACAGTTAGTGTCACAAAGCCGCTTTATAAAAAATCTTATATAACTGCACCAGTTGAACTTTGCTGTTTTGACAGTTAGCAATAGCCAGGCAACAACACTGACTCTGCAGAATAATAGCAATCCTGACATCTTGCTTAGTTCAAACTTTAGTCTGGTTTATTTATGATGAAACTAAACCCAGATCATGTGGTCATGAGGGTCATAAGAATCACCAGTTCCTTGATTTAGTGGAGTAGATAATTTATTCTGTGGAAATGGAAAAGTAACTGAGCAATCTATATACATACATACATATATATACACACACACATATGTACATACACATTATGTGTGTGTGTGTGTGTATATGTATATATATATATATATATATATATATATATATATATATATATATATATATATATATATATATATATATATATATATATATATATGTATATATATACACACATACGTATATATACATATACACACACACATACATATACACACATATATATATATATATATATATATATACACATACACACACACATATATACATATATATATATATAAAATATATGTGTGTGTATTATATAATATATATATATATATATATATATATATATATATATATATATATATATATATATATATATATATATATATATAATACCCATTATACAGATGCGGGTAAGAGATTAGACTGCCCGCCCTCAACTACACCAAACATTTATGCAAAGAAACCGAAACAGCACCACTGCTCACTAGGCATGAATTTAGACATTTAAACACAGCTGCTCATGCCAACTAGCACCAGCTGACTAGCTGATAATACAGAGTTCTCATGAGTGTTGTGATGGCACGTTTCTGAACTTTACATCCTGGAGAAATGTTTAAGTGAGTTAGTTCATTCTTAGAGCGCATATGAACATTGTACTAGGAAGACAGCACATCACCTCAGTTTATTCTTACTTTACAATATTCAATAGCTAATTAAATGTAATCGATTTGTCAACTTTCACCAGAGTTGTGCTACATTCACACACACACACACACACACAGAGCTCACAGCGACTGCTCGTTTTCAATGAAAGCAGGCGACTCCCAGTGGCATGAGGGACAGTGACTGTTGGTGACAAGATGTGGGCGTGTTTTGAGAAAAGTTAAATTTTATACAAACGTAAAGCGAATTGGCGCAATGACTACCAATGCAAGACAAAACATTAGAGCGCAAGTGATCTATGGCAAAGAGCACATACTGCTTCTCCTTCATCTCCAACGATACCCAAATGCTCTCCATCCAGAATTTTGGAGACAAAAAAAAAAAAAAAAACTGATGTGGAATGCTTGATGTGCCACCCACTGTGAAATGTTGTTACTATGGAAACCAGTAGCCACAATGGCTACCGGCAACTTCATAGTACAGTGACTGGTGACTTGCTGTGATAAAATTGCTATCTGTATGAACATAGGTGTTTAGTTCTGGATGCTGATGTGACATCATATACATACAACATACACGTGTAATACAACTACAGCCCTACATGTGCACATATCTTTTTTTCTTCCATACCCTTGATCTATGCCTATTTAATGCCAATTTCCCTCCACTGAATTACTCCTCCCTCCTGCAATTACCCTTCCATAATACTACCCATTGTAAGTAAACCAGAACAACAAGTCTTGATTGATCGTTTGAACAGTTAATAATAACTATAAAAGTACCGAGTCATTATTCATCACATTCAACCATTTATAATGCCACAAGTATCTCACACACACTTTACGTTCCACAGCTTCAGCTTACCAAATTGGCCAAAATGACTTTGAGCGGCAGGAAGTGACGAGATGTGTCCAGCAGAATGCCTCGATGAGCAAAGCGAGGGAAGTCAGACACATCTGTCTTATTGATTGTAATCTGGTGCAAAGAGATATTATACAAGGACGATTATTTAACATTTTGAGTTTATCATCACAAAATTACAACTAGGATCAAGTGCAATCAACTGCATGGAGAATAAACTTACAGCTCCATAATCATCTTCATACACCAGCTGACTGAAGGTCTCAAGTCCTTAAAAAAAACATATATAAAGTCATAAATGAGATGTGTGCAAGAATATGTACTGTTACAAAAGGAGTCTATGGCCTTTAAGCTAAGCTTGTATCCTGGAGTCACTCCAAGCACATCATTCACAAAAGATAAATGAATCACATTATATGAAACAAATAATGTTCAAAAATGAAGATCTTTGTAAATCTTAATTCATTAATAAGTATAATTTATGCAAGAAATATCACCCTCCATCTGTCGGTTTGCAGAATTAATAAATAAACTCCTGAGACAATATGAGGAAGAAATCGTAACTCTCTTAGGAAACCCATCCTCATCTGAGTGACACCGGATAGAGCATTTAAGAAATCATTTTATAACTCTGTACTATTTGGTCAAAAAGTGCAATTGTGTAAGCAGGAGATTCATTCTAGTTTCAACGTGAAGTCTATCTTGTTGAAGTTTTAAACTGTGTGCTCTTCTTGCTGTATTGCCTCCCAACAGAGTTTTTAGACTAATAGCATTCTTAGTCTGTGATCTAGTGAAACAGTATCAATGTAAGTCTATAAGTCGCTGTGGATAAAGTCATCTGTGTTTATCCAGAGTGACTGGATAATTGTAATGGGCAATTATAGTCCTAACTATAGTCCTTCATGGTGTCTCAGTGGTACCATCCCCAGTAATCTTGTGTATTTTAAGGCAGGGGCCATCGTCCCCATCCTAATATAATAAAAAAAACACTTCAGGAATGGCCTTTAATTTCCTCACAACCTTTTAAAAAGGTACCAAGTCAGGGGGGCTCATAGCCATCCCCTACTCACCCAACAGCTAAACAGCGTCACGATACTCTATATACAGAAACACAACAGTGTCCTGACTAATCTTATAACATGATAAAATAATTTGTTTGTTCATACTTACTGAAAAGTACCAGAGATTAGCTTACCTCTCAATGCTCCCCATACATTTGAGGCCTTCAGAACAGCTGTGGGTTGGTTCACTGAAAGCTGATCTAAACAGGAAACAAGAAATGATGTTAAAATGTGAAATGTAAAAAGTGCAAAACTCCATTAATATGAATCAGTATGATTAATTAATCTTGGGCAATCTCCATGACATACCATAACAAACATATAAAGCTATAAACCTTTGTTCCCTCACAAAGTCTCTTTAGTCAGTACTGAAGACTTTCCTCATGTCAGAAAACATAAAGGAACAGCTTTACCTTAGACAGTGACACTGTAAACTGAAAAATAAATAAATCAGTAAAAAATAAATAAAAAACCTGTGCAAGATTGTGAACTGTTAAATAATGTTGAAAAGAGTGACAGTTTAAGTATGCCCAATTTTTAACACTTAGAACAAGTATTTAAATCACACAACTAATTAATGCTGTTCTAACCCTTTACACAAAACCTAGAAAACAAATTAAAAGACCATTTTTAACATGTCAGATTAGCATGATGATAAACCTTTCCGTCTATGCCTTGATTTTAAAAGAAGCACCCATGTTTTAACAACATGGTTAAAGCTCTTAAGCAGATGTCATGTATTGGCTTACGGTCATGTCTTTAAAATCTCTGGATTAGCAGAAGTGGATTATTGTGACTACAATCCCTGTCTCAATCTGCAATTCTCAACTCTGTTTATTTATGTATGTAATGCATCTGAGTCAAGCTATTTTTCTGGGATGTAAACTTTATAAAAAAAGAAAGAAAAAAAAAAGAAAGAAAAAAAAAAGAAGAAGAAATAAAGGAAGTATGGATCATACTTCATACATATGGATCATTGTGTGAAAGAGCATGAAGGAAGAATGGGAACTCACAGGATTCATCTGTTTTTAGACTCGGATAACCGTCACACTCCGGGTCAGTGGATGTGATCTGCACCTGAAGCTCAGTCATCTCGGTGTCCGACACTTTATCTTGGTCAGCCCTGTGCTTCTTCACATAGTCAAAGATGTATATAAAATATCTGAAAGAGAGAATCTGACGTTAACAAAATCTGACTTAATAAGAGACCAATCTAATCATGTGACTTCTACTAGTCCAAACACAGTTCAGATCAGATCAGCTTTAGGGTCATTCATTGCTGTACAAAGTCAATGAAATGCAGTTCACTTCGTACAAGCACAAGTAGCGATAATATAAATGGGACAAGCAAGTTAAATAAGTTACAGTATTTACAGTAGGAGGTGCAAGACACCGGGAGCAACTGTAACAGTTAAAGCTGTGCAAAATGTGTGGAAGATGGTGTGTGAGGACCGTCTTCGGGGTTTGCACATTAGCTTGGAGTTCAGATTGATGACAGCTGAAGGAAGATATGACTGCTCCCATTTAGTGCATTTCGGCTTTAACGACAAACAGTCTCAAAAAATTGTATGTACATTTTTTACATCCCAAAAAGAAAGACAACTGAAAAACGTCCCTGACGTGATATAAACCTGGATAGCGAGATCAAAAATCATCTGCTATCAAGTACAACTATAATATGTGTATTGTTCAGTAGGGGGATATTGTAAAAGTCCTTGGATGAGCTAAAGACCATCTAAAGTTTTAGTGATTGCAGCAGTGCTGAATTCAGGTGAAGAAATGGCATGATTTTTAACAAAGGCACATCATTCAGTTTTCCATGTAGGACCATCCACAAAAGCACAAGTGTTTCACAAGCACAGAAACTCAAAGCAGAAGCTGAAGGATAAAAAATATATACACCTTTCCAACATCACTGTATGCAGTGCACTTCCTGTTTGCGTGAAAATCTGCGTTTGTTAGGATTGGTTTGAAAAATTGTAAAAATGTGTGTGTATATAGCTAAATAAATAACTGTAAGGTTACCTGCGGAAGGCATTTTGGAGCAGACTGCAGCTCGGTCCCGCGGACGAGTCTTTAGCATGAACGATTTGAAAAGTGTTAGCGCTGAGTGTGAATGCAGTCGGAGTCGTCTGATATTTTTGCGGCAGCGGCCAAAGCGAGACGTCGTCTGTCTCCTGATATCTCTCACCAAACCGACCATACAACCAGCCGTTACAAACGGTAACTGTTAATAACAGTGACCCAAAGATTAACCGCGTTAACGCATGCATAGTGCTCTGTGAGTTCCTGCACAATCAAGTGACTTCTAGCACATGACCGGAGATTTGTATAGCAGCCAAGCACAGCCAATCAGAATACTCGATACCACGTGGACAGGAACCGGTACTGTTGGGACAAAACAAAACACTGTCAACCGCGCCGCCATCTTAGAGAGGGCAACAGTTGAAGCCGGGCATTCATTCATTCATTCATTCATTCATTCATTCATTCATTCATTGTCTACCGCTTATCCGATCTACTCTCGGGTCACGGGGAGCCTGTGCCTAATTTAAAATAATTATTATATGTACACATAACCAGGAAAATATGTAGAACATGATAAACAACAACGTTTTAAGCCATTACCTCAGTATAAGTGTATTAAGAAAATTGACTTCCTCAATTGCGCATGCGCACAACCTTCCGAAGCTAGGCTACAGCAGAGGCTCATCAGCTTCACTTATCCTGGTGATTCTGGGTCCTATTTCAAATTTAAGTCAAACACTGGATCTTCATCCAGATTAGTCAGTCTGAACTCCATTCAAGCTTTTTAGTGTATCTTCATCGTCTTCATCGTCACTACCATTAAAGACATTGATTTGATAGTAGCCTTGATGATAAAAGACTTGAGAACAGGCAAAACACAGCAACACAACAATCCTCCAATAATAATTCCTGCTATCACCATAATGCCCAGTTTGGCAATCCATTTTTGGATGCAAATGGCATCATCTGGAAAGAAATTTACAGGTGCTAAAAAAGCTGTATGACATCCTGAAACCTTTGTAGCCTCTGAATCAGCTGCATTATTACCTTTAATGACAAAATATTGTCCTTTTTTGAGTGCCTGACACTTGAAGATAGCTAACTTCTTATGTTGCATCATGACAGATATAAGTTGACCATTTTGTTCAGCATGCTGGAAGTTCCATAACTCTTCCTAAACCCACATTGTTTGCAAACAGATATGTGTGTATCATCATCATATCACCATGTGTGTAAGCAGAGTCAATGTAATCGTTTTCAATTTCCCCTTCTGCTAACTGCCACGGGATGTATTAGCCAGCAAGAAAGCAGTTTTCTCAAAGTTGGTTAAATGTAACCATTGGAGTGACCTTGACCAGGGCCTAATTCTGATAGCTACATTATATTGCCAAAAGTTTTGGACACCCCTCCAAATCATTGAATTCAGCTGTTGTTTTACAGGAGTTGGGCTTGGCCCCTTAGTTCCAGTGAAAGGAACTCTTAATGCTTCAGCATACATTTTGGACAATTTCATGCTCCCAACTTTGTGGGAACAGTTTGGGGATGGCCCCTTCCTGTTCCAACATGACTGCACACCAGTGCACAAAGCAAGATCCATAAAGACATGGATGAGACATGGTGTGGAGGAACTTGACTGGCCTGCATAGAGTCCTGACCTCAACCTGATAGAACACCTTTGGGATGAATTAGAGCGGGGACTGCGAGCCAGGCCTTCTTGTCCAACATCAGTGCCTGACCTCACAAATGCGCTTCCTAAACCTTGTGGAAAGCCTTCCCAGAAGAGCTGAAGCTGTTATAGCTGCAAAGGGCAGGCCAACTCCATATTATATTCATGTGCATGTAAAGGCAGACATCCCAGTTTTGGCCTGGCTCGCAGTCTCCATTCTAATTCATCCCAAAGGTGTTTTATTGAGTTGCAGGCCAGTCAAGTTCCTCCACACCAAACTCACTCATTCATGTCTTTATGGACCTTGCTTTGTGCACTGGTGCGCAGTCATGTTGGAACAGGAAAGGAGCATCCCCAAACTGTTCCCATAAAGTTGGAAGCATGAAATTGTCCAAAATGTCTTGGTTATATTCATGTTTATGTAATACAGAGCATTTAATTGGAGCAACATAAGAGTACAGTCGAAGTGATCAAAAACAAATATTTTCTCCTGTGTGACATTAACTATAAGTGATTAATTATGACATTAATTATGTTTCTGTATTATTTTCCTAGAGATGTTATTACATTGGTGTCAATAACACTAAGCAGCAGGTACAAAAAGCACTGAAAGAACAAGTTTGATCCAAATGAGGTACAAAGAGATGTTTCATAAATGCCCCCAAATTGTCTTGTTGGACTTTAAACAGTTTTAATATCGATAAGCATAATATTGATTATACTGATGGATTTTAAATGGGCCATACATTCAATTATAAGAGCTTATCGACTGATACATACATTCATTATTGGTCACATTCTTTTATTTATTTATTTATTTATTTATTTATTTATTTATTTATTTATTTATTTATTTATTTATCCATTCATTCATTCATTCATTCATTCATTCATTAATGCCTACATATAGAATTAGCTGAATGTTACTCTTTTGCCAGGGTTAGGTTTTGGAGTAAAGATAATCCTTAAAATTATTAGGATGTCATTATTATTATTATTATTATTATTATTATTATTATTATTATTATTATTATTATTATTATTGTTGTTGTTGTTGTGATTCGTTTGGCAAAGCACACGGTTTGGCAGCATTGGGGGTTATGAGTTCATAATATTACCACAGTTTAGTTCGCTTCCTGCATGGATCCAATGTGAAGAACATTCCACGTTGGAAAATAATCAGCCTATTCACATGAGGATGCAGTCGATTATTTTTCTTTGTGTTTTATTTCTCACCAAATAGATGTGCAACGTACAAATTTTACAAAAGAGACTGCTCTGAAATGGAAACAGCACCTCCTACTATAATCCAGGAAAATTTTCAGTGCTCTGTCTGTTAAGCCGAACCGGTCTGATGATTCGCTGTCTGAATGAAGGAGCGAAGTGGTTCAACTGTAATAACTCAGACGATTATACTCAGCCTCAAAGCAAGCCTCGCCTCAGTCCTTCAGAACAGTCCGGTTAACCTCCATGAACTAATCTTAATATTCCTTGATTCTGTCCTTTGCCTGAGACTCAGTGTTCCTGTAAATTGCCAGTGTTATTTAAACGGTTGATGTCTACTGCACTCCAGTTGGTGTGGTGGCTGCAGCAGCAGCTGATCAAACCTCCACTCAGGCTGGGCACAGCGTATACACATGGATACAGAACACAATGTGACAGCAAGGATGTGGAGATGCTGCCAGTACATGCTTTATGCAAAATGGAGCTTGTTTATCAAGCTGGATGCAAATTATCTATCCATTTTCTGTTTTTCGTATCCCACAAAGGGTCGAGGGGAAGTTGAAGCCTATCCTAAAGCACTCAGGACACAAGGTGAGGGACACCCTGGACAGGGTGTTAACCAGTACAGGGAACAATCACACACATTCACACACTACATACAAGTAAGAGATACCAATCAGCCTACAACAAATGTCTTTGGACTGGGGGAAGAAACAGGAGTACCCTGAGGAAACCTTCTAAGCACAGGAAGAACATGCAAACTCCATGTACGGAGTGTGGAGGCAGGAATCGAACCCCAATGCCAGAGGTTTGAGGCAAACGTTCCATCAACCATACCAATTAATTCATAAATCTTTCACAGTAGCATGTGTTCAAAAAAGATACTGTTCCTTTCCTATGTGAGCCTTTGACTCTGAGTAAATTTATAAATAAGGAGACTCACTAATATGGACAGTACATGATAATCAACAGCACCATATAAAAGTAATAGCACCATATACAAGGAGGTAAAGTTATGTACAATGTTTGGGGGTGATCTTTTACCGTTTAATTGTCATTTTATTATTTATTATTTTATCAGCACACTATAAGCTTAACCTTTTATGCATTGTTCATTACATAAACTTTCACTAAATGCAACTGAGCTGTGCTTTGAGCATGCTCGGTAATATATGGGTGATTTATCGACATGTAGACCGGAGTAATGAAAGTACAAAAACGTTATACTGATTGCCTGATCAGCACAAACACATGCAAAGCCACACAGACAGGCAAGTATAAGGCTGTTTGGCATCTCTAAATTGCCCTACTTCTGGTTGAAGTCTCATCATATCACAGCGAGGTGCACACTGCTGCTGAGGATGGATTCATGTGGACAGCCTGGAGATATATATGAGATTGCTGTGGATAGAAACACTTACAGACCATGGAGATGGCTTTGGGCTGCTGCTACCATGGTCGGTTTTGTGCTCAGACCTCCACCATTTAACATTCAAAGGCTTCAGCAGGAAGGAATTTATGTGAAATCTATAATAAGTTCAGAAATTACGTTGATGCTCATACTTCTAAATTGCCAAAAAGCTTCTGGTTACAAAATTCTTGACTATATACAGTTATATAAAAGACATTATTAATAATCACACTCTCTGGTGTGTCTCACATAAGGATGGGCTTCCTTTTGAGTCTGGTTCCTCTCAAGGTTTCTTCCTCATATGGTCTCAGGGAGGGTTTCCTCACCACTATTGCTTCAGGCTTACTATTAGGAAAAATTATAATTAACCTTTTAAATTTTTTTTTCTTTTTTTTTTTCTGTTTTATCTGCTTTGCGACAATGTCCATACAAATAAAACTAAATGTAAATGAACTGAATAAGAGCTACACAAAATGTATGGATGGATCGAATTTCTTTCTATACTTTTTACATACTATCCAACAGAGGGCGCTGTTACACTTTAAATGAAATAAATCAACACTGAGCTGCAACTAGTGGGTGGCTGCATGTTTTCAGTACAACTGAGCAGGAATACAACTAAGACTCATCAGTCATGTAAAGACTGAGGCCAGGTGATTAAATACGTGCTTGGTTGCATTTCTTGTGCAACGTTGGAATGATTCTGGGTCTGGGATGGATTCGGTTGTATAACTTTGCTCTAAATGTTCCCTTCTCTTACACTCTTAGAAGTTTAAAACGTCATTAATTCAGTAACTCTGGAGATGTGTTTATAAGAGGAAGGCATACAGCTGTTCAAGGGACTATTGGACGTTTCTGTATTTTGTAATACAAAGGGGGGGGGGCACGGTGGTTTGCATGTTTGTTTCACACCTCCAGGGTTGGCAGTTCGATTCCTTTCTCCGCCATGTGTGTGGAGTTTGCATGTTCTCCTTGTGCCTCGGGGGTTTCCTCCCTGTGCCTCGGGGGTTTCCTCCGGGTACTCTGGTTTCTCCCCGGTCCAAAGACATGCATTGTAGGTTGATTGGCATATCTAAATTGTCTGTAGTGTGTGATTGTGTGTGTGTGTGCCCTGTGATGGGTTGGCACTCCATCCAGGATGTATCCTGCCTTGATGCCCAATGACACCTGAGATAGGCACAGGCTCCCTGTGACCCGAGAATAGATCGGATAAGCGGTAGACAATGAATGAATGAATACATACAAAGATGAACATCAGCAGATTTTAAGCCTTATAAAAATAGATGCTAGTAGGGGGCATGGTGGCTTAGTGGCTTAGTGGTTAGCATGTTTGCCTCACACCTCCAGGGTTGGGGGTTCGATTCCCGCCTCCACTGTGTGTGTGGAGTTTGCATGTTCTCCTTGTTCCTTGGGGGTTTCCTCCCCTGGTCTGAAGACATGCATTGTAGGTTAATCGGCATCTCTAAATTGTGTGTGTGTGTGCCCTGCAATGGGTTGGCACTGTGTCCTGCCTTGATGCTCAATGATGCCTGAGATAGGCACAGGCTCCCCGTGACCCAAGTATAGCTCATATAAGTGGTAGACAATGAATGAATGAAAAACAGACACAAAATGATCAGTATTCATTTATTTCACACAGTATTATTTATCAGTTGTCCATTTATGGTGCTTTGGATATCATGTCATCATCTCGTTAGTCTTATATAGTCATCATCTCGATAGTCTTATTATATGATATGCAAAGTAAACACAGTTGAACTATATAACGCTTCTTTTCTTTGAATTTGCATAAGTAATTAGTAAATTATCTCAACAATCAATAAGATAATAATTATGCTCATTGATCTCTTTCATTTGATATTAGCTCAATGTGAAGAAAACTGTGCCCTTGCGAGTCTTTCGGAGTTCAAGTGAGTTCAAGTGAACGGAAGTTTCATGAGACCATTTTGCAGTTCTCTAAACAGTGAAATAAAAAGGCCAAATGAGTGTTAAACATCAGGACATCAGAGTAATTGGAGATTTTGCTGAATTTACTGACTACTGAATTGTAATATCACATATTAGACATTATTACTAATGTATACACATTAGAGTAGGGGCAAACTATTATGCATAATTATGGGAACACACACACACACACACACACACACACACACACACACACACAGTGAAATGTGAATCTCCTGTCATGTCATCTCCGACTAGCCAGCATGCTGTACAGAAAAACAAACTGATAAAGGTGTCAAAATAAAATGAAAAGAAATACAACCTTATTTTTTCTTGACAGAAAGACGAGGCTTAGACCTGCTAGCCAATTTATACCAGCCAGCCATGCTAGAACAAGAGCTAATACAATAGTCTACAAGGCTGCTTGTGTAGACAAGAATTTCTCTAAAGGAAATGTCATAAAAAAAGAAAATGTCCATTCCTTGTTGTTATTACAGTAGCCTTATCTTATACATTATTATAGTTATACATTATTGTAACATATAGAAAACATCTCTACTTGTCAGCTACTTGTCAGTCAGTACATCACTCAGATCATGTGGGGATATTTTCCCATCCTATTTAGAGCTTTTTTCTCCCTTCTGCATTTTCTACGTGCTATTTTCTAAAAGGTATAAAAAAATTAAAACTGTAATGCTTAAGAATTTACATTAATTAAGATATCTTACTTATATATCTTAATTTATATAAAGCTTAAGGCACTATCATGTTGGATACTAGATGAATTTTTCTGAATATTGATCCCCTGTTGGAATACATCCTTAAAAAGTCCATGTTTGCAACCAGCACTGGAATCCATGCGAGGATGAGGCACTGCTTTCAATAACAGATCAGTTTAACTGAATTTATATTTATTTTTATGAGGACTGATTCTGGGAAGGAATTTGAACTCATGCCCTTCCAGTCAAATGCACCCGTCTTTAACAGCAAACTTAAAAATAACATTTTTGAAAGTAGAACATATGTTACAAAGACAAATTGTACACAGTATGTAAATAAAATAAATGAAAAAAAAATATGTTGCTATAATTAAGATGACCAGTAGGAGGCTGCATATACATTCATTCATTTATTGTCTACTGCTTATCTGAGCTATTCTCGGGTCACAGGGAGCCTGTGCCTATCTCAGGCGTCATTGGGCATCAAGGCAGGATACACCCTGGACGGAGTGCCAACGCATCCCAGGGCACACACACACGTACACTCTCATTCACTCATTACGGACAATTTAGAGATGCCAATCAACCTACTATGCATGTCTTTGGACCGGGGGAGGAAACCAGAGTACCCAGAGGAAACCCCCGAGGCACGGGGAGAACTCCACATACACATGGCAGAGGCAGGAATCAAACCCCCAACCCTGGAGGTGTGAGGCAAATGTGCTAACCACCAAGCCACCGGTGCCCCCCCCCTGCATATACAGAGAGACAAAATACTGACAAATCTAGTATAGCTGAGATAATCAATAAAATAAAAATAATAATAAAAACAATTTGTCATGTTTCAAGTTATGTCTAACCTTAGTGGATAATCTCACCTGGACATGTTGGACTACTGATCAGAAGGTTAGAAGCTCAAATCCCAGGACCACCAAAATGCCACTGCTGGACCCTTGAACAAAGCCTAGAACGTCTCACTTGTATAAATGAGATAAACTAAGTTGCTCTAGATAAAGGCATCTACCAAATGCCATGATTGTAAATGGATACTGTACACTCAGTACTGCAGCTGTAATTATAAAGACAGGACTCATGTGGGCTCAGTAACACACTCAGTGCTTGATAGGGTTTAGATTGCTCTAGATGTCACCCAGAAGGCGATGGGGGTCTCAAGATTTCTTCGCTATTGTCTTCTCAGTGAGTTTTTAATTCAACTTTTCAATGCAATTTATTTGTATAGCGCCTTTTACAATGGACATTGTCTCAAAGCAGCTTTACATAAATAGAGAAACAGAAAGTAGAGGGGAAAAAAAGAATCATTAAATTATTAAACTATTGTATCCCTATTTATCCCTAATGAGCAAGCCTGCGGCAACGGTGGCAAGGAAAAACTCCCTGTGATGATATGAGGAAGAAACCTTGAGAGAAACCAGACTCAGAGGGGAACCTCATCCTCATTTGGGTGACTAACATTTCTGTAAACCTGCTTCCTGGCAATATCTATTGTAGTATTCAACAGTGCTATACAATTTCCATTGAATTTGTGTAGTTAGCTATTAATAAGAATCTCTTTGGATATAGATAGGGATTCAGTTTGGATAATATAGATTACTTGTGTCAAAATGTGAAGAAATTGAATGGTGCAAAAAAAAAAACCAAAAACACATTTTAACAGTAACACAGGGTGTTAGTGTTGAATTTGAGATCTGTTTACAAATCTTTGTGAATTGAAGCACTGCTTATCTCTAAAGAACCAAACACCAACCTATTGCATCTCTCTCTCTCTCTCTCTCTCTCTCTCTCTCTCTCTCCCCCCAGCCCCGCCTTTCTGTTTCGATTAAAACACACCCCTTAAAGCACAAGACACTTCCACGCGCCTGGAGACAGCAGAAAGTGTCCAACAGCACGATCTCGGCATAAGCGTGAGACCAGGAAGAAAACCATATATATATATGTATATGTATATAGCGAGAGGTACTCTCTCTGTTCTCTACCCTATATTAAATATTGCACATGCTGGCCTGAATACGGGTGCACTAGGATTAAAGAGCGATCGCATCGTGGCTGTGTGCGGTTTGGTATGCACGAGGACTAAAAGGGAAAACGGACAGAATTGAACTCCTGCTTTGTCACAAAGAGGTATGTATAAGGGGGGTGTGTGTGTGTGTGTGTGTGTGTTAGTTGAAACAGTAAATAGATGTCTAAATAGTTTGCAGATATATGATCGAAAAATCAAAAGTCAAATACACTTTTCCTATTTTATATTAAAGTTGGCAAGGCTTAATATTTTTTTTTTATAGTCTACACACATTTGATTAAAACCTGATTACTTAGTTTGCAATACACACACACACACACACACACACACACACACACACACACACACACACATATGCATATGATTAAAACATGATTATTTTGTAATATATGCAAGCACACACACACATCTGGTAAAACATGATTACATTTTTTTGTAAAATATGCACACATACACTGTGTATATGTATGTAAATATATATGTATATGTGTGTGTGGTGTGTGTGTAGACTAGTGTATTATAAGGTATTTTCATATTTATTTTACTAGGCTGTATGTGCCTTGATATAAAGCTGTTGTAAAGAACACAGCCTCAGAATGATTCATGTTCCTTTGCAGCTTCAGCCCATTTAAATGCATTATCAAACAGCATCAGGTGGCAAGTAGCAACTTTGCCACCGAAGTAAAGCGGTTAAGAACTACATTAGGCTTGTGTACAGCACTGACAGAAACACAATTACATCCACCCCGGAGGGATGATGACAGCCGGCAGGGACCTAGGGATCCATATCGGTTACATAGAAATGACGACAGATTGAATTTGAACTCGCATTATACGTGCAACCAGATGGCAGCTGGTGACACTGACACACTTAATGTTGACTTTGCACCCAATGCCTTTATCCCCCCTTATACTCTGTGCTGCAGTGTTTACTTTTAAAAAATTCTGTCCTCTTTTTCCTTTTTCTCTTTCCGTCCGCCTTTGAACACCTGGCAATGATTAAACTGGCTCACATTCCAGGGGCCTAGACATCAGAGACAGAACCAGTGTTATCCAATGTTGTGTGTGTGTGTCTGTGTGTGTTTGCAGAATGACATCATGTTCTGTAGGCTTTTTCTGATCTGATTTTGCTGATGTTGATCTTTTAATGTAACCATATGTGACCAAATTCTTTTAGGGAGTAGTCTAATCTACAAACCTAGAGTCACTCGCTATGCTGCAATATAAATCAAGCTCAATGGATAAACTGTCTTTTATTTAACTGTTTTATTTGTTTACTATGATCCCTGTTCAGTCATCAACCACCTTCTTCGTTCATTTAGGAATAAAATATTTCTGTGTTGAGAAGTCATGTGTTCTGACTGCAGCTGTTGCTCCCGTCTTCTAGGATTCAATGAAAATGTCTGTCTGTGTCCATGAGAACCGCAAGTCACGAGCCAGCACTGGCTCCATGAACATCTATCTTTTCCACAAGTCCTCATACGCAGACAGTGTCTTGATGCACCTGAATGTCTTGCGGAAGCAGAGGCTCTTCACAGACGTCTTGCTGCATGCAGGCAGCCGCTCTTTCCCATGCCATCGCGCTGTGCTGGCTGCCTGCAGCCGATATTTTGAGGCAATGTTCAGTGGAGGGTTAAGAGAGAGCCAAGCCAAAGAGGTGGACTTCAGAGACTCCATACATCCAGAGGTACTGCAAAGAACATGGTTCCAAATTTTAATACCACTTCCTGTGATTTGTTATTATTGAAACACAGGCAATAATATAACAGTTAAGGATTATACAAGCTTTTTTTTCTATTGCTTTTGTCTGTATAGTGTAATTGTAATGTTGCTCTGTGTGAACCAGGTGTTAGAACTGCTCTTGGATTATGCTTACTCATCCCGAGTAGTCATCAACGAAGAGAATGCTGAGTCTCTGCTGGAGGCAGGTGACATGCTAGAGTTCCAGGACATCCGTGATGCCTGCGCTGAGTTCCTGGAGAAGAACCTTCATCCATCCAACTGCCTCGGCATGCTGCTTTTGTCCGATGCCCACCACTGCACCCAGCTGTCTCAGCTTTCCTGGAGCATGTGTCTCAGTAATTTCCCAGCTATCTGTAAGACGGAAGAATTCCTGCAACTGCCCAAGGACATGATAGTCCAGTTGCTCTCGCACGAAGAGCTGGAGACGGAGGATGAGCGGTTGGTCTATGAATCAGCACTTAACTGGGTCAACTATGACTTGGAAAGGCGACATTGTCAATTACCCGAGCTTTTGAGGACTGTACGCCTGGCCCTCTTACCTGCAATCTTCCTCATGGAGAACGTCTCCACAGAGGAGCTCATTAACTCACAAGCCAAAAGCAAAGAGCTGGTGGACGAAGCAATCCGCTGCAAGCTGCGTATTCTGCAGAACGATGGCGTGGTCAACAGTCCTTGTGCCAGGCCACGTAAGACTAGCCATGCCCTTTTCCTGCTCGGTGGTCCTACCTTTATGTGTGACAAGCTGTATTTAGTGGACCAGAAGGCCAAAGAAATCATCCCGAAGGCAGATATTCCCAGTCCACGGAAGGAGTTCAGCGCTTGCGCTATTGGCTGTAAAGTCTATGTGACAGGTGGTCGGGGCTCAGAGAATGGTGTGTCCAAAGATGTTTGGGTGTATGATACCTTGCATGAAGAGTGGTCAAAAGCAGCTCCCATGCTAATAGCTCGATTTGGGCACGGTTCAGCCGAACTGCGCCACTGCCTGTATGTAGTCGGAGGTCATACTGCTGCAACTGGTTGTCTGCCAGCTTCACCATCTGTCTCATTGAAGCAGGTGGAGCAGTTTGACCCAGTTGCCAACAAGTGGAGCATGGTCGCACCTCTGCGTGAGGGCGTCAGCAATGCAGCAGTAGTCAGCGTTAAGCTCAAGCTATTTGCTTTCGGGGGAACAAGTGTAACCCATGATAAGCTACCAAAGGTCCAGTGTTATGACCCAGTGGAAAACCACTGGACTGTCCCAGCATCTTGCCCACAGCCTTGGCGTTACACAGCAGCTGCTGTTTTGGGCAACCAGATCTTTGTCATGGGGGGCGACACTGAGTTCTCAGCTTGCTCAGCGTACAAATTCAGCAGCGAAACCTACCAGTGGACAAAAGTAGGTGATGTTACAGCTAAGCGAATGAGCTGCCAGGCAGTAGCCTCCGGGAACAAACTGTATGTAGTCGGTGGCTATTTTGGAACGCAGCGCTGCAAAACGCTAGACTGCTACGATCCCACACTGGACGCCTGGAACAGCATAACCACTGTACCCTATTCCTTGATCCCCACTGCCTTCGTTAGCACCTGGAAACACCTCCCAGCCTGACAAGTGCATGTCCCTTCACCTTCCTTCGTCCTTTAAGGTAGGTTTACTAATGTAACCATCAATGAAGGTACATGCAGCTAAAGCAAAGAATTTTTATAACAAAGTGAAATAACAAAGTCTTTTTATACATGGAAAGAGAAATACATTGAAACATCCATTCAGGTTGACATGTTTAAGAATTCCTGTTAATCCTCCGTCACTGAAAGTCAAATTAGACGAATTTAGATGTGGGTGTATATTGGTCCTAATAATAAATGCTGTTTATCTTTCTGGTTCTTTTAAAACCTGATCACTTACAGTATTCTTCATAGCTCTTAGTGTTTCAAATTGGTGTAAATGGGTACTTGCAGTTCTTCTAAGGCATTAATTTTTGGAAATCTAGTTTAGAAGTTTAGAGGCAAATATTCTTATTAAAAAAGAACTGATTTAGTTTTGATGAAGTAATTAGATTCCTCTGAGAGGCTTCTTCCTCTGGATATCATCCATCTGCCACATAAATTTTGCACATCTGTCCCTCCTACATTTACATTTTCTAAATTTGCACCCAAAATGTTATTCGAGGCAACTTAGAAATGTAGCATTAAACATGATCCAAGCATCTAGCTGTTTAAGGAGATGATAGCATAGCTATGTATCTAGTATGGCTATAATTTACTAGGGTTTTTTCTTTAGAGGATGCTACACTCTATAGTTAGTGTCCATGGGTCAGTTGGATGTTAGGATTGCGCATATATGATTTAAGAAAACACACACAACAATGTTGTATGCTTGAACTCACTGCTTGAATGCTATGGAACTGTGGAAGAAAAAAAAGCTTGCAGTCTTTCAGCATATGTTTTTCAGTCTTCTCTCTGACACATCTTATGTCTTATGTGTTTGAGGATTTAGATCAGTTTAGATTGAATAAGATCTGTGTGTGTGTGTGTGTGTGTGTGTGTGTTTGGTACATGTCCCCAGTGACGCCTGGATGAATTATGAGTTTGCAACATGGGGTGTAGCACCAAGGGTAATTGAAACAGAATAGAAGAGTTTTATTGTCGCTGAGGGACAAATTTGTTGGAGGGTGGAGAGAGGAGGGAAACGTTGGAGAGAACAGATAAACACAACTGAGAAATAGATGCTTAGAACTAGCTTATCAATATGTTAATACATGGCATGCTAGTAGGAGGTGCAATGCAGTGGTTTATCTGGTTTAGAGAAAGAGAACTGATTGAGAGAGAGAGACAAAGAGGTATTGATAGAATGGACATTGATTCTAAACAAAGGCAATGGGACAAGAGGGAAGTACAAGAACATCTATAGACAGGAAAGCATTTCTGGGTAGTGGAAGGTAGTGCAAAGTTCCTGAGCTGAAAGTGTCGGGTTCATCTGCAGGAGTTTTTAAAAAAAAAAAAAAAAAAAAAAAAAAAAGCAAGCAAGACAAAACATTCTGGATGAGTTTCACTTCCACATTGTCTGAGCAAGGGAGCATATGGACTGGAACCGAAACTCCTGAGCGTGAAAGCAGAACCTTCATTATTCAGACAATTAAACCATTCTGACTTAACAAAAGAACAGAAAGAGCATTCTAAATTTGTTCTATGTCTCTGCATTTGTATTTTTCTCCGCACAGCTCATCTGGCTGTAACAATGATGGTGAGTCATATGCCGAAGCAGATTTGAATGTCTAGGGAGTTGCAGTCCAGTAGACAAAACAAACGCTTATTAAACCCCTACACACTGGCTTGATAACAGGAAAAAAAGCAAGTAGGTGTGAGTGAAATCTAAAAAAACAGGGAGGGGAGAGGAAGGCGTGAGACCTCCAAGTGTGTTTATTTCATTCCTGACCCCCTGATGTCGAGCCTTCAGTTCGTCATTACTCTGTGACCCGGTGTATTAGTGTGGATCTGTAACTGGAATGCCGCCCACCTCGACAGGGCAGTTCATTTCAAAGTGGAGGTCCTTTCGTTGCTTCATGGGGACATTCCTATGCATTTCAATTACCATGGAGTGTTCTTAGCAGCTGCCCCCAACCCCTTAACAATAAAAATGGTTCACCACTGGCCAAAAGAGTGGGAGGAGAGATAGAGAGAGAGAGAGAGAAAAGAGAGTGAGATCGGAGGAAAGGATGATAAGTTGAGAGGGGGAGGACTAGAAAAGGATGAATAAACAAACCATCTCCTTTGCCTTTTCCTGTGCTTACAATCTCAGCCCCCCCAACTAACGACGGGAAGATGGCTACAGGCGTTTTTTTTTTCCATCTCCTGCAGTGTGTACTGGTTAATGTCACACACCCACACAAAAGCACACATGGATCTTCCGTACATCTTGTATTTTCTTTAGAGATCATCCTTAAGGCAGTGAGCAAAACAGTACAGTTCTCACGGCATATGTGTAAAACACCCCATGCTGTGAAAGTTGAGTTCATGAACCAGTCAGCTGTCTTTGTTGCTCTTTCTTATCAGTCTGAGTCCTGCCAGAAAAGATAATAAACAAATAAATAAAATAATTATCCGACTTATAGGCGGATGGTTACCTATAGCAGCACTTAAGCTACACTGCGATTTGTCACCAGTAGGTGTGGCTACTACTTGGTTGCCATGGTAATACCGTTTCTCAGTGGGTGGCACAGCTAGCATTCTACTTGGTAACAAATGTTTTCTTGCTTCTACAATTAAACATTCTGGAGGAAGATTCTGCGTTTTTAAATAAAAAAAATGAGCAGTGTATATCTGCAGATCACGTACACACAAGTTGCTCCATATTTGCACAATTTCTTAACTTTGTTGCTGGACACTCCCACATCGTCAACAGATGCTGTTGCTCATATCGCTGGAAGCTGGTGGCTTTCACCCACAGATATGTTAAACACAACAGGCAACTGCTACTGAACACTGGTATGATATTTAGTTTAATATACAGCTTTCATACTGTAAAAACATCTACTGGCTTCCCTGTACATGTGTCCACGGGTTGGATGTTAAACGCTGATGTCTGCAATAATGTGCAGCTCATTATCATTTTTCCCAGAGATTTAAAACTGAAAATACCAGATAAATTGGGCCATAAATCGCATACGAGTTTGCGTAAACAAAAAATCTATGCAAGGTATTGTACCCGAGGGTAGAGGAGGAGAACGGCCATCATTAGTCCCAGCCCCATTCCATTGACACAATGTCGCCCCATGCTGTCTTAAAGCAGCACTCGTGCTTGAGGGAATGCTTTGTTTCCGGTACAATCCTTGGGAAAGTGACATAGTTAGTTGGATAATGAGTGGGTGCAGGAATTGATGGATACATACATAGCCTCCTTTTTTTTTTCTTACTTCTCAGGCTATTGTAAATTGCAGTCATTATGGTGATAAAAAAAAAAAAAAACGTTTAAATGATAATAGTGAACCCACTGTAGTGTGAATATTTTGCCAAAAGACAGACGGTTTTGTTTCGATTGGTTCAAGCGGCAGAATATTGCTGCACCAGGAGAAAGCGTGAGCACTTCTCAATGATGGGAAAAAATTTGGCTACAGTAAATACTTTAATTCTGCATCTAAAGACAAGACAACCTGCTTACTAAACCCAATACTAAGAAAGCTTACTTTCTCCTGCGTAATAACTGTTTATAAGGATTTGTGGCAAAAAGCTGACAGTTTCTGTGAAATGCGATCTCAAACACAGAGCTAATATCTGTAACACCTTTGATGATGATGTTACACCATGTGTTACACTAGGAAATGATTCATAATAAACTGAACAGAATGTGAGAACTGAGTGTGAAATAATAACAAAATGAAATGTTACATGAAGGGAAAAGTAAATAAGTGATGTAGCATTGTTCAATCCGAACAATCCGATTTTGTATCAAAATGGAAATACGTGAACGTGAAAAATGCATAATCCTGATTGGTTAATCCTGTTCCTCTCCATAGCAGCAGGTTGCCAATAAAATAATAAAGTAACTAAACAACTTAAAGGACAGCTGAGGAATCATTATAAAGCAGTAAATAACGTTCACAGATACATTTACAGCATTTGGCAGACACCCTTGTCCAGACGACTTACATTTACTTCATCTATACAATGGAGCCATTAAGGGTTAAGGACCAGCAGTGGCAGTTTGGTGGTCCTTGGATTTGAATTCACAACCTTCTAATCAGTAGACTCTTAACCACTGAGCTACAACTTCTCATATATATGTTAGCCATTTGAAATTGTCATAAAATATTTCACGGAGGCTTCAAACATAAAATCCTCTGTCTACAGATCTTTGTCCCTTCACAGTTCTGCAGTCTCCATACCATTTAGATGGACTCATGGTCTAAAATCTGGCTTCTTAAACCAAACGCAAGTTGGATACATATAGAGGAAATAATACTTCAAAATGGAAATGAAAAGAGGATATGATTCTTTAATAATGTCTACCAGTGAGGCAGGAAAAAGAGAAGTCTGCCATCGGTCAACAAGATGAGAAGTCTGTCAGTGGTTGGACTTTAAATGTAGTATATAATAGATAAATACAATACAATATAACTAGGAATTAATCAACATGGATTTGCAGTCAGTTTAGTAAAAAAAAAAGCAATCCCTGACCAATATAGTGCTTACTTGATAGTTTTTATTGCTATTGTTTTTACAGTTCTCAAAATTTAATGGCTTATAGCTTCCTTTTAGCATCTTTTAACTTCCCCTTTCGCTGTGGAGGACCGAGTACAAAACACACTGCTATCTGTAGTAATAATTTACTTGAGTAAAAGAAAGGTGGTGGTGTTAAAAGAGCTTTCCTGATGTGAACACCTCAGTTAACATCAGTACAGAAAGTGAGGGAATGTTAGCTGGTTAGCTAGATAGAATATCAGTAGCATGTTTGCTTTGTTTGCTAGCTAGTTCATGTAGTTAGCCATGCATTTAGCTTTTATATAAAGATGCTCTGCTGTTAAAAGATTAAATAAATAAAATTGAATTGAACAGTACTGAACCAATTCCAGAGAAGGAATGTAGCCAAATTCAGACTTTTCTGTGATTATTTAAGCAATTTTAAAAACTCAGAAGTTCTTTATTTATTATGTGCAAGTGCTCTAACACATGCATGTGTAGTTTGTTACTTTTCACCACTGCTCTTACAGAAACTCTGATTATTGTAGTGGCTTCATTAAGGCTCTTTGTCTGCAGTGAACTAAAATTTTCCAGGCGTTATTCAGGTCACATGACCCCCCCCCCCCCCTTTTTAAGGCTATTGCCCTTGCACAACGTTCACACAGGTGCAAGCACATAACCTGTCCTTCTCCAACTGTTTTTCCTTGAGGATGACAGGAAAAGCAGCAGAACAAATGGCCAGACTAGAGAAAGAGAGCATCTGGACTTTATCTCTGAGACGTGTTATTATTATTTTTTTCCTGCAGTGCTATGGCAATTGAAGTGTTTTGAGGAAAATGCCTGCTCTTCATTGTTTATGAGGCCATTTAGCAGAAATGTAGTTTGTTCTGTCGGGACGGTCAGATTTTATGCCTTAATAGGAAAACCAACTCGAAAATAAAATGATTTAAACTCTTCTGTGTTGTCTGCTTTCTTTACAGAAGTCCTGTGCGATGTACTGGATTCCAGCTGTGACAATTTCCTGCTTTCTGTGCAATCTCATCAAAAGACGATGACGACGACTTCTTCATCCATCAAAAGCTCAACGTTAATATTGAAGATATCCAGCAGCAAAGCTTTCACCACTTTCTTTTCTTTTTTTTTTTGGATCCTGTGCTCTAAAGACGTTGTGTGTTGGAGAAATCTCGCTTTAAACGTTTCATTGTCTAGTCGTTTTTGTGGAGCTGTGACAACCAAATGAACCAACTGCTAATATAAAAAGGCCAATTAGCGCCCGGCATGTTTCACTGTCATGTCTGTGTGTTGGCGCATACCCACTATTTTGTTCTGGGATGAAAATGGTGTGGTAGCTAAAACTACATCTCTGTGTATGTCACAACAAGAACTTCAGCCAGTGGAACTGACCGATTTCCAAAATGAAATGAAAGCATGAAGACACCTTCTGAATATATATATATATATATATATATATATATATATATATATATATATATATATATATATATATATATTTATATATATATATATCTATATCTCTCTCTCTCTATATATATATATCTATATCTATATCTATCTATATCTATCTATCTATCATATATATATATATATATATATATATATATATATATATATATATATATTTCACTGTGCTCTGCTGTTTTCACGAAGCGCATTTCTTCTACAGAACTGTTTCACAGACACAAGAGAATGACTTATTTATCCCAAGAAGGCACAAACTAACTTTTTTTTCATGTTGACATGAAACAGAGACAAGTTGTTTGTCTCCCATGTCAGACTCTGGTCTGTTCCTGACAAACAAACCTCCTCAACCTGGTGTGAAACTTGGTGTGAGAAGGCATCCTGAGGTGAACCACATTGCAGATGTGTTTCGTGTATGTGTTTGTATGTGGAAAAGATCAGCATGTTCCAGCATGTTTTCCTGAGCAAAAGGATACCTTTGACTATATTATTCATTCTTCTTCCAAAAAAAACAAAACCCAAAAACCCTAGCATGTCCACCGAGAGCTTGGATGGATGAGGAGCGTTACAGAAAGCAACTGTTGTTTCTATCTCAACAGAGACACTGTCATTCTTGTGAACGCCTCCGTATGACTTCTAGACAAGAGAACTTTTTGGTATAAGGTTAGGCTGCTTAACTTTGTGCTGAGTGTTCCTGTTCTCGCACATACAGCCTCAATTTAAATGTGAAAGGCAGAATGATGGAGAGAGAAAAAGAGAGTGAGGGAGAAAAAAAAAGGTGAGAGTCTGTCTGCCGGAGAGGTAATGTCTCCATGGCAACAGCGAACAACCTGAACTGAAAAGAACTATCACGGTCTATTCATAGTCTTAATTTATGAGTTATTTTTTTTCAGTTGTTAATTTGACCTGTGTATGTTCGGTTTTGTATTTATTGATTAAAAAAATGCTTGTGTACATATCTGTCTGTATATATCCAGCTGTACAGAATTTGGCAAGTGTTTTCGTGCTACGCATGGCCTATACCGCTTTGTGTTCCATAAGAACTGCTCTTTTGCACATGTCTGCGTCACGCCGTAGCCGAGGCTGAATTTTTAAAGGGGTCAGAGAATCCTGGACCTCTGGTTCGACTGACCTGAAAACGGGCAGGCTTGGGGTCTTAGGTCATCACCCGGATAAGAATGGGAGGAATGAAGCTGTAGGATCAGATTACCCAGGATACAATGGAGCAGTTGGTTTGGGAAGCCATGGGGGAAGGGCTGGGGGTTAAGGATTCATAACGTGATCGAGTGCCAAAAAAAAAGTTCTTGTTGTGGCTGAAGAACTATAGTGTATCAAACCAAATGGGGTGTGAATTCCAACAATTCATGGTTTGGGCGAGTAACAAAGACCTGTTCAAGAATGTAAATGATTAAAAATGATTGGCTGATTTTGAAAACCTAAGCATATATGTAGAAATAAAAAACATTTCAAGCTGCAATAATTGAAACTCACTGAACTACTATGTTTGGTGAAAGCCTCGGCCTTTAACTGACTGCAGCAGCACACAATATCAGCGTGACAGCTTTCGAACTTGGTGTCAGTCTAATTTGAGATGACTGATTAGGACACCAATAGTATGGAGTGAGAAATGTGACATCAGCAGCTGCCCCAAGAACAGCTGGAACTGTCACTGTTGCCCCTGAGCACAGTGACAGGTGCTAATTATTATTATTAACGCCCTCTGCATAGACGTTTGCTTTCTTTTCTCTATTCGAAAGTCTTAACTCATTGCAACAGTCTTCGGACAGATATTGGGAGTGGCATTGGCCTGCAAATTTGCCTTTCCTCAGGGTTTTCTGTACTACCAGTCCTATGTGTTATGAAGGTTTTTTTTTTTGTCTAAAACTGGCTACGTTTGGTAAATAATGCCATAAATAATCACAGCAATGATGCTACATTCCGAAGTTCATGTTTGTACATAAGTATCACAGGATATCGTGTCAATGGAAAGCCGTGCTACAGTTTTGCAGGGTGAAGAGGGTATGTTTAAAATAAAAAATTCTGTATGCTGTATGTCAAGCTAGCTTTCTAGATCTTTTGCCAAACCAATAGAGGGAAATATTTTTGAATAAGGTTTCCTCCAAAAAGGATTGCGAGATAGGAAAAATGAAAGAGAGAGGTCAAGCTTCACATTCCTTCCCAGACCTTCTTCCTTCCCACCTACTCCCCTTTTTTCAATGAAGTGCCGCTTTACCCTGCTGACTTTGAAGCTCCCATGTCTATGCTTTAAACAGAAAGCCCCCTCTGTTTTTTTCCAGTACACTGCACACACAAACCTCCAGCCAATCAGATAGCCCATTCTAGCCTCGTCTCAAGTAGCGTTTCCCAGGCAATGGTCAACAATCCCCCCCATCTCTCTCCTGTCCCCCATCAACACACACCATTTGAACTGGTAGCTGTCAAGTGTTTTGTTTTTCCTCGTTCCCCTCTCTCTTTCTCTCCCACTGACCCTCTTTTTTTCCCGACTGGAAGATCAAGAGCCGAGTCACAGGCTTGCACGTGGCATAAAACTCTTAATCATCGTCTGCCTTTGTCTGTCAACACTGTCAATGTTGGGCTGTATTGTTCTGTTCTGTATGTCCTAGTGTGTTATGTTATTGAGTTGTCGCTCTGTCACAACCACGACGGTTAACGTTATTTTGTACAAGTGATTTTTTTCACAATGTGAAATTTATGGTGAAATAAAGCATAAGAGTTTTTTCCTCTTGATTGTTAAAGGTGTGCTGACCTTCTTGAACCTGTGTTTGATGTTTTCAGACTCTGCAAATATCACTTGTCCATTTCAGAACAAAAAAGTTACAACATTTCTCACATATTTGGGGCAGACAGGAGCCCTGTCGTCTGCACGGGGTATTAGATCGGGTGTGTATTCTTAAGGGCTTTGCTTAGATGAGTGGGAGAGGCTGAAATAATCATCTTATCTGGGTGTGCTTGTGTCCACCTGTGTGTGTGTGTGTGTGTGTGTGTGTGGCACAGGATGAACCACCCCACCACAGCCCATCAGATACTTTCCCTTTTACACTTTCGTTACCATGGCAACTGGTCCCTTTATCTCCAAACTGTGGGAGCTGATTTGGAACAGGACCATTTAAAAAGACCTCCTTTTACTCAATCCCTTCATTATCCCTCTTTCTTGCTCACTCAGTCATTTATTTTCTCTCACTTCTCTCTTCCTACAAATGAATCAAGATTAACTTTGGCTAGTGCATTCTGTGTGTGTCCTCAAGTTACTTTTTAACATAATTGAACATAACACCCCCCCACACACACCCCCCACACACTATCAAAATTATAAACCTTTTGCTTCTTTTCCTTAAGAGAACCACAAATACAAATCTATCTCTTATTTCTATCATTGTGGAGATATCTAGTTCTCAACAAGTTATAAAATCATTCACACACACACACACACAGGGAAGTGAATTTCCCAGAGACAAGACAGTTTGCATTCCTGTGTTAAAACAACTCCCTTGCAACAGGTTCGGAAACACCAGTTTTACCGGCTCCATGAACGCTGCATTACATTTTACAATGCAAGCACACACATTTCACAGGAAAACTATTCACTTTGCATCCTGAGCTCTGAGGAAGGCCTATTTAAATTCCTGTTTATTCATAAAATAACACATTGTCAAGCACTATCATGCTGATATCTCATGTAAACCTGCTTGAATAATAATAAAAAAAGATTTATAGTATATTCAAACAGGTTCAGCTTTAAACAACACTGACTTTGGGTTTTCTTTGAAGGTACATAATGAACACGGAGTAAATATAGGTGCACATACACATACACACTCTCTCTCTCTCTCTCTCTCTCT